>JAODUI010000010.1:2995763-3018552 GCA_027563995.1 Papilio gigon | reverse complement strand
TCACTTAATTAGTTCAAGCTTCAGTCATAGTGTGTAGTCAACACTACCCACGAACCCGGGCCATTCAATACACCTCGACCTAAAAACTACTTCTATTGAATATTCAAATGCACGATGCGACAGCAAAAATAAAACACGCGATGGTCGCTTAACGCCCATTACAGTAAGAGTGTGACGATTTAATTACAGGCCGCATAGTGTTCTGTACTGTGAGTACTATTAAAAAATACATGAGATTCGTCTCACCACATGATAAGCTCTTTGAAAGGCGAATCGTTACCAATGCCATCTAGCGGACGCAATCATGATCTTCATATTGTGACATAAACATTCCCCTGTGTCTTTCTTTAACAGATTAAATTTACTTTCAATTAAATGCGGTATAAATAGGTTTTATATATTGATCACAATTTACGTCATACACTAATTATTTTCTCTTTATTCGATAACACGTATAAAGATTATCTAATTTAGTGATAACGATACTCACATACGTTTTGTGACGTCTTTGAAAAAGCGTTCTGATTTCAAAATTTAAAATAAAATAGTGTTCTAATTTCAAAATTGTAAAAAAAAATGTTCTCGTTTCATAACTGTAAAAATAAAGTGTTCTCATTTCAAAATTGTAACGTAATTATAACTGACCAATAAAATACAGAACACTATATGACTTTAAAGCCTTGGATATGATTGCTCATTAAACTTGTCCATACTATATAAGACACATACCATGGCCTATCCAAATTGTATATTTGCTGTTATTATTGGTCGTATTGCCCTTTTAAAGGCTTGTAACGCGCACAGTTTCCGTTTGTGTTCTACGAACCGTGATTCATCTTGTCCAATACCAGTCGAACATATCTAGACAACATACCGACAACAAATGATACAAAGATTAATTATAGAATGTACAAACGATCTATTTGTTGTTTATGGTCAGTAGCATAGACGGCTCGGTACGAATTTCAGTTATTCCTTTAAGTGACATTGGATTACAACGGAAAGAAAAATCATGACTACTATACTCTGAAGTGTCAATTCAAGAAAAGTAACAAGTTTTTCTACGAGAAGCTTATGTTACAAAATTCTTCAATTTTTTTTGAATAATTTATTACAAACCTTACATCATGGATGCATAACTTAAAGGTACCTATAGATAGGTGATCCAGAGCCTAAACGTTGCGAAAAAGGATCACCGAAAGTTTTTGTCGGGGTGAATAGGGACATTTTCTAAAAACCGACTATATATTACAAATCAAACTTGTATGGAATACTTCATCTACGCGTTCCATATGAGATATAGTTATATAGAAAACAGTTGGCGACTGTAGTTCTGGTTTAAATATTTTGCAACAACAAAGTACTTTTGTAGAGAAGGGTTTCGTGTGAAGTGCTTATCGTGTAACCGTCGTTTCAAATCGCAAATGCGGCGCAGCGTTCCATTTCTACAAAAACTATTGTAAACAAAGCACGTATAAGGAAATGCGAGTGAACGGACCATTAATTTTAATAACGTCAGTAACACAATGATAAATTTACACTACTTATAAAAAGGCTTAAATCACGTGTAGATAGGTGTCGGTACCGACTAGTTTCGAGCCCATCGGGGGCTCATCTTCAGGGTGAGTGGAATTGGTACTATTGCGCGGTCGCGGCCCGTCGTTCACTCATCTCGTGGGTTAGTCGTTTTTATAAGTTTTAATAATTTAAAGATTTTTGTACAATGGAAACCTACTGTAACAAAAACACTTACGTTACACAAAATTCGATCAATTGTTGGACGCTATTGTTAGGTTTCACTTCACACAAAAACTACGGCCATACAAAACAATTACAAGGTCGTATGAGCTAACATTTTCCTATCATCATCATCTACATACCCTTTTACTTAAGAAGGGTCGGCACAGTAAATACTACTCTTCCATACTTCACTCAGCCGTGATATCTGAACTCACACACTTTTTACACATATCCCTCTTCACACAATCAATGCACACCTTTTCGGTCTTTCTCTACCTTCATAGCCATCCACGTTCAATGTCATCAGCTTCTTGTTTATGTGATTTATATCACTTACGTAAATATTAAGAGCTAATATTCACATATATCGCTACAATAAAACTATTTAGTAATAATTTACAATACACAGCTTATACACAAGTCTATTTACATTCATAACGACTCATGTAATAAATTCTATATTACATAACTCACGACCATAACCCGGGGTATGTATACAATGGATGGATGGATATACCAACTGTCAAACTCAACTCCGACTTACGGGAACCAATGCAGAGTTCCTTCTTAGTGTTTTTTTTTTCACAAACATCGAGAGATGAATAGATTACATAAACAAAGAAAGTATACATTACAAGCAATAAAATAATATGTATATGTTACAATTAAATATAATAATGTAATGTAAAAAGTGCATGTAATTAATAAGTGTTCGTTTGAGAAGGCAATCATTCACGGGTAACAAACGCTCGTTTAATTTCTGTAATTAACTTCTTTAACACACGTTTGTTTTCATTTATATTGAGATATAGAGCCAATTTTTATTAGAAAAGTCCTTTCTTTTGTTTTAAAGAGTTTTCATAATACTTTCGTAATGATTCAAATCAACATAATTTAGATGTAATATTGACTATAATTAAACATTATTAGCAACCGACTCAAGTATCTTTTAAGTGGAAGGAAAATAGCACTTTTGGGCTTCTTCGTAATCGATCCGCTGTTCGTCGTAGGTCAGGTTTCGAGCGCTGGCTTCAAGTTTTATAGTCCCCTAGCAACTTTAATTTGATACCTGGCGCCCCTGGTGCTAATATTGGCAAACTTTAATTAATTAATACACTTACGTACTAACCACGTGCTTTAGCTAAAAAAAATATCGTGAGCATTTTTATATCAAAATGTCAAAGTTAAAAATAAAGTTTGAGAAAATTTAACAACTTTACCATTATATAGATTGATTTCTAATACTAGATGTGTCCTATACGTTGTGTTTAGACGAATAATTAACCATTAAGTACAATTACAAAAAAAAAACTTAAATAGATTCTATAGATTTAGAAACAGTGAATTTAAGACGGCTGTACAATCGCCTCCACTGGTGAATATCAAGGATAAAGCATCTATAATTATGAATAAAAAAATCCCTCGAGAAATCTTTCCATCCATCCTCTTTCATTCCGAGAAGTGTCCAGTAAGGCGCAATTAACATTGCGTCCTGCCGTCCCGTTATAGTTTTTGCGACGCCTGAGGGAGACGGCGCGTAGGCGCACTGAGTCAGGGCAAGTATCATTGAACCCGACCGAGCAATGAGCCAATAAACTTTCATTAAGATGAGGATATGACTTATATGCCTTACAACAAAGCGATTGCGAAGCGAGGTAATTAAAAAAAATTGTTACTAAACAAAATTAAAAAAAAAAACTCATTTCTCTATAGAAAGCTCAGTATACAAAGCTCACCACACTAGTCTACTTTCCCTGGGTACTCGGAACGTAAGATAAGGGCCGTTATGAGAAAATGCTTCACATGAAAGTTTACAAATTGATGGACTCGATAACATATAGATTTGTTTTAAATCTACCTTGAATATACCTGCTCTATTATGCAGTAATTTATGGTTAAATTTTTAATTATTTATTATACAGCAATATTAACACAACGCAACTTACCTAAGGAATGACACAATTAGTCTGATGTCAACCGGGTATACCGTTCGTAGCTCTGTAAGCATCGCCGGTCCATCTCACGAGACATGTAATTCGCAATTAAGGTCTCAAGAGATTGGTTCAATAAGCATTCATTAACAGCCACATCACGGCCAAGACTAGGAAGTTACGGATGATATAAACAATTGCATTGTTAATTACCACTGATTAGAGGGAGTAGGTTTTAATTAAATGTATTTCGCTATCGACCAATGAAGAACATAACTCAATCCAAAATGTTGTTCAAGCGGAATTATTTTCAGAAATCGCTCCTCGAGATTCTGTGGCCTCACACTTCCATCCAACCCACCAAACATGTCCGGCGCGTGTCATACTCTTTGTAACTGTTAGTTTCGAGTATTGTGATTTTAATATATTATTTATTTAAAATGCATTAAAATATCGTTAAAAACTTCTAGTACATTAGCGAAATATTTCAAATTGTAAATAACGCATACATACGCTTCTAAATTATTTTCACAGAAACTTGTCCCGACATGTTTACACATCGTTCAGCAATTTATCTTAAAATGCCACGACTACAATATCCATTTTAACTATAATTCTACCTGAAGAGAAAGGGTCCGGTCACAAGCATGATTCTATCAAACCAAAACATACTTGATGGTCATCGTTTTAAAGTCTTTAATACTTTGCTCATGTGAAGGACAAAGAATTCCAATCTCTGCTCTGAATACGGCAAGTGAATATGTCTACGGAGAGATAAAGGGGCCCCAAACAATAGATGGGATATAAAGACAGCTTTTGTGTTAGCCTTATCAAACACACTACAGACAGGACGAGTCTATCGTCAGGTTTTATACACTGTAGATTATAACCGTCGGATTTTAATATAACGAGAAGTAAATAAGTTTTCACTCCCGAATTTAAATTATATTGTCATCGTTTTCTATCTCTTAACAAAGACAGAGATAACAATTTTATTCAGATGTTAAAACAGTAGAGACTCACGGTTAGTAAATTGTAGACAAGGTCTCCTAGTTATTACGTATCATTATGTGAAATGACTTATAAACTATAATAGATCTAATTAAACTAATACAAAAGGTGTGTCAATAATGACACAGATATTCACATTGTATGTGGCATAACAATCTTAATATACATTTGAAGTTTAATGAACCTTGACAATATATAAATGAGAACTATTTATAACAAAATCACTATTGTCCATTGTAAACATTGTCATAGACCGTATCATTGTAACAAGGAAGAAAGTAAAAAAAATACAAACCAAATTTTAGAATATATCTCTTATAGAAGGGGTAAAGGAGCTGCGGGATCACGCAACACTAGAGGAGCAGTCGCGTTGCCGGCCTTTGAGAAAGACATACGCTCGCTTCTTGAAGGACCCAAGTCATTACGTTACGTAAATTACGAACAAACCATTCTCAAGAAACAATAACCAACTTATTTATGTTCATCAGCATTGCAAAATTAACTTAGTAACAACGTTTACTTCATTCATTAATGATATGCATATTTTTTATAACAGTAATTTCCTAGTCTGGTATAAGTCAAGTAATTCACGTGAAAACCGGACGCCTTGCAACCTTGCGACTGCCTTCGTGTTGCTGTCCATGCGTAACACAATGGTTACAATTTACGATAAAATAATTGAAAAGGAAAGAATGAAAGGTTCTAAATCTGACATTTACTAGTTTTTTTTACGTGAACAGGGGGAGAGGGGAGCAAAGCTTATAGACACCTCCAACACCAAAGTACACTTGCTTTATGAATGATGTTTGGAAATACTGGTGAAGAATGTCTATTCCATAATCCTGCAGGGTCAGTCAAGATATTTATCAAAATCCGCATCCTTTCCCAAGGCCAAATTACTGGATAAACTATCTAAAATAAAATATCTTTACTTTACAAATACTCTTATAAATTAAATGATATTCATACATTACTTTGTCCGGGTGTAATCAGAACATAGATGCTTCACTTTCGTCTGTTTTATAACAAAATTTTGCATAAAAGACTGAGGCAAAGCTATTAAAGACTCACTCACAGAATTACAACACTGCATTAATATGAAACGGGTTTACAGCCCACATCATTAATTTGCATTGAGATTGCATTTAGTATAGCATACCATTCTTGGCCAATAATACTTGAGTAATTTAAGTTTAAAATGTACAAAGCTAGTTACTTAATGTCCATATTCTAAATACATTTATTGAGGGAGACATAGGAAAGCATAGGACGTAAAAATATCACATTTTTGTGTTTTACATCCTGCCAGTAAAGGGCTATGGTCTATGGACAGTAGCTACATTACTAATGTAGAATATTCAGGCGGTACAGGCTTGTTTGCCAAGATTTAGTATAACAATTTAAACTATTATTCCTGCACTCAGCTCAATTTTTTACTGTTACGTTTCTTAAATATTTATGACTAGCATTTGTTTTAATTTAATCACAATATAAAAAAAAATCTTACTAACATCATAACTGTAAAGTTTAAATGGATGGTTGTTTTTTAGAAGGTATCTCCGGAACTATTCAACAGTCCTCTATAAGATTAGGCAAAGATAAAGAACATGGTCTGAAACTAATGACATTTCGTTTTTTTAAATCTTATATGGACTGAGTCATTGGCAACAGCTAGTAAATAACAAATTACACATGGTCTAGTTCACTAGTAGAAATAAGGCTCAAAAATTGTAATATTATATCTTAACTTTTTGTTTTTAAAATAAATAGTCATGATATTCCTTGACTACAAGCTACATGTTTCTCTATACAAGTAGTATACAATCAAATCTTCAACTAAGGTATCTCAATAATCTTAACTAGGGTAGACAGATATTAACTCTTATTAAAAAATAGTCAACACATCATCCAAAGAATTCGTTAATAAATAACTGCTATTGAAAAAAATCAAATAGTGTAATAATAATGGTATTTTATTGCTCATAATCAGTAACAAATTAATCAATTTTAGAAACATTATCTTACTAAAGAAATAATACTTCTGTAACATGTAATGGTGTTTTTAAATATAAGCATATTTATAAGTTCTTATCACTTGTGTGACCTTCCGCCTTCATACGGTGTTGCTAATTAACTATTCCATTGAATCAGGAAACAGCTTTAACATTCAAGGTGTTCCAGAAAAAATAACAAATGGAGATAAACAAAACTCACCAACTGCCACTTGGACTTTCGTGTTGTATCAGCTATGGTTATCAGCAACCTGTGGATCATCTGGACGGTTCCCTCATAGTAGACTAGTGCTGATTCGTAGTTACCCATCAGTGCCATTTCCCGAGCCAGCTTCGTATTCTCGCAAATTTCGCCAACAGAAACTGCCATTATTGTCATTCCCGCTGCGTGCAAATAACGATCCTACCGCAAAAATTTTACTTTTCCACTCGTGGACTGGAATCGCGTGTGACATCAAACGAAGAAAAGCACTTAACTCATATTTTAAAATCCAACACAATTCAACTCCATTGTAATACTGTTATGTGATATTTAGTAAAGATATTGTTTTATCTTAGGTCAATAATTTATCTCATGGCCACAGAATTTACAAAAATCTAAATTTTGAAGACAAAACAAACTTCATAAATTTCGTTGATCAGTCCACAACACGACAAATAAGACAGTGTACGAATGCCAACATAACGTTGTGTTAACGTTCCCTATCTTTAATGTTGCCAAATAAAATAAAATAAAATCCTAATAAGAACTGTTGTCGTTTTTCTCTCTCAGATTCTACATTGTGCTTTAGTTATCTTTGCGAGCTAGATCTTGTCCGTTTCCCACAACCAAATGTTAAACCATCTTAAGGCATAAAATAGAACTTTAAAACAACGAAAGAACAATTGAAATAATTAATTGCTCCAAATAATTGAAAATGAGTTAATGAAAGTTACTGTTCTTCTAGTTTAAATCCACGAAAGCACTGAGCGTTTAAAAAGCATTGGCCACAATTTGCTAATATTCCCAAAATAAGAACAGTCTTGTTGAGCTAGCAACATTTCCATAATTGTCAATTGTCAACCAATTGACATAAGTGCAATGTTGGTAGACCTGAAAATTGTGTCATCATATTTCGTTCTTAAATTAAGAATAAAAATAACTAATTTGAAATCTTATTCTTGTCACGAGAAAAAAAATAGCCAATATTACTAAATACACAAAAAGCATATTTTAGTTGCAGTGATATGAGGATTATTGATTTAATAAGTAATAATTTCACTTTACCTTTGCATTTACTGAAAGGTAAAGAATTGGAAATGGACTTGAAGGATGCTTGAGGAGGTCAAAGTCGCAAGTCAGTTGTCAATGTAATGAGACGCAGAAAACTTTTCTAGTCGACACTACTCCGTTTTGTAAGGTTTTATTACAATTCTCGTCGATTTGATATACTCAACTCCTTCGTATCACGGGTAGGTGAATTTATATGAAAAAGGTAGAACTTTTTGTAAAAAAAAAAGATTACAACATGGTTACGAGTATTCTGATTTTTATTAAAATAACATAAATAATAAAACCATGAGCATAACAGTAAACATTATATTCATAAGCTTAGGTTTATACATAGTATGAAATATAAATACAATCTCCAGTCATACAGTTACATGTATATTTACATCAACACCTTTACATAACTTCTAGTCCAATGTTGCCATTATAACCTAAATATATAAATTGGTGAAACATGAACAAGAGTGTCTACATTCAAAATAACAAAACATTCTTAGTGTTTAAAAAAGAATTTATACAATTTCCTTCAACTGAAAAAAAAAACCTCGATAAATATAACCGGGAGTTTTCATTACTGAAACATATTAAGCTATTTTCAATGAGTATGACGGGGATGAGAATATATAACTTCGGCAATAGAAAACCACGGTTAAAGAACTTTTACCTTAACTTATGCAAATTTTGATATAACATAGTTGTATATATTGGTAATTACGATTTTAAATCCAAATAGAACATTTAGCAAGCACTAAATATAATTGCACTGCAACTTTACTCTATCCTACGCTAATCGTTCAATTCTTTGGATGACAAACAAAACAGCATCAATTAATATCAATAATCAAAATGTACTTAAGAAATTAAATCCAATAACCGAAAAATGAATTGAAAGAAATAAAATAATACCAACATACAAAACATCAACTAAATCACTCTACCATAGAGTAACACTAAAATGGCGTCAAAAAATTTTAGCACCAAAAATTTTAATTCATGTAATAATTCACTTACACATAAAAAGAGGAGGACAAGATTAGGGACTAGGCGACTTTTGAGTCCTAGAAAAAAAATATGGCCTTGTTTTAGAAATAGAATTTTCTAAAAAGTATTAAGAGAAGCATAATAAAACTATTTTAATGAAAATAACATTATCGTGTTTTCATAGACAATTTAACCGAACATCACCGTTCTAATATATGTTTGAAATTAAAAAAAAATACGACCTTTAGACAGCTACGACTGGAGGAAACTGTTTGCTCCGTCCTAGGATTGTTGAGTTGAGTTTCTTGTTTAAGGCTCACCCTTGTCAGATTGGGCCAGTGTCACCTATGATTGTTGCTGGATAATTAAATCATATTCGGTTTATGTGGGAAAGATATTATACTGCCAATAACCTTCAAAATACACTGATTATCACAATTCTAATATACATAGTTTTAATTTAATTTTGACTTAATTTATATCAAATTTTCGAGCATACAGTGAGTTAAATATATTTCATATCGCATATTTCTGAAGCACAATAGTTTTTATCACAATATTAGATGGTCCATAATTTTTATTGGCTCAATAGAAACGTTTACAAGCCAGCACATGGACAGTATGCTTGCGACCGTTCCACTGTCATTTATTCCATTCACTTCCAGTGATTAATTAAACGGAGGACTGTCGGATTGAACTGAGAATGCAATCTACTTAAACAAATGGTACATAAACTTTGCATCCCTTTTAAAGAGAAGCCCGCGAACGAATGAACGAGAATTCTGACACAGTTAAAGTTATTGTGTAGTACATCGATCTATTTTAAGTCAAAAATAATTGAAAAAAATCATTCATTATGAATTTCTAATAATGGACGTTCACGTAGTTTATGTGTCAAGACAGTAGAATTATGCGGTAGGTTGAGAACATGGCCAATCATATTTATCTAATAAAGTAAAGTAAAAATGTGTACCAACATACACAATAAAAATGTTTTTGCTGTTCGTTTATAAGAAAAGGGCAAACGAGCGACCGGAACAATGATCATAGAGGTCCATAGACATCCGCAATACTATTAAATTAAATTTCGTTTTGTTATAGATAATTAAAAATGTATAAACTACCACATACTACATGTATTCCTAAACATACGGAGAACCTTCGCTCTAATAGTACAGAACGGCCACATTAAAGTCTAGATTTTATTTGCAGTCTAAAAGTCAGGACACCATTCTGTATGTTAAACAGCAAGGAAATTGCAATTTTAAAAAGTGATGACACGATCACTTTTTGTTAATGCCTATTACACTATTGTCAGTATTCTTGATACATTACCGCCGTACTCAGAGTTATTAAGTCTTTCTTAGATCTAGTACAAGATATACACTAAGCGTCCTCTTTAGTGACTCACGACTCTAAGAGCGGCAGTTAGACTTGTTGAGTTGAAACAAAAAAAACTCTAGGAATTGAGTGAATAACTAATCTATATTTTACTGACTTCCTCACTTGGGAGAAGCTGTACTTCCTCGCGACTTGAAGCGTCCTCAGGTGTCGTGGTCCTTGGGCGCGGGGGGCAGCACGTGGACCTGCGTCGCCTTGCCCGCGTGGTACACTTGCCCCGGACTGAACGGCTCCAAGCGAGGATGCGATGAAATGTCTTTTTTTGGATCTGTGAATGAGAATGAGAAGCTCCAGTACTTTAATGGTTTAGAGTACAGATTTCTGATCATGTCGTCGCGAGTTCGAATCCCTTTATTCGACTATTGTAAACCATATTCTGGTCCAAGCCTAAAGCTTAGTTGCAGTGGTAGAATAAATATTAGTAATTAAAAAAAATGTTAGGGCCTCCATATGTAGTGAATTTTAATCTAGCTTAATTTAGGTTGCGTACAATTTTGAAGATTAATATATTATTATTATAAATATGTAAAAAAAAATAGCACTGTTTTATCAGTTTCTTATGAATTTACTTTGCTAATTTATGACATTACCTGACTATCTCTCGTTTTTTTTGCTTTTATATATAAATATATTATTTACCTTTGGTATTAGCGGCTATGTACTTGGAGAGGCGCACCGTGGGCAGCGGCAGGTAGCCGGCCACCAGCGGCATCACGTCCAGCGCCACCTGCTGCGGCCCCGTCGCACCCTCCATCGATATCACTCCTGGAACACGTCACACTCACAGTCATATTATGGGTACTAAGGGTGTCACTTTTTACACAAAGGATTTTTTTTTCGAGAAATCTCCACTAAAGTAGTCAAATAACTGTCTGTTGTTTTCGCGTGTGTACGTGTAGATTAATTGCTTTAATAATAGTTGTAAAATTATCTTCGGGTAGATTTAGTATGAGAATATGTTTTTTTTTTAAATAAATAGCATACCCGCAGTACGACCTAGCACAGCCCACATGGTCTGGTCGGCCAGCACCTCGTACATGAGTGAAGTGTGTTCAGTTTCATTGACCTGTAATTTATCATACATTCATTTGTAAATTAGACAAATAGGTAAAAACAAAAATATAGAAAACAAATTGTTTGAATTGCTATTATTATTATTATTATTTGTAAATATTAAACAAATAAGGGATATTATTATCGTTTTCCACATATTTGTTATAGTAACTCTATTGAACACTAAACTGTTTTTTCTATAGCTTTGGAGATTAGGAAAAAAAGGTTTTACAAGGAAGTCAAGATGGCCGAATTATACAATATGGGTAGTTACTCACTCGTTGCACACTAAGTTGCAAGCAGTAGACTTGCGAGGCTCGACAGAACTCGGATCCCTTGCCCGGTTCCAACTTAGTCCTGATGACGAACAGCGTGGTATAGTCCTGAATGTCGAAGGGGCACACGAATGTCTTGAGAGAGCCCTCCACCTCGCTGCAGCGGTACTGCACCCTGAACGTCGCCTTCATCGGCCCCGCCTTCACCAACGGGTCCTTCAGTAACTCCCACATGAACGACGCTGTTGTGCCATCTGAAGCTACCAACTGGAAAAAGGATTGGCTTGTTAATTTAAAAACAAAATATAATAAAAATTTCTTATCTTTTAAAAAATCAGAAACTAATTTTCATTATTTAATAAAAAAGAGGCAACAGCATTGGAGGATACCCTCCAAAACACGCTAAAAAACGCATAATCTTTTTTCTATTTGTTTTTATAAAATATTAGATTTTTTTTTGTAAATTTACTAACATTTCGTTTACCACTCTAATTATACTATAGTCGAATGGCAGGATTCGAACTCTCGACCCTATCATTACGCATAACCATTAAGCTATTGTCGGTTATTTAATCTATTAATAGTTTATTTAAAACTGATCGTAGGTAAAAAATAGGATGTGATGTATTGATTTAATTTTTAACTAGATAGCGCTATTCTTAATGTAAAATATTTACGGTCACATCGAATGTTCATGGAAACCATTTTAAAACATTCTCAAAAATAATCACTAATGTAATGACAAACAAAATATAAAACTATAAGTAATTCAATAGTATTATACATTTTGAAAATGCTATAAAACTCATATTAACATTTCCAACATATCTATAGTCAAAATAATAAAATATCTCACCATATTCCCCGCGTCCTTTGGATTTAAATCGGATAGCGTAGTGTTGCTGTCGCACTCCAGCTTCGGTTCTATCAGCTCGAACTGTATGAGGTGTGCGACGGTCGACTTGACGGTCACGTGGATGAACTTCCTCGTGTTGGAGGTGAGCAGCCGCCAGGACGCTATCATGGGCGGGGAGAAGTGCAGTGGCACTTCCATCACCGCTTCCCACCACGGACAGCTGAGCCAAACCTGGGAATAATGTGTGAGAGGAATATAAATAAACCATTTAATAACGAGTTTTAATTTACTTCAGTAATATTTAAATCAACTTAATAACACTGAAATATTTATCACTGTTAGTAGGAATTAAACTTTAAAAAACTTTTATTTGCTTTGTAGACAAATTAAATCGTTTAAATCATGTTAGCGGTTCTTCTTATTTCTTCTTGTCAAACAACGGATAGATCAAAAACTAAATAACGATAAAATTGTCATACGTAAACTAGATGGCGCTGCTTATAATTTATGAATATATTTTCCCTTCGAATATATTTCTAAGTGGACCGCTTACAGTATGTTCTACGGTCTTCTCCCGCCTGGGCTGCAGGCTGGCGAAGAGCCTGAGCGGCACCCGGGTGGTGACGAAGGCCTCGCACGCCGGTATCGCAACGTCCAGCTCGCGGCACATGGGGGACAGCTGCGCTCCGAACCTGATCAGTAGACCGGTCGATGTCTTCAAGTGGATTGTTGAATCCTAGTAGACGACCATAAAAAAACAGAATTTAGAATTTCAGAGTACTTATACAAGTAAGTAAAGATATAATGAAAATAAGGGTTTTTGAAAAATTTTCTTCTACTAAGTAACAAAGACATGATGAGACTGACAGGGGGAAGAGGAGGAGGTTTAGACATTTTATGGATGAACTTACTCAATTTTTTCTCCAAAAATTGTCACAATTAATAGAAAATTACAGTTTTGTCGTTACAAATCGTTACAACATTGAAGAGTATTCGAAATGTATGTATGGATGAATGTTACCGTTGTAATGGGTGAACTTCCACTTGTAACCACAAGCTCCATGTCATGTTCCAACCCGGCCACTAAATCCTTCTTCGGTTCCACTTTATTCAAAGCAACACTGATCCCTTGAGTCACAACGTCATATCCCATTTTAGTTGTAATCAATGCATTCGATAGAAATTCTAATTTTTCTTCAACTAATACAGAAATCTGTCCAAGTTTGAAAGTACCACATTTCTTTGCAACATACTCTAAACATAATTCATTAGTTCCTGGTGTCAATTGTATATTAGATGAACTGAATGCAGTTTCATAGTTATTTCTGACGGTGACCGAAGGTTTCCTATATTTAGTGCTTTCGGAACGTTTTAGTGTTAACTTCGGATTCTGACATTCGACTGTAGTTTTTTGTAGACTTTTATCTTCTTTGTAGTGTAATTTCGACGTGAAGTGTAGTGGGCTGAGCAAGGGGTTCTTAGGTTTTAAATCGTCCAGTCTTATACTGAAAATAGAGTATAAAAATTAATTAAAATCATTCAAAAACATGTTTAATTTACAATAAACTAATACGACTAACTTATAATTGTACTAGCGCCCTCTATCAATGACAAAAAAAGTCACATTTTTTTTCGTTCTGTAGCAATCTTTTCATGTCTTTTTATTATTTTAGATGTCCGTATTATATTATAAAATATTAATGTAAATATAAGATTCACCTTGTCAATAGATTACTAGTGTCATTTTCGACGGAAGCGTCCCCTGTAGATTTCTTCGGGGAATTACTCCGTGTACCTACACTACCATTAACACTTAAATCAGTCTTATAACTTTTGACCGGCGTCCGTCTCTCTGTCTGTTTGTCTTGTTTGGATATTTCAGTGCTGATGGCGACGCGGGTGCACACCACCGTTTTGGGTAGATAGCTCTCGATGGTTAAGCGACATTGGACTTTATTATCAGTAATGTACACGCCACGTTCGGACGGCAGCAGGGTCGCAGAGACGACTTTGAAGCAATCGTTAAGTTCAGTAAGAACGGGCTCGGATTTCTCTGTGAGGCTGTCTCTGATGGATTTCATCATTTCTTCGAAATAGAAATTTCTGACTAGAATCTCCAGCTCGACCGTACTCGCTATTCTCGCAGACAGCTTTGTATATCTAGGACATAAAACATATCACATGATAAACAAATTACAAGGGCAGGTAACATAAAAAGAAACAAAGATGTAGTTACGTCTTATTTCAACTAGGTGGCGTTGTTATCAATTTCTAAACAAATGAGGATCGTGGTTTAAAATTGACGATCAGGTAATTTATATGTTTACTGACCTATCTACATCGTTCATCTTCTTCGCGGCGGCGACTAGTTCTAGCCGCGTCTGCGCCGCGAGGTCCATCCAGCCCTCCTCCTCATAGGAGCGCAGCGCGTCCGTTAGGAACAGCACAGCTTTGCCCGTCTCACCCAACTCGGAGTAGAATGACGCTAGGTCACGACCAATTTGTCGCGCAAATCTGACAAACAGAAAAAAGATATTGCTAAAAATATATTTTTTTTAAATCTCTAAGCTAAGGAATGTTTAACTCAATTTCTCAATTAAAATAAAAAATGCAATTTTAACGCTTTTTTTTAATTGTATTATCAAGGCATTATAATATAATAGGGTTTCCAGAATCGGAACACCTATACAAAAAAAAAATGTTAACAATTTTAAAGAGCAGTGGGACCTAGCGGTTACTAACGCTTTCATCAATGAACACACCTCAATCTCCCAATGTGCTTGTAAGTACCCATAGCTAACTCAGCAAGCTCCAGGTAGTACTGCTGGAAGCTCGCCTTGCTGCACAGAGCCTCCTTCAGCCTGTCGGTGGGCGTAGGCTGAGCATTATTAGCCTCGCTGTCGCCCATACCGGCTGATAGCATTACCACTAAGTGCAACTGTTCCGAGGTGGGGTCCGGGGAACCGGGTAGCAGGCCACATAGCTTGCCTAATTCATGTAACTGAAATATTTTGGTACAAGAAATAAATTTGCGATTAATAATGAAATGGGATAGATCGAAAAATAAATTATATAAACTCCTGAAATAATTCAACTTTATATGAGAATATGTAATATTAAAATATTTGCACGTTTTTGTTACAACTTAATGTTTACAATATTGAAACAAAACTGTCCATATTCACCTTATCCTTAGCGTTATGTAACAACGGTGCTTGTGTGGCCGTGCATAGCTCGAGGGCGTTCCCCTGCGCGTTGGGGGCGGGGTTACTGGCGGCGGAGGCGGCGAGGCGGTCGCACGCGCGCCACGTCTCCGCGCACGCGAGCTGCGCCCAGCACGCCGCAGCGCCATCTACCGCGCTCGCGCCCAGCAGCGATAGCTCCACTAACGTGTTGTGCACTGTGCTTAGACAACGCGATGCTATCTGTGTGGTTCAAAGATTTTTACCGATTTAATCTGCAAAAAGTCTAAACAGGGGTGGGGGATTTATTCGGCAGAATTACTTGTAAATTGACCTGTAAGTCTAAATGGGAGGGTGAAAGTTTCATTCGACTTTTCAACTCCATGCAAACGAAGTCATAACAACCAATAATATTAACTTTATAATCATACAAATTAAAAATAAAGACAGGTAATCTAACAAGCGGATTTAACAGATGGCTAGCCACGAAGAAAACATTCTAACCACTTGTTGGCACAGATTCGTGGCCGCTATAAATTCCAATTACAATACTAATTAAGTTCTAATTGGCTGTTATAATTGGTCTTTTACTGTTGTTGCGTTTCTACTATTTGTTTCTTTTAAAGAATTTTCATACATGTTCACTAACTACACAAAATCTTTGCTTGACATTTATTTTTATTTTCTCCTTTAAAAAACAACTGCCACATGAGACATTTCAGTGAAAGGCCTATTTAAAATTTAAACATACAATATAACAACATAGGTATCAATGCTAGAAAGCGAACATATTGTAACATACAAACATGGAATTAATATGATCAGAAACTTTAGGTTGAATGTTTTAAAAAAAAGTTAAGCATAAATTCATATATATAGTGTCCAAAATAGTACATCTACGTCAATAAATACGCAAATTATAATTAAAAAAACAGGAAAAGAAAATCTAGTTAAGCGAATAATTGTACTTTTGGATGTTAGTACACAATTGCTTTGTAACGTAAATGTGAGTCAATTTTCTTTAACTTACCTCCCAAGGTTTATACATTAACAGTAACATGGCACTTTGTCGTTGGTACAAATAACTCCTGAAGTCCAACAATGAAGCTTTCTTCTTTATTATAAGTTCTCGTAAATGCTGTGGTATCAACGCAGTTAGCCTGACAGCTTGCCATGATGTAATCGGCTGTCTGAATGTATCAAGCCACTTTGGACTCTCTGCTACATTTGAATTGAGTACAAATTGCGAAAAAAGTGCATCTAACTCATCATACTGGACTAATGCTTCCTCATATAAACCAAGCATTTCAAGTACAAATGCTAATTGTTCCTAGAACCACAGGAAAAACATAGATTGTCTATTTAAAAATGTTTTAAAAGAATATTTTTTTTTTGTAAGCTGGTATTTCTGCACGGCCAAGGTAATGGTAATGTGGAAGACAGAAGACTGTCTACCGTGAAAGGACGCATACCAGATATATGTCCAGCAGTGGGCACACAAACGCAGATCATAATTATGGTACTAAATAAATTCAAATTGCATTTTAGAATCTCAAATTGAATTCCATCGAACTAAATAGTATTATAAATGTTATATTAATATTTATACAGACAAATATTTACCTGTAAAATAAAATACGAACAGAAATCCCATTCCGGATCATTACGTTTCTCTCTCTGTTCTCTCATATGCTCCTCAAACTTTATCAAAGCTTTATTATAAGCAACTAGTACAAAATGTCTTATTTTCGCTACTAACGAGCGCCATGAATCAGCACTCCTTGCTTCCGACTTGATAGGATTTATGACTGAAAGAAATCTATCCTCTTGATGCTTGACAGCAAAATCTGCTTTGATTTTATCTAACACTGTCGTTCTTGGTAGCAACTTGTTGGCTTTTCGTATATCATAAGTCTCTACTAAAACCACCATCCAATCTGTCACACCATTCTTTTCCATTTGTTTGAGCCATGTTTCCACCTCTTCCCGTAATGTTGTTTTATAATAATCAATATCCTGTAATGAAGTTTTTTTTTTTATAAGAAAAGAGAGCAAATGTGCCACAGATTGCCTCAAGTTGATATTGAATGCATAAGTCAGTTCTACAAATAAATCAGTAATTTACAATGCAGGTATAGTTTAGTTGGAAATATACTATTAATAATTAAATTTGTGAGCGAGCTAGTGTATTAATATACTTTTACCCTTATCAGACTTCATCCTATTAGAGATTTCATTGTTTGCAAAGGTGCATAGCATATGATAAAATTACTGTATTGAGTAAAAGAATATTTTACTGTATTAATATGTAAATTTATATTCCAATTTTAAATAATAAAAAAAAGGTTTAAATAATACTTCAATTGAATATATTTTATAGTTCTCTATTATTAATACATAAATAAGTTAATACATTCTGCATCACCTTGATTTTTTCAGTGTGAAGTGATAGCAAGCTCACTGTTAGCATAGAATTAAAAAAAGAATTCTTACCACACAGTCTGTCCAGAAGATATGAAAAATTGGACGCTTCAAGAGATTAAATTCAGATTGCACTTTATCTTTGTTATACTTAGTGAAGGAAGCTTCCAAGTATACTGACTTTGTGACACGACCATAGGACCTTCTCCATTCACAAGAGTCTTGAGGAATAGCAGCCACTAATGGCGCCTCTAATGTGCAAAATAAATTCCAGTCTCCAGCACCTAGTTTATTGCAATTACAACATTAAATTAATCATCAAAAATTATAAATATGGAAGAAAAAAATTACATATTAAATGAAAACTTTACAATGTAAGTCCTTAAGCTTACAAATTACATTATGTTAAAAAAAATCGAAGTGATTTTGTTAGCGTGGAGATTTCAGTGTAAGAATGTAAAAGTAGACGCCCTCGTTATTGTAATTCAAACACGAAGGTTTGATATAAATTGCCGTTGTTCGTAAATATTCAACTGCAAATCTTTAACTTACATGTTATGATTGGTTTGTGTGTCATCCCTTCACCATCAGCTGGAAAGCTATCGACACCCTTCATTTTTCATTATCAACAAAATTCGTCGACTTTGTAGGCATAACGCAGGATAGCCTGCTCAACCATCGAAATCTTCCCACTTTCTTAATCATCAACTATGTACTACGTTGAATTTTCCACTCTCCCGCATCAGAGTAACAAATTAAACAAACGCAGTATCAAACTAATTATTTTGACCCGTTTTAAATTGCCATCAAATACTAAAAACGAAAATTTGTCAAAATTCGCTGTCAATGTCAGCCACCGCGAATGAAAACTTGTTAAAACTGAATACGTTCCTGTTCTCAATATTTCTTATACCTTATTTTTATGTTTAGAGTTTCGAATTCTTGGTTTTAAACCCAAATATTAATTAGGTATTGAGCAAGGACATGATATAAGACGCCTAGATTGAAATAAAGATACAGTTTTACAAAACAAAAACAACAGACCAAAGCACTCCAAACTTTCTGCAGTCGGCTATCGAATACTTTTATACATTTGTCTACACTTTTACATAATCTATGGATTCCTAAAATGTCGCATTCTGTTTTGGTATCATCGCGGAATAAAGGAAATCAATTTTCATAATTATCGATGATTTTAGTATACCACTTTCTCGGTATCTTGCTGATAAATCCGTGGGATATTTTAAAGTTTATCCATAAGTAAGAAAGAACAACCGTTAATTTCGTGGTGCTTTTTATTGAATTATTTTATCTTCTAATGCTCCATAGTTTAATACATTTTTAATTGACAGTAAAGTTATTGACAATATTTGTTAATTGAATGTGATGTGATCGAATTAGATTGCCAAAATTGTAAGACAAAATTAAAAATACTGTTTATAGAGCCTCTGGTAATTTTTCTTTTGTTGTTATAAATAGAAGTGTATTTTAGTTTTATAACTGTACCAAACCGTTTACCATTTTTTTTTATTTCAAGTATCGTCGTAATGTACATAATTTAATCGTAACCCGATGAACAGTAAGTCATTAACTTTTACTTTATTTTATAAATTACTCTTATTCGTGTTATCTTGTTAGTTTAGACTTACAATGATAGTAGTATTGATTCATATAGTTTGATAATATAAGGATTTTATATTTCCTGTCCAATTTTACAGTTCTTTAAGTTATTTAAAATACAAAATGTAGACAAATCAATTAGATTTAATGAAATAAAATATATTTAAGTATCAATTATCATTAAAATGGCATAATTCCAATATATTTAACTGCAATCTGATCGCTGTTAAATATTTATATAGTTTATTATATAAAATGCATAAAAATGTGTTTGCAAGAGTTAACAATAAATCAATATATTATTTATATTAATATCAAGTATAAATGTGTATCATTATCACAGTAATGATGATTTGCTTTTTAACATTTATCTTTTATTACCATCTACAAAATTGTTATTGAGAAATCTAGGTATTCATAAAGAAAAACATTATTTTCATGGGTGCTTTTTAATTTCAGCCATGAATACCACAGCCCCAACATCTGCCGATGCCTGCCTTAGTATTGTCCATTCGCTTATGTGTCATAGACAAGGCGGTGAGAGTGAAGGCTTTTCAAAGCGTGCCATAGAGTCTCTTGTGAAGAAATTGAAAGAGAAAAGAGATGAACTAGATTCCTTGATTACTGCAATCACCACCAATGGAGCACATCCTAGTAAATGTGTCACTATACAGAGGACTTTGGACGGACGCTTGCAGGTTTGTTATTGCATCTGTTAACATATATTATTTTGATATTGGAATAAAAAGTGCAAGTTTTGTAAAATGTAGACTTCAATCAGGTTTATGTAAGCAATAAGTATAGTGATTAATCGATCAATACTGGTATACACCTTGTTGAAAGTCTTGGCAGCTCAGAACATTGTACGAGTCGCTGTGCACTTTTAGGTGTATTGGGATATAACTGGATGTAGGGGAGAGTAATGTGCCTGGAGCCACTAAAACATTTGAAAAGATATATACCATATTAGTGATACCTTATAGCTATTAATGTTAAATGCAGGTTGCCGGCCGTAAAGGATTCCCACATGTGATTTACGCAAGAATTTGGCGTTGGCCAGATCTACACAAGAATGAACTGAAACATGTTAAGTTTTGCCAATTTGCTTTCGATCTTAAGTGCGACTCAGTTTGTGTTAATCCCTACCACTATGAGAGAGTAGTGTCACCTGGAATTGGTAAGCATTTTCTTTAAATTACTATAAAACATAAAAAAGGAATTAAATTATGTTCATATTAGAAGTCACATAAATTAATGGGGATGTGTTGGAGTAGCTTTTGTTGCCAGTTATAAGAAAAATTGATAATTTCAGATCTCTCTGGTCTTACACTACAGTCAGGGCCAAGTAGGTTAGTGAAAGATGAATACACAGCAGGTCTCAGTGGCAACGGCATGGACATGGACACAGGAGAACTGGTGACCATTCAGCATCATGCAACAAGTCCCAGACACCATCACCCCTCAATACCACATCACCATCAACAATTTCAGACCACAAATATTATTCTCAATCAAGGACAAAGTGAGTTTTTTTTAGATATAATTTATATAGTATGTGTATTTTGTTTTAATTCTAAATATTTTATGTTGCACTGCATGATAATTTTATTTTGCATTTTCCGTCTCAATAGCGCCAGATGGCGTTGTGAACATGTTTTCTCCGCACGGACCGAGACCACCAATCCGGCCACCCGGCGGTCCACCACAGCTCACCCAGCAGATGGTCCACTCCCCGAGTGCACAGCAAATGATGACAAATCATCAAGCACAGATGCAAGGCAACCCACAATTGGGTCCTGGTACACCACAGATGGGCCCCGGAACACCACAAATGGGTCCCGGTACGCCTCAGATGGGACCTGGAACACCACAAATGGGTCCCGGCACACCTCAAATGGGTCCTGGGACACCACAAATGGGCACAAATGTTCCGCAAATGGCATCACCGAGAATGGCCTCTGCTCCGACTCAGATGTCCCCGGGGACGCCGCAGATGCCGAATATAAGTCAAGGAATGTCTCTACCGAGTCCCCAGCAAATGGTAATGGGCCAACAAAGAGCGATCGCGCCTAAATTGGAGCCTCCTGACACAATGGACGCGCGCGCGATGTGGCTTCCCAAGAGAATGAATCATTGTAAGCTTATTGTTTTATTTTGCACGATTATGTAGCCTTTTATGTAACTATTATTTTTTTTTCATGACTATTTTACTTATATTACATACTAGATAGGTTAATTTTATATGAATTGTTGCATTTTAGCTACCATGCCAGTTAGTATGTCTCCAGGGGGAACAACTCCGCTTATAGATGGGACTACCACTACTTTTTTTACCAATGAACAGACATCAGCTGATACCCAGATGACACAAACTATGCCAGGTGAATTATAAAAATGTGAACATTGTAAACAATTGATTTCGTGTTAAATGTTTGTAATTGAGCCGCTTTACATCATTGGGAGCTCACATTATTCCAGGACTACCTTAGTTTACAGTCTTCAAAATATTTTTGTTGCCGTCATAAATATATTGCGCAAAATAGCTCGGACTAGATACACAAAAACATAGAAAACTGAGAATATTGCGTACCTCTGTATCAATAATTTTATTTTGGGTACTTCAACTAATTACTACTAGTAAACATTAATAGTAATTTTTGTTTACATTTGCAGTGGGCACAGTTTCAGTCCCGGCGGTGTCGTCAGTGGGGCCGGTACCGGGTGTGCAGACGCCCACAGCGGAGAGTCAGCAGAACGGCTTCGCCAGCGCCACCAGCCCCCCGCCGCAGCCCAGCCCTATACCACATCGCACTCAAAATCAACATCAGCAAGGTTAACAATAAATAGTTACAATTAATATAGATTATTTTAATAAAGAAAATTTTAATTTGTCTATATTTAAGGTTGATTGGAATGCTGTACTAATAAAAATAATCTTCCTTAAGAGTACATAAAAACAACAATTATCTTACATACAAAGTGGGTGAAGCAAACACAGATGTACCAGTAGAAACATACAAAGGACAAAAGAAGTGC
>JAODUI010000010.1:2943660-2956129 GCA_027563995.1 Papilio gigon | reverse complement strand
GAGCCCCCGATGGGCTCGAAACTAGTCGGTACTGACACCGAGTTGCACGTGAGTTAAGCCGTTTTATAAGTTATATGTTGAATGCTTGTGTTAGGATATGGTTCAAAACAATAGTCGAATGGCGGGATTCGAACTCACGGCTACTAGATCGGCACTCCGTACCTATAACCTTTAGGCTATTGGTGTTTCGATTTGTGATTTCATATGTATATGAATAGGTACGTGACAAGGACATCACAAATTGACAGTTATGGTCATACATTTTTAATTTATCAAGCTATATGATAACGATAATCAAATATGACCTGGTTTTGGGTTCAGTCTTGTTTTAGCTGAACGCATACTTGTTCAAAAACTGTTGATTGTTCTGTCTCATATCTACCCTCGTGTGAAAGTAGTAGAGAAGCATTGCCGTCATCAAGGTCGAGGCGCGCTCGGCGGCTAACAGCAAAAATAGAATATATTCAGCACCGTTACGCAATGCACGCGTTTCGTAAACTGTTCTCAAACTTTTCAACTTCCTCGATAATTAGTAAGATGGTTCCTCTTTGAACATACCGGAATATCTTTTCCGGGAAAACTATTATTTGAGAAAAAGTTTGGTGCTGACGAAAATTAAGACGACGAAAGAAAGTTGCCTGCGTAAATTAAATCTTCTCTTTATAGAAGCTCATTCATTACAAGCACAGATAAAAACAACAGGAAAATGTTATAAGTATATACACAAGACATTTTGTATCTTCATTGATAATATGCTTAATAATATTACCATTTTATTTCTTTCATATTCTCCTTCAAGGAGTATTGTGTTGTTTTATACGAGCGTGTGTGGGTTTGTATGAAGCCGGTATTCTCGTGGATTGTTTATGTTTTTGCAGGCCGCGTTAACTAGTATAATTAGTTTATTTTATAACCGTTTTTATATGTTTTCAGTTTTTACGATCGCGGTAATTCTATCTAGAGTTCTGGAAGGAAAACCCATAGCCAACATGGCGACGGTGAAGATAAATAAGTTTAATTTAAAAGTTTAACCATTCTCTTTTTAAAAGTAATTGCAAAACACAGTTAATAAATTAATAAATAAAAAAAGTATTGTGTTCGAATTTTAAACTTTAAAATTTATTTATTGTTAAACAGACGTGTAAACACATGCCAAATAAACATTTTTTAGTAAGAGAAGGGGGCAAACGGGCGGTCGGATCACAAGGGTAATCATCGACGCCCATGGACATACGCAATAATAAAAGAACCACATATGCGTTGCCAGTCTTTGAGAGAGATGTACACTCGCTTCTTGAAGTACCCTTAGCATGATCTAAAACAACATAGCAGATGAAGAAGGATGACTGACTGTGTCCATACTACACAAGTCTTTACAGCTCGTTGTTGACAGACTACTATAAAATATATTCAATCACTGCACTTACTTTTTTGTTCGTTTAACAACCTGAACACTAGATCGGTGACGTCACAACAATCTCTTACGTGACCGTCTCAAGAAGATTGATAACATTTTTAGTGAAATTCATAAAATTGTATAATGTAATGAAAAAAAAAACAGTTGCATAAATAACATGTTTTGTGCAAACGCCAATTTTTTACATAACGTTTCTCTGCGAGATGAAAGCAATATTAGATTTAGTGTATTATAAAAAGTTAATTTGTAGCATTATTAGCTTTCTATTGTTGGCAGCAAATCGTATTATATAATCAGCTATGAAATCAACGAATACAATTTGGCTAAACGTTAAAATTTCTTCGTTATTTTAATGATGTTCTATTATTAAGACCTTCTAAGTATATTACCGTTTGAAATTTTAAAACTATAAGGTTAGTAGTTAGTTATGTTTTTAAATCATTTTCGTCTAAACAAGTTACTCAAAAATAACTGTGTTATAAACCTGTGGTTGTTTCCGATTTTATCAGAATTTAATTAAAACAAGTACCTTATTGTACTTCAGTTAACATTACAAAATCGGTTAAACCGTTTCGGGAATTAACCGTAAGAACGCGGGCAGATATATACGCAAAGAAATATGTAAAAAAACATTATAAGCAATGCATAGTGTGCTCGATATATGATGTTTACATGTACAGACATTACATTTTAATACTTACCTAATGATAATAATTCTGACGGATAAAACAAAATGTCGGAAACTTCAAGTGTGTCACACTATTCACAGTAGTTAAGAAAGTATTTAGAGCTCGTTGGGGAACTCGGGAAGAAACAGTTTCCGTGTTCACTCAGAAGCAGTCCAAGTGCATTTCGTATGAAGCTGGAATACTAATTACTCATATCGATAACACGTTTTCGAGTAAGCACGTGCGGCGGATATATTAAAGTGAGGAGTCGCTGGAAAATTAATAATGAACATATATTTGATACGTGACTCTTGAATTAATATTTATCTTTCTTTTCATAATAAGAAGTATAATTTAAAACGTCAATAGCCTAAGGATACGGAGTACCGATCTAGATGGTCCTGGGTACGAATCCAGTAATCCATAACACAATATCCCAACACAAGCTTTTTTAAGATTACCTGGTATGGTAACAAATAATATTAGTAAATTAACAAAAGCATAAAAAAAAATTCAAAACTAAAAAAAACAGCTATTTAATGTTATTGATATGACCTTATGTCTTAAAGTTCACCACAAAGATCTTATTGTTTCGAACTTTTCTCTGGATTGTTTTGAATTTTTTGAAAATCGAATGTGTTCTAGACAATAACAAAGGGCAGCCGCCCTCTAAATAGTGAGCCGTGTTTTGTTTTATCATGACGTAATTAGCATTTTTTTATCACCATAGTTTAGAATAATCATACAACATTTGAAGATATGTAACACATGGAAGTGATTTCCATCTTCTATAGCCTGCAGAGAAAGAATTTGCTAAAGGGAAACAGACCCAAGTATAGTATGGGGTAGTAACCAGGGAGAGGTAAGGGAAGGGGAGGGAGAGAGAAAAAGGGAAAGTAACAAAGCTCTTTATTTTCCATAACAATGTTAAATGTTTTAACTAAAATAATATTGTAAAATATAAGTAAATTAAACAAGAAGTCGCGGCACGTCGCCGGAGCCGAGGTGGCCTGCCGGTACGTTGACAATGTACACTGCGGTAGGTTTATAGAATTTTCTGCGCGAAAGTCTCGCAACAAAACAAGTCGACTTCAAGCCAGCGAGGTTATATTTTACGAGCACTGTACAGAATCTTAACTCTAACTTATATATTATACCTAGATAGTTCATATAGGTATCAGAAAGAGTTTTTCGTAGTATTGGATTAAAGTTATAAAATGTTATTTTCATACATCATTTGTTTTAGGTTGTAATATTAATAGAATTTTCCTAATTTGATTTACTACACTTGAAAACTTTACAGAATTACTATTTATATATGTTATCTAAGCTCAGAATAGCTATAATAATATGTGCTTAAAAGTTTTGTAAACTTTTCAACGTGTAGGTGGAAAAAGGGTTATGTATGCTACGACCTATACGTCTACGGAGTCCGTAGCACAGAGCTACGTCGCGTTGGTGTTATGTTACCAATTTGAACAACTTGCTCTCGCCTGATAGGAGTTTGTTGGCGTTCATTTAAAATTGAACGCAGTGTTAGGCTTTCATTAAATCTATTTTCCAGTCTGTAATTATTAGAGCGTAGCGTTATAAAAGGTGTTCGAAGGTTAGATTTATACCGCTTTTAAGTATCAGACAGAGAGTTATTTTTGGATACGGTTAAACATGTTATTGTTATTTAGATCAAACAATAGATGTTTAAAACCACAGCAGATGGTCGGTTAATATGATGTTCAACCGTAGCAACGTCCGGGTGTTAAACTTGATAATACTTTTTTTTTTGTAAAAGAACGATGTTTTCTTTGAAATTTTTCCATCAAAATGGGATCTTTGATAGATCAAAGACGTCAGAACGTGAACTCTACGTTATTTCGATGTCTGACATCGAGCGCGGTGCATACGTCACCGGGCGGCCGGCGCCCGTTTATTCTTAGAATAATGTTAGGTTAGATCGTTTAATAGCCAATACCGCGATAAATTAATACTAAAGTTGTTATAAAAATAGGTACCTAAAGTAAAAAAAAGGTACTTTGTGAAAGTCATAATGATAGAAAAAGAATACTAATTTACAACCTTGTATAAATGATACAACAAAAAAAACTGTTTTTTCATACTACAATGGTTTTACATATACTGTTATAAATATATGTATATCTTGCTCTATAATTCTTAATAGTGTAAACAGAGAAACACTTGCAAGAAATATTTCAGAGATCCCTAAATTAATTTTCAGGTTTTAAATAGATAACCTAAACAGATTTAATTAAGGATCAAAATTAAACAAGCCCCGGAGACTAAATTAGCTTAATTTTTTTTTTTAGTAATTGTATGACAATATCAAGTGGGTTGAGGACTTCGTATGTCTGGTGGGGCTTATGTCCAGCAGTGGGCACATAATTGAGACAATAATAATAGTAATTCAATCATGGCAGATAGATAAATTTGCTATCTACAATATCGTTCAAAGCAGAAACTAATAAAGTGTGCTTGATTATTATAGATTAATGGCTGAAACAGGCAAAGTTCAAGGCATAAAAGCTGGTACTTAACAAATAAACAATTGAAAGGCAAACAGAATAATACCAATTAAATGAACAGCAAACTCGGTACGGCCCTTGTCTCGCAGCAATTTGGCAACAATACGAAATAAAGCGACTTTAAAGAAACAATCTCTACAATGTCACCTTATTGGCAACCATTTACAAATGTTACGTAAACGAAATGTCACTAATTATTGTTATGTTATTGTAAAACATTTAAAGTTTGTATAATGTCGTCTTGTGTCAAACATACGAGCATAGGCCCTATATGATAACTTACTATTTTTACATAATTAATTTCCAATTACTATTAAGACAATAGCTTAAATTGATATAAAGATTTGGTAAACAGCAATAAACTAGCTATCCGTCTCCATTAAAGTCAAATAATTGAAATATATACGTAAAACTACTTTGAAATGCAACGATTTATACAATCATCATATTGCCAGTATTTTTTTTTTAATAAAAATTGGCTTTGGAATAAAAGATAATTTTTGTTACCAACCCACTCACCCCTTAATTGTCGGTTAGCGACTTCTGGGGATGACCTTGTTTGAATCAATTTTAATATAGCGTCAAGAGAAAACGTGACTATTACTTTTAAGATGCAACTCTTGCGCATTTACCGTACCTATTAAAATTGATAAAATTCCTCGTAAATACAATATGATTGGGATATCTCACAAATTAGCATGTATCGTAGGGATTTCTGGCAAGGGAGGTTGGCATTCGAGGTGCGAGCGGCGCGCGCGCTTGTCGTTTTTGCTAGATTTTCGACTAAACAATAAAATTATAAACGTCTAAATATAACTGAGCGGCGGTGCCGGCGCGGTCTGGGAGCGGGGAGTCAGTCTGGAGGTCTGGACGCGTGCTGAGCGCCCGCGCGACTTCGCACGACTACCGCAAGGTCTGTACCTCACCTGTTCATATTATTCTCACCTCACAATGTCATTATCACACTTATTATAAAACACGAACAAAACAAGTTCACCCCTTCGCAAACGTCACGTGTCTACATCTTTTAACGCCTCGTGTTTTGGCACGAATAACATTGTTGCGGACATTTTACGAAAAAAAAATACATTAACGTTCATTAGTATGGCTTGGTAATTAGGGGAATACAGAATTATCTAGATATAATCTATAATGCGCGGGAAATGTGTCAATTGACGATTATCCAACGTTTTATCCGCTCGCTTGGCTCATCTCTGGAAATATGTTTAATATATAAATGTGTAAAACAATTTAATTATAAAAGCAGCTAATAATTAACTACCTTTATGGTTTTATTAATAATTTGTCTAGTTTTTAATCTTGCATTATCGATTTTATGCTAAAACATTTTCATTATATAAATTTACGAAATAATTTTGAATTCATCGATTTTTTTTATTTTAAATATTTGCTAACACTAATTTACTTTAATTATTGTAAAATACTATAGAGTTAAGACTTTTGAAATTACTTAAAATTATTCTGATCACTTATTAATTAACTTTTTTTACGTTTTCGGCATTTTTACAATGGTTCAAAAATATTAGCCAGCCTTTTTCTGTATGTTTTTTAGGTTAGAATTTCTACCAAATGGAATTTATTACGATTGATATTCGATTCTAGACGTCTGTATTTCGGTATTAGTGAAATGAAGGATATTTTTATGATAGCGTGGGCGGAGAGCGGCGGGCGACGTGCGGCGAGCGGCGAGCGGCGGCGGGTATTTTGTAACATTTATCCAACTTGTTGTTGACTCTAATGTTATTTGGAATTAATTTATTTCGAGACGAAACCTTGAGCTAATTTACGTTAATGTTTTATAAAAGTTTGATTAATATTCATACATGTGTTTGTATAATAAAAATAAATTTATCATTTTTATTTATTAGGCCATTAATTTAGAAAAAAAGAAAATAAATTACTGAGAGGAAATGGAAAAGCACAACACTTATATAGTAATTATACTAGGACAATAGTAGCTTCACTTACGAAAGTAACCAAGACAATGTTGTCATATCCAATGTTTGCGTGAAAAAAAAAAACTTACGTACAGCTGTTTCATCAGTTCAAACAAATTCTCAATACTATCGCGTAATCGTGTAAGAAATTTATGTACATTATATGTGTCGTATTTAACGTACACAATCGATTTGTAAGCTACGTAAGAATACAGGTAAACGTACTACGTGCTGTGATGACGTAGGCACAACCTGGCTACGTCAGCGGTCGCGGCAGACAGGTGTCTGGATTTACAGACCGATAATACTTCCTACGCACTTATTTGTGAACAACCATTATACAAAATTCGAACATAAATCAACCATAGTTTTGTTTTTTTTAATTCTTAATTATAGGTAATTTTGTGCACTTTTCTACTTTAAATTTATACGTATCAAATTCTTGAGTTAAGATTTGACATTTTTAGTGTAGTACACACTGTAGTACTTTTCCATAACAATAATTCTACTTCAATTAATCTTTTGACTACGTTTGAACTATTACAAAATTGTTACAATTCATCTATTTAACATAACATTTAAAGATACTGAAAGATGTCAATAATATTACATTTATAGAACGAGGATGTTTACTAAAGAACGGGAATAAACTTGTGGAATTTTAGTGACATTCCTTCGAAGAATCGAATCCCGGACTTGAGACGTTACCATTCATTTTGTACACTTTATGCTCGGCTGAGAGAGTCAGCTTACGTCATATCCCAGTTCAATATCATAAATTTGATTCTAGCGGTGAATTTTAGAGAAAAATATTAGTGAGATTTACGCTTTACCGACGCGGCGTACGTCCTTGCTGCTGTATTTTAAATTTATCGGTTTACATTTGAGCGAATGCATATTTCGCGTTTATTTATGAATGACATCAAGCGGGCATTGCTATAATTTGTCCGCAGTCCACTGGAAGCGTCCCCATGTGGATACTGTTTGGATTGCCTAGACGTAACCATAAAGTTCTACGACCTAACTTTTTTATTTTAGTTTTTATTCATTGCCATCTATTATAATACTGCTAGCCTTCAAACAAAACAAAAAGTTTAATTATTAAAAACAACACTGCAAAAAATACTTTAAACGTACATAATTTTTTTTGGATTATTTAATATATATATATATATTTAATATAATATGAATATCATATCGAGATTTTATTTCTATATAAATATGTTAACAAATGAAAATTAACACATAGAAAAAAATATTAAAAGACTGTTTTTTTTTTTGTAACGAGGAAGTAATTTTCAGAAGATACCCTGCCTTCTGGGGGAAAGGCACTGTTATTCTTACTCACTAAAACCAGCTTGGTGGCCATCCTAAGTCCGGTTGCGAGGGCGCCGGGATCTCCGTAGGATCGCACCGGGGCAATTAAAAGAATTGTAACTAATTATTACTTCAATGAGACCCACTTTTTGTTGAATGTTATAGCTATAAAATAGCTTAATGTTATATTACATAAGTAAACTTATAAGTAGTTATGTCACGGATGCTGCAGACTCGTTACTTATACTGTCTAGAAACATTGTACTGTACACTTGTATTGTACCTTACTCGTTTAACTGACGGACATCAATAATGATTAAAATACAAACTTAATTACCCCATAACTCTTATGACATTGACAAATTTATCTGAAATTTGGCACTGCTTCTACTTTCCAAATTGGAAGCACTTAACATTTTTTTTTATCATAAAATATAAAAGTCATTATAGATTGCTGTATGCACTTTTATTTTTATTAAATTACCTCGGATATATAGTAAGCGACGGGCCGCGACTGCGAAATTGTATCAGTCCCACTCATACTGAAGAAGAGCTCCGGATGGGCTCGGTACCGACACCAGATGAATACGTGACGTTTATACCTTTTTTTCCTCCTGCTCTTTGTGGGCGCCGTGGGAGTATGAATTTCACGTGACACCGCGACGCCAGGTGACTGCCGCAAATCGAATAGATCATTGGTCCATCTAGCAGGAAGCCTACCCACGTCGCGTTTATGCATATGGCTGATATGCATTTATAAAAATAAAAGTATTACGTAGTTGAGAATTAATAAGAAGACGAAGTCAATAAATACCTTTTACACTTACCGGATGTAGCATAAAAGCTTATTAACCTGCTTCACTAACGTTCAGACTGTGTCATGTGAGAATACCTCCTTATGTCAAACTGGTTCTCGCTTCAAAAATCAATGATCACATGTTAAGTCATTTTTACTATTTGAATTAAATAGTACTAATTATTTTCGACATATTGATTTATACGTAATTTATAATTACAATACGAAAATTTTGTTTTATTGACAGTTTGTGTAAATTTTGTTTGTAAAATCTACCCTTAGTCACCGATTACCAAATCCGAGTGCCGCAGTCAATATTAATATTGGAACATTAACTATTTTGTTACAATCTCTTTTGCATACAAAATTTAGTACTGAACATTTATAACCGCGTCTTCAGACTTCCAGTCGTCAATCGTTTTATTGAAAAAAATTGTTATGCAACCGATGCGTGGTATGAACATGATAGAAAAAAGAACGTAGATGTAAATAAAGAAATTACGTTGAAATATCTATCGATATGAATATAAATGTAGAAATCCGAATTTATTTTACTATTTTTTATTATGATACTTCTTAATTTAACATCATAATAAATATGACAGAATGCAATACAATTTAGTCGTATTATATTTGTAGTAATTCTCGATTTTGCACACTCCACGTTTGACTCCTTCAATCTTTTAAAAGTTTTGACGAACGCATATTTGTTCTGTAATTTAAAGCTAATATAAATAAAGAATCGTAACGCATTAGCGATCTTTTGATGTATTTTAATTGTGGTTAAAGTAATTTATAAACAAATTCTCATCAGCATGAACTTGTTGAGTAATGTCGGATGTATATCTAAAACATTTCTTCTGATATTAGAAGTCACATATTTCTATTGTCTATATGGAAGACTTGATGATTCCAGTACATGATTTGTTTTTTAAACATTTACGCGTTGAATTTAGAAACATCCTTTGTTAGTATCATCATCAACATATCAGCCACATATTGCCCACTGCTGAGTGTCGGCCTCCCCCAAAGATAGCTACGAAGATCGGTCCTCGGTCGCCCTTATCCAGGATGCTCCCGCAAACTTGTCTAGATCATCGGTCCATCCTGCGGAAGGCTTACCCCCGCTGCGTCGACCTGTCCGTGGTCGCCATTCCAGTACCCTGTGGCCCCGTCGACAGTCCGTTCTGCGGCCAATGTGGCCGGCCCATCGCCACTTAAGTTTTGCAATTCTTCGGGCAATGTCGGTTACTTTAGTTCTACTGCGGATCTCGTTTGTTAGTACGTAATGTATAAACTTTCTGAAATTCTTTGAGGAAATTGAAGAAGCGTTGTTAAATTAGTGAACATCGGATTCGAACAGATAAATAGTAATTGTAACTTATCAGTAATGTTTCATATTCATACATTTTCTTTGTAAAATGATACGAAGTTTAGAAGTTGGCAGATTGTGTATATCCTAAAAGTTTACATTATCTAAAGTTCGTGATTACATTTTGATGAGTTTAAATTTTACGATAAATTTCTGTTTATCGTCTCACTTTTAACATTCGACTTCGCTCAAGATCAGACTTTGCTTTGTATTTATGTTTACAATAAACACTTTGTTAGAAAACTTTGTTTCAAATCCTTTATAGTAACGCTACGTATGAAAATTTAAATAATTACTAGACTTTTCCTTATAAAAACATTGAGAAATAATCATTACTAATTTCTTGTAACCATTACTGGTAAGCTTGAAAAAGCCTGTGCTAGGATATGGCCCACGGCAATAGTCGAACGCTTTGGGAAAGGCCTATGTCCAGCAGGGAGCAGACAAGGGCTCTTGATGAAGGTAGGCTATTCACTTTGTATTTTTTTTCTATACAAAAACTACCACATTATATAACAAGTATAAACTTGAAACCACATAAATCAATGTCGAGATAATGTAAATTTAGAACAGCATTTCATTATTTTAATATCATAGTCGGCTGGTTAATATTATTTCCGTTTCCATTTAGTTTCTTGAATGGGGAACAATCCTCTTTGTTGGCGACGTGCCAACCCCGTGACGTCAGCACCGGTGATCCAGGTGATGTATACTATGCCAAGTGTTAATGAACTTGTGCAAAACGCGAACACCTTTGACGGTGTATTCATCTCATGGCGCGGTGTCTTTGACCGACGTGTGACGTGACCATTTAAAATTCCTCCTTTTCCCAGTCGAGTGAACGGAAAATTAGATAATGAATAATTATTTATAGTTCTTTAATGTTTTATAACAAAAAGTTTTTACATGTGAAAGTTTGTTTTAATTGTTTTGTTTACGAAAAACAATATTTCGAATTATACACTTATTATATACTACCTATATACTTATTATTTTAGCTAAATTCTTATATATCTAAAAAATCTTATTTATTTATTACGTATTAACTCGTTTGAATGTATTTTTTTTATTTTATAAACGGTTTTCTTGCGTTCTGTGAGTTTCTTAGTTATGACCTTAATTAATGACAAAGCGCATGTTTAACTGCAAACTTTGCAGTCGTTACTGTTGCGAATACAGCGCTAATATCGTTTTCCGTTGAGCGATAAAACGAACATATGTCGGCCGAGACAGTACCCGTACAGTCATAAACACAAGCGTAATAGTGATTGAGGATACTAAAATACGAAAATAAACAGGCATTTTCACTGGCAGAGTAACTAACGTCCACGCAGCACCGCGATGAACATTTGCCGATCTTTTTCTTTGAGTCGTAATGTTTTTAAATCATTAATGACATAAAACACTGACATTCCTAACTTAAGTGGTGAAAATAAGTTTATTAAACGTTGGTAAGATTCTTAATGAAAATAGAGCCCTACAGCATACTGAGTTATTGCGGACGGCAGGAAGTCGTTGGATGCGGAAGGCGGAGGACCGCATACTGTGGAAGGCGTTGGGAACGGCCTATGTCCAACAGTGGGCAGACAAGGGCTGTTTATGATGATGATGATGAAGTATACAGTAAACATAATATAATAATATTAAAAATCAGTCATCGGTCTATAGCGAAACAGAAACTTCCTGGATCCTCGCACTAGGCATAGTCTATCGCGCGGGCCCCGCTCAGCGACTTAACTAATACAACGTGAGCCAACAACTATTACACTAATAAGGATGTAAGAAAATATAGAAAAAAAACATATGACAATTTAATTAACAAATAAACACACAGTATAAATTATTAATGTTTTTTTGATGAATTGTAAATACACAAGAGTTTATTTAATTGTTCCTGACAATGTTGCATGCACGTTGCTGATTGAATGTTTGAAAATTTTAATAGATATGTTTGTTTTATAAATGTAATAATTGTATAGAATATTAGAGAAACTTAAAATTAAAAATTCATACGTTAGAAATATAGAACTATTTTTCTATATGACTTTTTTTTTGTATAATTTTAATTCCCCTACAGAGTCCGTACTCTTTTAAGCTCAGTACATTTTATAAGTTCAGTTTGGAGTTCCTGAATTGAAGGAACACGTACACATGTACATTTACTATAGTATTAAAGATTACAAGTTTAAAGATGATTAATGTTATTTAATACAAATTCCGATGAAAATATAAGCTTTTTAAATTCCAAATAGTGTTACGTCATCATCATCATATCAGCCACACATCGCCCACTGCTGAGCGTAGGCCTCCCCCAAAGATCGCTACGACGATCGGTCCTCGGCCTCCCTCATCCAGGATTCTCCCGCAAACTTATCCAGATCATCGGTCCATCTTGCGGGAGGCC
>JAODUI010000010.1:2927998-2943560 GCA_027563995.1 Papilio gigon | reverse complement strand
CAAACAAGAGAAGAATGAAACAGTTGTAAGTGATGAGAGACTGAAACACATTGATAGCAAAATGGTTGAACTGATTGCCTTCCATTTACACAACGTTTGACATTTGCCACTGCTCCAAACATTCAAAACAATATATTTAGTCTGTGGGGCAAAAGGGAATAGTTTTAATGTTATTGTGATGAATTATTGCGAAAAGTAATTCAATTTTAAGACAGAAGTAATAAGGTTGCATATGTCAAATCCCAAAATAAGATGACCGTTGGAATTAGATCATCGGTCCATCTTGCGGGAGGCCTACCCACGCTGCGTCGACCTGTCCGTGATCGCCATTCCAGGACACTGTGACCCCATCAGCTGTCCGTTCCGTGAGCAATGTGGCTGGCCCATCGTCACTTAATGTTCGCAATTCTTCGGGCAATATCGGTTACCTAGGTTCTAATAATGTTTCAATGTTGTTTAATCATCTTATTTTTTTTCTCATTTTCATTTTACATGATACATATTTAGTTTTTAATTCCCGACAAGAATACAACTGTGTTAAAATAATATTGTAAAAACATGTTCTGGAGCAAAGAGTTAAAATAGTGCGTAAAGTGTTTTGGATGTGTGTCAAACAAAATGCTAATCCAGCTGTTTGGAAATGTTCGAACGTCGCGTGTGATTTAAAGACTATTATTAAGTAGCAAAATAAACATTTGATGGTAGTTTGGTGCGGAAAATTATGAATATTCTATTAACATTATAAATATCTGTATGACGTCAGCATCTTATGCCCTTCACACCATATAGAACACGTTTTTTCTTTGACGCACCACAGGGAAGTTGCATTAGGGATGATTTAGACATCGTTTCGCAGCGAACGTGTTAAACACGTTACTAAATCCGTTGATGATATTGAAATGTGTCCTTCAGGGTACAGAGCCGGAATAGTTACAGTTCATTATAGATTCGTTGATATTTGTCCATCTTCAGTCTGTTTATCAATAAAGTACCAAAGTAATAAACAATATTTTAGTTAACCTTGATATTTGTACGATGTAATGATAACACATTGTTGAGATTGATGTAGTTTTATTAGTGTCTGTGAGGCGCCATTGAAACGGGTTGTGCTCGGATTACTGACGAGAATAACTGAGGAGTGATTGCTGAGCGCGGCCTGTGGGCGGCTTGTTAGTTTAATGTCAGTTAATTCGAGCGATTAAACTGTCCGTTAAATTTTGTGTTCTTTACATGTTTTTAAATCAATGATATTTCTGTTTGTTACTTTTAAACAATTTGTAAGGACTTTTTTATTATGTTTTGTCACCCAATATGTAATAATTATTATATTACGATGTAAACATATTATTAAACACGCTTATATACTAAATGATTTTCTCATTTTATTCTTCCATAATTATTAAAATATTCATATACATTTATATATGTAATATTTTATTTTATCAAAATACAAAACTTTATACAATAATCAAGAAAATCGCCAAACAGCCGAAGCTGTTTGTTAGCGAAATTACCACCCTCAGTTCATTACAAAATAATACACACCCACTTATATGACATTTTTAATTAATAAAATTTTCATATGACATTACACTATACTACATATAATAACGGCTATCGTCCCGTGTAGATCGATGTAGGTAATATTTTAATAGTGTATTGCTATTTATCTCATTCGGCCGTGTAGATCTGCTTTGATATTTATTAAATTCCATTGTATTTAATCTGTTTGAAATACTAATATAATTATGAATAAAACTTCAATATAGTGTAACTCGTATCGACAAAATCCGTCGGCACACGGATGATCATATTATACACAAGCTACTGCCAAAGGAAATCTCAGTGAACTTTCCATTGATACAAAATTTGCCTTTCAAACTATGAGATTTTTCCTTCGCTGCACCGTTATTTCGCAAGTTTACAACGTCGCGTGCACGCCGCGGTAAACTGACGGTTTAATAAGAGATTTTTCTCCGGAATCGATTCTATTATTGTTTAAATTCGAAAATCGTAAATCGAGTTATAATTTAACTTTTATAAATAGATCATATTACTCGCATAGTTAATATAAGATAGACAGTTTAATTGAATTTTTCAAGGGTATTATTTAATACTTTCTTGTCGTTTAATTATTCTGGCATATGTACATTTTAAATAGCTGTAGTTTTAAATAATTTGAAATGAGAACTTTATGTGTGTTGTATATAAAAGTAAAATGTAACCAAACTTCTTCAAGTCGAAAATTATTCAGACATGAAGTGTATTTATGACTACGCAAAATAGATACGTACATTAATTATTTATTCAAAAAGCTCAAAGTGTAGAGCTTTGAAGCGCTTGAATAAAATGCAACGACATTATTGGTGGATTCATTCGCGCGAGTCTATTTTAACGTTAGCTGCCTCGCGAAAAAATAGTTTATGATGAAATGAATCTTTGCATTCGGTCGCTGTGTATGAAAGCTGTATGATAACGGGGTTAATGGTCTCGGATAAAGTTGGATTGTTGCCTAATGCGTCTCTGACATGTGTGATTTGTTTTTTTTTTTCATCGGAAATCGGTATTGGAATACAAAACATTGGGAGTAACATAGTGAGCCGGCGAGCGGACAGCGAACAGCGAACAGCGGCTGTCTCCAACGCAAACGGAAATCTGGTTTTCACATGTTCCATTTTTATACGATTATAAATTTCAATGCCTTTTGTCTTGTTTTCTCTATCGATTTTCATTGTTCTGTGGACGAACCGGTAGATATATTTAAAAACAAACAATAAAACAAAGCTTTTGTATAATCTATGGACTGCAAGAAATAATAGGAGGAAGTATTAACGGAATTTAAATGATGGCAATAGAGAGATATATGCTATGTTGATTTCCACTAACGAAAAGTCTACACAAAAGCTTGCTGCCTCTGATTTTTTTAAGAGTATGATAGAAATGATAAGTTTTTACACATGTGTTTAAGCAGTAGAAATACATAAGTAATAAAATCTTCACAATACATTATATATCCTATTTTATATTTTACAATAACTACATAAATAATTTACAGATTAATTGCATTGTTTAAAAAAAAGGTTTGATATACGTTCATTGTTAAAAGCATTACAATATACATGAACATATTGCTAATTGTAAAATATCTGAAAGCTATTCTAATTTGCAAATCGGCAAACCGCCAACACTGGCAAGGGCACACGTGATTACAAATGTACACACCAGTATATATGTATAAACATTTAACTATGTATTAGAACGTTTAAATTCTATTAAATAACATTAAAAATTATTATATACCCGTACTTATTTGCATGAAGATGGCTTGTATATTTATGGTCAATTAAAAAATGTTTGTTAAAATAAAAAAAAAATGTGTATATACCGCTGATATTTTAAGTTTATCAACATTATTTTAACGAAGGATTTTTTATTATTATTCCAGAATGGCGACTAAAGAAAAAACTTTGGAGACGGTAACAAAAGTAAGTTATAACTTGTGTATAGCGTGGTGTTGTTAGTTAGTATTGTCTAGTCAAATTTAGACTCTAACTTGAGGAGCTTGAGTCTAATATCCAGCTGAAGTTTTGTACTTTTTTTCGAAATTCCCAAAACATATGATAAACAGAACATATGTTTTAAAAACATTGAAAGTATTTGAAGATCTTATTCGTATCTAACAAAATATTTTTTTAAAGATATACAATGACTGCATGATAAATAAATACGAAAATTCACAAACAGGAATTTAATGTAAAAGTGAAATTCCGAAAGTGCACACGCAAGTGAATTTCACAATAAAACAGTTGAAATGTAAGACAACATTAATGTCCGCGGTATCGACGATCGAGCAAGACAAATTGTAGACGAAGCGTCCGTTAATATTGGGGTCGGGACCAAAATACATGGCGGGTGCTGAGCGCGCGCCAGTAGGCGTGGGGCGGCGCGAGCGCCGACCGCCGACCGCGCGCTGTGCCTCCGCGCGCAAACATATCGTCTCATTTACTGAGCACGGGCTAAAATTAACCGCTACCAGATAATCCACGTGTAAAACCTGGTGTCAGAGTGATGTGATAGGATACAAACGATAAATGTGAATTAAATTGTGAAAAAAAAACCACAAAGTCCGTGATCTGGACGTACGGGAAGTACATGAATTATATCTAGACTAAACATTATACGTGAGTATTATAAATTTATTTTTCTTACAATGTTTGTCAAATTGCCAAACTTTCGTTGAGTTCTTGAGGACATCAAAATATTTTATAACGATATTATAAAACATTAACAATTATACGATCAAAAGAATTTACGAAAATGTAATATATTTCAGAAAAATGAATCCACCGTCGGCATTGTATGGCGCCATGAATAAGGAGCGAAAACCGTTTACCTACACTCCTGGCGGATTGGATCTCTCGCAAATAAAATCAGAGCGCATGGCCCAAAGATTGATGAGAAATGCAATGGACCAAGGTGTCCCGGAGCAACCGCAGTCACAGCTACAATCGCCGCCGACACCAACCACACTAAGCGTGCCCAATTTCAATTGTTTACCGGTACAAGTTTTCCCAACTTTTCCTCTTCCATCGAATCCGAAAACATTATTAAAGACGAGAGGCAATCAACAAAAGGAGTCATGTTTACAAGATATACCAAATTCTGAACAATTCAAACCAAATAACAATCAAATTAGTTTAAAACAATGCTTTGAAAACAATAATAAAAATATATCGAATTATAATCAACCAAATAACGAAAACAAAAACAATGATCAGTCTATACCGTTATACGATTATTTTACTCCGCCATCAGTGCGATCCTACCCGTGTTACGAAACTAGTCAATACTCCGATGCAAGTTATCCGAAATGTAACATATATTCAGAAAAAGACGTAATATCTCCAGAAGATAGTCCGTATAAATACCACGACGGTTCCTTGAATATTAACAATAATAAAAGCAGCTTTTTATACGAACCATCTGTAACGACCACTTCAGATGCAACGCAAAAACCTTTATTGACTTCGACTTATACAATGGAAAAAAAATTACCTGAAAGTTTAGAAGAGATGACGGGAACTGAAAATAATCAGGTGGATGTAAAGTCACTATATATTTATTACGTGTATGTCTTTATGTGTGTTTACATTGTTTGTTATATGTATTTAATATACAATATTAAAGATACATAATGGAGACAAAAATACTTTTTTGAGTTTTTAATCTTAACTTATGTTAATACCTTTGTTATATATTTTTATTTAAATCATTTTAATTACATTTTTATAAATATATCAATTACTGTATTAAAAAAAATAGTCAAATTTTGTACATATTAACTGAATGATTGCGATTTTTTCAGAGTGAAACAAAAATAGTCAAGAAACAAATTGAAACTGAAAATAATACGGAGGAAAGGAACGGTGACGCAAATGTCGAAGCTGCTGTGACTATAAAATTGCCTGGAAAAAAATCTTCGGCCAAAACAGAAACGAAGGTTGAGGTAGTTAAAAACGTTCGAGCAGATGGGTCCACTGAAGAAGTCAAAACAACTACAACAAAGACAACTGTTGACGGAAAAACAGAAATCACAACTAAAACGGAGACAACTATCATACCGAAAGAGGATGAATATGAAGAGGAAGAAGTTGTAGAGGAAGAGGAAGAAGAAGAAGAAGAACAAGAAAATGCAGTTATTGAAGAAACTGTTGCATCAAATGAAGACCAAAAAGAAAACAACGTAGAGAATGATTCAGTAGATGAAGACACAAAACAAGAACAAAATGAAAAATTGGGTAGCCAAGAAGAAACTTCGGAAACGATAATCACAAAACAAGTAACAGTAACCCAGTCCGCACAAGATCAAGAAAATTCCGAAGAAGAAGTTGAAGAAGTAGAGGAAGAAGAAGTCGAAGAAGAAGAAGAAGAAAAGAAAGAGGACGTTGACAGCAAAAATGAGGAAAACGAGATCAAGACAACTATTACTAACAATAGGGAAGAATCGGAAGAAGATGCTGATGATGAAGATGATGATAAGGTAGTCATTCAAAAGGAGGAGACTCAGGAAACAGATGAAAAAGATAATTTGCAGGAAAAACAGGAGGATGAAACTAAACAAGAGGAAGATGTAAAAGAATCAGAAACTGTTGATGATACTGAATCTAGAGAAACAGAAACAGAATTGGAAGAAACAGTCGATATCGAGGACGAGAAGGCCAAGGAAGTTATTATAGATGATAAAAAAGTTTCAGATAATCTAACAAACGAACAAGTTGACAACGAACCTCAAGGTAGTGAACAATCCGAAAACAGTACTGTACCGGTACAAGATACTTTAGCTGCACATGAAAATAAAGAAGAAATTATTATAGAAGTTCAAGTTTTGAAACCACAGGAAACAGAAGCCGCTAAGAATGAAAATGAAGTTAAACCATCATTGCAAGCAGAACGGAACGTACCGTTCAGAGAACCCTCAGCACCACTTGAGAAGGTAGAGGATGTAGAAATTAAACCAATAGGTGAAATAATTTCCAAAACACGCACAGAAAATACTGAAATAATAACAACCTCATTAGACAAACCCATAACTGGATTAAGTACACAAACCGCCTATAACAGAATAGAAAATATCGTTACAGTAAATAAAACGACGAAAACATTAGACCCGTATGAACAGCATGCACCACTCGGTGTTCCTACTGTTAAAACTTACTTTGCTCCTACAGACAGATTAACTACATCTCCGTATCAACCAGTTTACACTCCCGAACCTCAAACTGAAAAACGACACAGTTTGCTGCTTGACCGGCTTAGTGTCGATCGACAAATACCACCCGCGGAGCTTTACCAAAACAATTATCAGACTTATGAACAAAATCAATGGACACAAGAACCTCAATCAGAAGTTTTGACAGTAAGTAATGTGAAACCTAGTACAATTACAAAGAACCAGCAATGGTATCAACAAACTAGAAAAGAGGAAGTTTCTTACGATACCGCACCAACTCTGACCGCGCCCACACAAGACTGGAACACACAACAACAACAGAGGCAAACCCCGCAACCTTCTCAGCCTCAGTTTCAATATCAACTGCAGGCTCAACCATCATACACTGATAAACAAGAAACTTATACTTCTACATTAAATAATTCTAGTACCTATCAACAGAGCACATATCAACCAAGCTACACTCCTAAACCAACAAGCTGGGCAGGCAGTAACGTCAATTTACCAAAAACCGTTCCCACAATAAACAAACCACAGAGCCAGTATTCATATGCCAACAAAGAAACTACGGACACATTTCAAACACCGCCACAGCCATATTCATCATCTTATATTCCGCCTCCGTGGGAACAAGATCCCAATTATGTGCCGGAAAATTCGAACGCAACTTATTATACACCACCTCCAAACAATAAATTCACCAGTACCCCTACTCCCGCCTGGACACCGAAACCAACAAGCAAATTTACAAAACCAAAACCTACATCGTATATACCACCTGCACCGAATCAATCTTTTGTCAAACCGGTGACAGCGGCAGATCAACCAAAGTTGCCTGGTCGTAAAACGTACTACAGTGAATACGAAAGGCGTTACATCTCTGTACCAGAATCCATGTATATACCGACAGAGAATAAGTTCCAAGCACAGCCTGATCCTTCGCCACAATATTACTACGATAATAATGAACCTAAGGAAACTGTAGAGCACGAGTGGCGAAAAGAACTAAGAGAGTTTTCTGAGAAGACACAGAGTCAAACTCACACTGAGCAATCTTCAGTGAAACCTCCATGGGAAGAAGATCCTAAATTCTACGTTCCTACAATAACTACTGAATATACACCCACACCTACGTGGAGTCAAACATTAAGACCAAGTTCGTGGCGCGACAGGAGCTTCGAATCCGAATTTGGAAGATCAAAAGAATTAGCAAAGACAAACACGTTAGGTCGCGGACGGCCTCAGAGCTCATACTTGAGCAGCAACATTAGTACTCCGATCCCGGAGAGGTCTCGTGGGGTTTCAGTCGACAGATATAATCCAAATAATTATCAATCTCCAGTACCGTCCGAGTATCCTCCAGTTCAGAGTCACACTCTAGACCCGTCCGTTGGCGCGAAGACGTATCACAACCCGAACGTACCAGCTTACCACTCCCGAGCCTCTGCTGAACCTAGGTAAGATATTTCTAGATACATGTTCCGAACTTGTATGCAGTAAAAAAATAGGTGACTGTTACATTAGTGATGTATATATTAATGTGGATTTCAGAGAGCAATCGGCAGCTTATCCTCAAGCCCGGCACTACGCGGAAGCGCGGGCACCGCCTTTACAATCAAGATCCTTTAAATACCTTCAATGGATAACTGGAACTGAAGATTGATTCAGAAATAAATTATTACTAGATTAAGATATAGTAACAAGACGAGAAGCGAAGTGTAAATGTAGCCATAAAAATAAATTTACATTTTTCAACTTACCTACTTGAAAAGTGGGGATATTTAAAAAAGATTTTTTTTTATTATTTACATTTTCGAAAAACGAACTTATACTTTCTAATACAATTTTCTTTGTATAAGTTAAATTCGTTTGTTTTTTTTTAATTTGGAATAGATTGTTAGCTTAAATGCTAAGATACTAAAAAATCTAGTGACATATATGATGAATTCGAAAATATTTTTTTTGTTACAAAGATTTCGCTACAGAGTTACTATGATTCATATTGTTGCTATGTGATATTTTCGTATACCTAATTCGCTAACCTAGTCATTGGAGACAAATCTATCTTAAATATTTAAGATATAAACTAAAGCTTTGTTTTTTTATTTACGTACTTACATTTATTTTTTATTTAATTTATTTAACATTAGTTTAGTTTTGTACATTGCTGCATACCGGTTTTTATTCGATTAAAAATTGCGTCATGTACAATTTGTACGGATTTTTTTTAAATACTCTGTCATAATAACACTATTAAATTTCATCAAACGTTTATTTTTATCTCATAAGTTATTGTTACTTTGAATTTTCACTGCCGAAACATTTGCACAAAACATATCGACGTCTCGCTAACTCTCTATAAAATAAAAAGAGAAAACGATATAGTCCTGTATAGTCACGGCAGTGGAGATTCACCTCGCTTGGTAACGTAACAGTTCAAACATTTTACATTTAAATTTGTGATGAAGTTGTTGAGTTTTATTTAATAAATACGTAATAAAATGTTCTTTTAATTTATCAATATCACCCTGTACTCATCACACTCAAAGGCGTATCAGGGCTTCATCCTCCAGATCGATTTGATAATCACCTAACCATACCTAGTTTGGACTTCCAAACTCTTTAATGGCCGATAATGATATTCCAATACCCATGAAAACGCAGCAAATAATGCAATTATATTTGAAATAATACATTTTGAAATTAGAACGCAATTAATTTGTATTTGGGAATTGAAGAAAAAATCGCAAACCAATATTAGAGACTCTTAGGTGAAATAGTTTGTTTTAAATAGTTAAGTTATACTTATGTATGACAACAAGAATTAGCATTGCCACCTACAGCACTCCCGCTCGTTCTCCATTCGAGTGAAAAAACCGTAAAAACCTTTTACAGACGTGTTACACAGAAACGCTCTCTCCCGCTCACCAACTATTCCACTTAACGCCCGCGAATGGCCTGTCTACGTGTCCTTAACTTGAAATGTTTAATTTAATTCTAAGTAAATCTAATAAATAAAACTTGAAACAAACTTTGATAATAAAGAAAATGTCAGCGACATTATAACAATTCAATATAGTCAGGATTGTTAAAAAGTAGTATTTTTTTAATAACTTGAAAGCCAACGCGGGTGTTCTTTAGTAATCAGACTAACAAAAACAGTAATTCGTCGAAACAATTGCTTTATATTAGTAGAAGTATTTTAAACTTATTTTCAGTAAGTGTGCAATTTTTAAGTACATTGGTTTCGACAGTTTTCTTAACACGTTCGTTGCGAAACGAGGTCTGAATCATCCCTAATACATTTTTATATATGCGGCAAGGAAAAACCTGTACTTCTATGTGGTACGAAGAGCATAACTTTGTTTTGGGAGGTGGGATCTATTGGGACGCCTGTCGCATTGACGTCTAGTCTCGGAGCGGGTCGATAAGACCTTGTACCGGAGGGACGAAAATTACGTAAAAATTAATGCCGCAGCGAACGTGTTAAGAAGAGCTACAATAGTTTCGGTACAAATGTAATCCTATACTTTTCTATTGTATTATAATCGGAATTCAAGATGTCTTCTACGTTTCAAATCAGTTTATCAACAGGAAAAACAAGATCATCTTTCCGTAACACAGTAAATTCTTTTATTAATCAATTCAAAATTAAATGCTATGCTACTATATAGGGCAATCTAATCGGAGTAGTTTTTTTATAGGATACGGAACGAAAACTATGATGTGAAAACCAATATTTCTCGTGGGCGATGTGCCAAGAAATTCATTACGCATTTCTTAGTTGTTTCATTGCATATGTGGCGGTCGTTTCCGGTGAACAAATGATCTTATTGTATTACAATAGTAAACGAATTATACAGCTGTTTAGATTATTTCATTTTTAATATTAGTTTGTTATAATTTGAGTATGACAGAAAAATATTGTTTTTTTTTTAAAAACCTAAACGAAAGTTCGCTTTAGAAATATGTCGTACCAGCTTTGACTCGTGACGTTCTCCGCGTGCAACGTGCAAACTTGCGGGGGTTCAATGACCTATCTCTGTGACGAATTTTAATCAAAACCGTTCAGTCTCTTTGAGTTACCTGCTAACAAGCATCTATTCATATAAAATTTCGCATTTATAATATTAGTATAAAGTAAAGTTACCAATTGCTTCGTCAATATAAAATAAACTCCTAAAATAAGCGCCAATAGCCTAAAGTTTAAGGGTAAATATTTTCGATTACGTGGTCGAGAGTTCGAATCCCGATATTCGACTATTGTAAACCATATGTTAGCACAAGCTTAGAGTGGTAAAAAATCGTAGTAAGTTAAAAAAAATCTTTTAATATTTTAATAAAATAAATCAGAAGTAACTCACTAAAATGTGTGTTGCAATGCTGATACTAAAACACAACTTGATGGATGGATGAAGAGTAAAGTAAGGAAGGGCGGGGTGTTCAAGGCCATAGATTCAGATAATTTACTTAACGAGCCATGTTTACCCGATACGGCCGCAAGTAAGAAACGATTATGACGGCCATTTCCTATAATAGTCAAAACCTTTACTCAAATGCTCGAGTTTTATTATCACTCTTAGTAATGTTGGAATAAATAACATTTTTTTTTGACTAATTTTACCTTATTTATAGGACGAAATAAAATTCAGAAAGTAATGATATAAAAATACGATATAGTCTAACTCAATTCGGTCGACGACGCCGGTAAAAGCTAGTTATAAATAAACTACCATTTTACGTTATGTACGTTTAAATACTTTCAAAATATTAAACAACAAAATTAGCAAAGGCAATGTTTTATTTTTAAATAATGGGCAATTGTATAATAATACTGTAATAAATATTTTCTTTGTCAAAACAAATCACTGTAAGCTTCATATCTTAACATAGGAGTACAATAAAAATGTCTGGGCCATTTATAGGTTATAAAGAGATATTTCCAAGTTGGCACGCTTCCAGAACATTCTTCGCGGATTGCAGTCGCGATTGTTAACCAATTGTTATCGTGCGTTTCATGATAAATATGTCAAACTGTCTGCTTTTATTTTCTCATTTCACTTTGATAAGCAAGTTTTCCGTAAACATTATTGTAGTTGTACTTTCTTTTGGCTTATAAAAATACAAACGCAAACAACTACTTCTAAAATAAAAATAAAACAAAAGAATTAAAGCAACGTAACATGCAGTGGCAAAATGCAGCGCTTGTCAATTATGAATCGAAATTTACTAATAAACGAATGTGCAACTTTTGCTATATTTTTTTGACAGGTGCCAGTATAGATAATAGAAGCTGTGAAATATGCAATAGTATTAATATTGTAACATCTTGCAGTTCGCACGACAGTTCGCAGGGTTGCACCATCACAGATGTAAACGGGTAAAAGTAAAAGAGCACTTTCTTTTATCCACAAATCCTCTATATTAAATGCAAAACTCCGGTCACGTTCGCTAGCAAATAAGGATTTACGGTTTTCCTCATTGCGTTTAACTTGCTTCACTCCTCTGAAAAACGTAAAAAACCTCTTTTTACCGCCGCCGTACAACGAAATACTCTCTCATGCCACCAAACTATTTCACTTAGCGCCTTCCTGTGCTCTAGATAGGTGTTTTATCCGCGCATCTTTTAATATTACATGACTTCTTGGCTTGTTCATGTGTTCTTTGATGCGAATGTTGTGAGTACTTTTATTTAGCTTGCATCAGTACGTGAAATGTTGTGATTTATGAGTTAATAAGTAACTATTCGATACATAGTGTCTACGGCTACAAAAATAAAAGACCCAAGAAGGCAAGGAATAGAATGGCAGAAAGATAGAACTTAATGAACATTTAGTAAGTGCGCTGAACAACGGGTTCGGGTCCCGCGGCACCACCCCCTTTGAACTACGCGTTGCACAGGTGGGCGTAATAATGTAAGTAATGCAGTCACTTACCATCTCGATGCCCGTTCATCACCTGCAGCTGCCTGATCAGTCTGTCGAGTATGGTCAAAGTCTGTTAATTAGTTAACGGCGCCAGCGATGCTGCCCTGATGAATTCACCGCTTCCCGAAGGCGCGATACCGCCGTTGCACCGATCCGCGAAGCAACCGCGACTCAGTGCGCTCCCGTTGCTTATCAATTTCCGAGGTATTCGCTGAACGATGACCGAATTCGCACTGCTTGCCGACTGATCGCCCAACCGGTCCGCAACGGATATCGGGGTATCCTTTTATGCGGAGAGTAAAGGTGAGCCGGCTACCCCTGGCAAAATTTAAATTTACAGAACAGTAAAAAAGATCCAAATAATTTAAAAAACGTGTAAAAGGTAAATAAACCATAAAATAATGTATTCGTCGGTTTCGGTGTATCTTCTCTCTTCTATTTACATAGAAGAAATAATAACTGTTTATTCTATTTTTACACTACTTTCTGAAATGTGCACTCTCCTTTATAAGTCTCTGCGGGGAAGACGATTTTGTTTCGAAGGACAAAAATTGCTATTTGTTTCACAAAGGAGTTCTTTGTCCGCGAATACAATAAAGGATCCGTTTTTGCAATTTCGATTTTTATTTCAATATAAAGTTTCATTTGAATCATGTCGCGAGTCTACTGCAGTTGCGCGAGATCTATTCTTTTCAAGTGTTTTATGAATACAAAAAAAACATTTGAGTAGCTTTCGTTTGCGGGAAAATTTGCTAAATAAATTTAACAGGCGGTGAAGTTTAAATGTAAAAATAACTTGGGGAAACAAACATGTAGTGATACTGTTGCTATGAGAAACGCAGTAAAATAAAATGTATTTGTAAAAGAAAAATCCGAACGATTGAGTCGATACTGTTACAATAACCAGCGTGCGATTGCAAAAGTTCTAACGCGTTGAGAGCTTTTCATCACCGGCGCAGAGCTACAGCGGTCATCTCAAATTGATGTCATCCTGTTTATTCGTTCAATGTATACTGTTCTATGATAAATGTCGCAATTTATCCACTTCAGGCGTAATCTGAACGGAAATAGAGGAAAGATTTTGCCATCGTTGCTATTATGAGGACCGTTTTGTTTCTTTATTTTCTTAGTAATAAACACTTACGAGACTATACTTGTATATTAGGTTAGAACTAAACCATTTTCGATTCTATAGCTATTTCTTTGTAAAGTTGAAATGAGAGATAAATGACGTTTACAATGATAAAACACCTACAATTATTTGACGGAGCGTTGTAGAAACGAGAGACGTTAGGCGGCTTAAGATGAAAGGGTTTCCGGAGTGAATTTCACGGACGCACAGAACAATCAAGAGAAAGGCACCACTCAGGAGAATACACGAAATTCCTCTCGTTAGGCGATTACGCTTCTAATGTTTTCGATGAAAAAGGTCTGTACTACACACCTATAAACAATTCGCGGCTCTAGTGATGGGAAATGTTTAAAAAAATTAAGATTTTTCATCTTATTTTCTTAAAACTTGACTCATACAAAACTAGGTACCTAAAGTACCATCTTATCGGACATCATCATCACAACTATTACTTACACAATGTAAAAAAAAATCATCAATAAAATGCGTCATCAATACATAACAAATTTTAAATTTAAACAAAGCACAGATCAGAACTAAACAAATTTTAATGTAATTAAAAAAAAAATCAAGTAACAATAATAGAAACGATGAAGGTACTTACCGTCAGCACTAGAAGGTTCCCTGTGGAGCTTCGTTATCTCTCTCAGAGGGCGGCCCGTTATCTTTGAGAAGAAAAGAAATACCAAAAATTGTTTTAATACACCACAGCCCAAGAATCTCTACCCTTCTAATTCTATGTTGAGTGAAATTCCCTTGCTAATCTACAAGCATTTGTTTGTTTATTCATTGTTTATCTTTTAACAAGTCGCTATAAAGAAAACTACAAATTGGTTGTATTGAATTATTTTCTATTTTTGTTTATTTTTCTCAAACATCTCTAATGTAATCTTTTTAACTTTATTACCATCTAATCACTCATTACCTATTAACGTACGCATTTAAATTATGTGCGTAATTTTATCCGAAACTTTTGTAACCCAATACTCAGATCCATACAATGTGATATGACTTACAAGTCATTTAGAAGTCATATCGTATAAGAATAATGATCAAGACGTATCAAAGACAGGTGTGCTCATTATGACCACAAAGAACTGATAAATCATTATTCAAGTTTGGGTAATATAAAAACGTTTTCACAATTTTATAGTTAATTAAATTTGAAGTGTTAATTTAAGTAGATGTTTATTAAGCTGAGTACCGCGTCATATTTAGAGCCGGCGCCGGGTGAGTGCTTTTGAAAATTCGTCACTATTTCCCCTCACGTTCTCTTAGTTTAATTTCATTAACTGTTTTTGTGGCCGCTCGCTTGAAATGAACAATTTCGCAAGCTACCTTAAAGTCCACATTCCGACATAATTTCGTTTCTTTTCACACCTCATTTTCGTGAGCGGCTCTGCTATTTTCGTTGTAATAACTTTTTCACTGTGTGTGAAGTTTTTGTTGTCTTTTTTTTTCTTAAATAATAACATAAAAGCTTCAGTTTTTTGTAACTGTATATAGTAAAAAGTACTTGGTAATTATTGTAATGTATACAGTGTTGCATATGTCATTAAACGTAAGAGAACTTTAGAATAGATCAAGATGTTTTTTTATTTATTTTAATTAATATGAAAGTGGTAAAGAAGTAATCCACGATCCCGCACGATGGACCGATGACTTGGTCAAGGTTGCGGTAGTGCACTGGATGCGAGCGGCGCAGGACCGGTCATCGTGGCAATCGATGGGGGAGGCCTACGTCCAGCAGTGGACTACACTAGGCTGATAATG
>JAODUI010000010.1:2800713-2854950 GCA_027563995.1 Papilio gigon | reverse complement strand
AGACCAAGATAAGATAAATCCGTTCAGCCGTTCTCGAGTTTTAGCGAGACTAACGAACAGCAATTCATTTATATATACAGGTGAAATATATGATCACTTAGACCTACATCAATGAATTAAACAAAAACAAAACTAAACATTGAGTGCAAAACCACGGAAGAGATAGGGAGTAACAGTGAAAGGGTTCGGTAGGACAATCAATTATGTATGGCTAGGTGAGGCCGTCGCGGCCGTTAGTCGGAATGGTCTCGCCATTACCAACTAATTCCTCGTCATTTGCCTGCGGCGGCGGACGGTCAGCCGTTCTAACACCTTCTGTGTGTTCAGATTACATTACCATTTCCTTATTTGTACTTTTAAATATAACACATTCTTGAACGCAATTGTTGAGATTAATTTATGATCTGTATGTGTGTCTTTAATGTTTTATAAGTTATAAAGCTTAATATAATACTAATTTCAACCTAACATGTAGATTCTAAGGTGTAGTTGCATAATTTGAGTAGAATTAAATCATGTTTTTTGCGAAACATTTATTACAAAAAAGTTGTGTTCAAAAAGTATGTAATTTCTCTAAAGCATTCACTGTTACAATTAGGACTCTTCCTGATGAAGGTACGCACATAATTTTATTTTACTTATATCAATAATGGATGGATGGACGTTAAAACAGTTCCGGTAGTACGGTCAGATCCTTATTAGAGTACAATAATGGATCTGGATGAAATATAACATATAGACACATGGTCTATTTACTGAGTTTTTTTTAATTCTAAGCAGACGTGCTAAAGCTAGTATATTAAGTAAGGAAAAGCTAGTATATTAAGATATAATTTAGACGTGACTTAGACGTAACTTAACACATGCGCGGAGACAATCGATTACATAGTGCAACGTATAATAGTTAACAGGAATGCCCAAGCATTACAACATAATCCCAGTATCAAACCGCGTACAGTTTAAATGCAAAGATACACGTTGAAGATATATACTATAAAATGTAATCCATGCATTCTTAGGATATATCGTTAGTTACACATTTTAATAAAAAACAGTTAACTATGTAAAACATCGTCATCGTCAGCCAAAGTTACCACGATGACCGGTCCTTGGCCACCCGCATCCGATGCAGAATAATAATAAAGAATAATTCATATTTAATTTTATTCTGAAATTAGACTACATGTAGACATGTATTTAAACTATTAAAATTTTCGTGAGACATTTCACTACACTACTTATAAAACGGCTTAACTCACGAGCCCACCATGGACTCGAAACTAGTCGGTACCGACACCGATTTACACGTGAGTTAAACCGTTTTAAAACTAGTATATACATGTATTGTTTAAAGCAAACATAACATAATGATGCTACAATTCATACATTATATAATGTTTTTTTATGTAATATAAAAAAATAACTCTAAACAACCTTGGCCAAAGTTATGATTAAATTTGTTTGCAAAATATCTTTATTTTATTAAGTGTCCTTAAACAAATTAGTCACATTTTATTTTCTTAAATTGAGATTAAGTAATTACAATTAATAATCTATGAACAAGGTAAATTATTGAGTATCGCTGAGTTCATTGATAGAGTTGTAATTAATAGACTGACATTAGGAGCAACGCCTGACGCCTATTTTTAAAACTTTGAATTCTTTTTAATTACCACAGACGGTGTTTGATTCTTATGTCATTTATTAGACGTTTAGTTTGGTTTAATTGACATCAAATAGAGATTTAAATGATTCGAAGTATTTAGAATACACCGGATTTTTTTTTATAAGAGAACGGGGCAAACGTGAAGCTGGATTACGAGGTGATTACCGACCAATGGACATCCGCAATACCAGAGGAACGGCCTTTGGGAATAAGGTACGCTCGCTTCTTGATGGGTCCTAAGTCATACTAGATATAAAAAATGATGTATAGTTTCATAACTAGAGTATTTGAATGATTTTTAAATAACTAAAAATAAAATTATATCGCAGTTATTGGTGACACTGGGACTATTGTACTTGTGTATCGTAATCATGTAGTGATTTAAATTATTCTAAATTTTGATTTGTATTAATATTTGTGGTATTATTATTTTTACGTTATTATTGTAAACTTCATTGATTATATATTGTTAGGTGACAATATCGAGTAAACAATATCCACACGTTGCAAAACAAAAGAGGGAAGCGAACAAACAAAGCATCGAGTGCTACCTATATCAATCATTCGAAATATTTGCTATTGCCCATAATCTGTTCGCCCAAACTTCGCCCTTGAGGGACGCGCCTTGTACGAGACAAAAATCGACTCTCACGGAAATTATATTGATATTCAATACACAATAAATGGCCGCTGTCAAAAACTTGCTGTTCTCTCCTACGGTCATCCCTAAGCTATCTATGTCATTTGCCATTGGAAACGCAGGCGGCCGTCCTTTGCCCTCCCATAAGAACCTCTAAGTATGAGCGAGATAACCATGTATAGTGAGTTTAGCGCGCCTTTGTCACAAGGAGTGAACTAATTTTTCATCATACGGCCCGCGACAGTAACAAATGCTGAACTGTCTCCTTCTTTAATAATACTTTTTGTATTTTTTTTTCAAGGGTAGTTCGCCCCCCGACGAATGAAGATTTTCATCTGAACGCAAGGGGGAAAATTGGAAGAAGCTTAAAATGTCATTTGTCAGTTGGAATTTAAAGAGTTAGTATACCAATTAAAAAAATAACAGGTTTTAAAATATTTGTTGGTAGAACACAGCTATAGGTTTTTTTGTGGGTTGAATCATTAATCTCGATAAACAGTGTTGCGAACTCACCACTGATATATAAAACGAATTAATCATCGTTTTGTAACACCGAGGAATATCGTAAATTTGACAATATTAAATAAAGGTTTATTTTGTTTAATGATACGCATTATTTTCAAATTGTAACCGTAGACCAATACGATATTTATACCTGTGATGAAAAATAACAATATTTTCTACATATATGAAAATATCTTAATTCAAGCAAAATTAAAAAATAAACATTGGAATGAAAATGTGCATTGACACAATGAAAGTTTAATTTACGTACAGTCAAAATCTACTTTTTTTATCTTATATATTATTAGTATATGACAGCATCTGTTTGTATATACAACACATTCAGTATATGGTGTTAGCAGCAGGCACGTCAGTGACGTCACGCACACCCTCCGCATTATAATTCGGCCCCCAGCGGCTCAGTGGCGCGCTCGATCAATCACGGTACGAATCTGTCATGTTCGGTTTATGAGAAAAATTGTAAGGATGCGCCCCGAACGCCAGCCCCCCGAACTGGGGTAAACATTTGCTGTGAGCTTATGAAAAGGAAATACTTCGCAAACATCAATATTATCATAGTTTAAATTAATAAAATAACACTATGATTAGTGTTTACTTTACTGAAATAGGAAATAAAAACAAATGCGAAAATTTTGGTCAAAACGAATTTTACGCTAATGCTCGTTTATACAGAACATTTGCCTAATAAGGTCAACCTACAGAAAATAATTTAACATAAGTTATTTCGTGATCCAACCTTCAAATTAAATTGTGTAAATAATATTTTAAATTACCTTAAAATTAAGCTTAGTATTTTTTTTTATAAATAGAAACGATAAACTACTTAGGTCCGTAAGTAACCGCGTTTCAAGAAAATGGGCCGGAACGCAAAAACATTTTCAAGAAAATACTCTTGGAAATCATTTGTCTAAGCATTGGAGGGGTCAATGCGACTCGGCGGTTCCCACGCCGAGCCTTCGAAATAAAACCGATCTCAACATCACATCATTAAATAAAAACTTCACTAACAGTGTCCTTATGACTTACAGAATAAGGATCAATTCTGAAATTCCATCTGAATGACAACTGCAAACTGATTTTGTTTACTCTATAGGTATTTCGAGGGAATTTTCGCTAATCGCCTAGAAAAAATATTTGCTGAATCAGCTCTCGCTTTTTTGCCACTGATAAATGTGCTCGGAATATGTATCCCAGAAGTTTAAGAATAGGTTCTTAGAAGTCTTTTGTTTCATTAAGTAGTTTGGTGCAAGCTTTTCCTTTTGACTACTTCGCACAGGGAAACATATAAGAAACATCAAGTGATTTAATGCACAATTAAAGTTTACATTTCGATATATGCTTACTTAATTTAGTAACGTAGTTAAGATACTTTTTTTTTAAAAACTTAGTACTCAACGAAAACCAACACGTGCCTACAAATTGATCTTGACATATAAAATGATAAAGTAAAACATTTATCAACGTGTCATATAAGTCCACCTGGTGCCAGACCTCCTTTAGAAAGGTTAATTAGAGCTCTGCGCCAAACTGTCCACCTGCGGATTATTTGACTTAATGAGGAATTCAATTTTTTTCCCCCGACTTCAAAAAGTTGCTTCATCGATTTCCATTGGTGTAATTTCTACAGAACTTTAATTAGATGAGAATTTTTAACGAGAACTAAATGACTACATTAAGTAAAAATTGATCCAAAAATGAAATCATATCTGAATAAAATCGCAAAGCGGAACGTTATTTGGTCATCAATAAGTAACATTTTTAATTTACATAATTAGGCTATCTTTTTTTTACTAATTTAATTAACCTCTTTAAAGGTTATAAATAATTAATATCTAATACATAAATACTTAACATTTACTTGTGGAATATGCTTTTGAACACACATTTCAAACACAGAACACTTACACACACACACACACACACACACAAACACAGAAAACTAGTCGGTACTGACACTGAGTTGCACGTGAGTTAAGCCGTTTTATAAGTTATATAGTGAAATGTCTCACGAAAGTTTTAATAGTTTGATAGTAGAGAAGTTGTTCGTAGTTTCAAAATTCAAATTGCCAGTTTGGTTATATTAAGTAATAATTTTAATTGAAGGGAAAAAATACTTAAATGAGTAATGGTAAGTAAAAGGCAACGTCTTTAGCTCACTCGCAATAATAAAGTAGGGTTTACAATGTTACACGCACACATACTTATGTATATTCTAATTTAATTACAAAAACACACTTAGGTACATCATTTTATTAAATACGTCAAAGTGTATCGTAGTTCGCAAGTAATAACCCTCCATAGTGTCCTCGCAATGTCAGAATCATTTATCCTATCCGTCTAAAAAGTACAAAGCTTTATAAACTGGCAACACTGGAAACTATAGAGGTTTTATAGCCTTAATATAGAATTTTAACATGGCAGTGATTCAAAACTCATTGGTCACCATTTTTTTGCACATATAAAACACAAATGTCAACTTATAAAATTGTCGATAGAAAAGTACAAAAATGGTCACCGACGAGGTATAACTACAAATATATAATTTTACCTATCAGTAAACACCGAGTTAAATATATATATTTTTTTTTATTGGAATGTAGGAATAAGATATTTTATACATTTTTAATCTATGTATTAAATTAAAGTTCAACTACACACTTCTCAATTATTTATCAAGTGTTCGTGAAATGATGTTCCGAGATCCTAAGCAACTAAACTTGTACTAATTATACTACCCGCCAACAATAACATGATTGCATGTATCCAATCTCTTTCATACAGTGAGCAACGAACTAGATAGAACAAGCCTCGTCTAAATTAAATGTCACTGTACAATCGATGACGTCATACGATTTAGGTCTATGTTATTCTGACCGAGTACGAATTTATTAGTTATATAACGAAATAAACTTAAATATTTTTTTTTGCTAACGTAATCGACACCTGAAACAATTTCAAATATACAATGTACTAAATCGGCATAAGTTACCTTATAAAAATATCTGTATAGTAATAATATGTAATAATAAAACTGCCATCATTTCCCCTATACGTACTTCCCATTAACTATTTTCCATATAAATGAAGAGATTAGGCAATGCTTTTCTTATGTCGTATGGTACTGTCGCCTAGTTCGCGGTTTTCCATTCACAGAACACTCTGGTTATTAATGCTATTGAAGTTAAAATAAATTATAGTCTAGAAAGTAAAAAAAATCAACTGCAAAACATTTAGAGACGCCGCAGAACACAGACTTTTTATGAGCCGAGTTTAATAGGACATTTGGCTTGTATGAATATGTATTGATGTTTATATGGATGAATGGATGTGCATATTACAATGATGATATAATTTTGACTCAGCCGAACGCGAATAAACTAACTGGTAAAAAGTCTAGTCGGCAAATGCTCTTAAAATAATTGCAAATAAAAAAATAAAAGAAAGCTCCATCTATGCTCTTTAAAAGAAATCTATTGATACAAAGATGGTTACCGTGGTTTTCATTGACAAATAATTAAATCAAATTGTCCCTTTCACTATCTAGAAAAAAAAACAGAGACAATACGTTTTGTATGAGACCCGATAGACTTCAGCAATTTCTGATTCATACAAAAATGTCTTTAAAAGGCGGAAAAATAATTACCAAAAAAGTTTTCCAGTAGAACCATAGAGAGTACTAATAATTCTTGTACTAAAAATCGGAGCAAACGTAATACATACCAGTATTCCTTTAAATTGGGTTCAATTAAGTTCACATTCGCGAAATATTTAGTATATTCAATGATAAAACTAAGTCTAAATCTTTTCAATGTATCTATGTTTAAATTGATTACACACTTGTCGGAAACATTGTTCATATCGAACTGTTTGTTCCAGTGCCAGTGTGTACCGACCCTTATAAAGCATTCAGAATTACATAATAGACCAATAAATGTACAATTCGTTGATATGCATAATTATAAGACACCTTGTATATTTTCCTAACCATTACAAAAGTTACAATAAGGACTATTGAATACAAGTTATATAACCTCAATGTACATATATACAATTTAGGCCTAAAACACGTTTATCTAACCTACTGTTATTCTATAGTTAATGTACATCAAAATGATTCCCGTAAGGGTGTAGGCAGAGAACATAAATTTATATTTTATATTTTTTATAACCTTACCCAGGATGGATAAAACTTGTTCATGTTAAAAATTTTCATGTTCAAGTTTTTTTAGTGATTCTGTCGTATGTTGACGCGTAGAAAAGGGATGCCCGCTTGTTACGGCGAACAGAAAAAAAAATAATCTTAAAAATTACGTTTATTATTTTCATTGATGTATCAACTATTTTGTTACAAACGGAATAAGGGACTTCTCACACTGTCATAGTTTAAAAACCATTTATAAATCAATCCATCTCACAACTGGACGTTATAGTTACAAAAACTAAATAAATTATATTTTACCATATTATTTAACTAAGGTGGAAAATTAATACGTACAAGTATATAAAAAAATGTTAAAAAAATAATCTTACATCTAACACGAAATTATATAAATTTGAAATCGAAGTTTCTCCACCGTGCTTTTACTAAAACAGTTTTAATTTAACTTTTTGGTAGCACGGGAGAAATTGTATCGATAATTGAATTTATAAAAGGAATAATGGCACTAACCCTTTAATACATCCTTAAACTTACGACACTGTCATAAATGCTGCCAATAAAAAAATGACGCCTCCAACGAAAAGAGTTGACTCTTAAGAGATCCATTCTTCGTCAGGTCAAAATATGACTGATTAAGTCGAATTATTTTATAAATAACTAAGGTTGTAATAACAAAACAATAAAAAAAAAATGTCTAAAGTACAATTCGTTCGCAACGCATTGACACCCATCCGCCATCTTACATTTTTATTACGCCGCGTCTACACTGTCCAACACATCACATAATGTCGTCCCTTTTACTCTCTTTAAGTAAGACAAAGATAACTATATTGCGTAACATTTTAACGTAATTTTTAATCAATCTAACACGTCTTAATGTCAATGTTTGTAAACATGCGACAAGCATATTTGGCTTATTTGGAAATGAATAAGGAAAAACTATGACGGGACATCTACAGTATGTAGTAAGAAATAATTTTTCTTCGGGAGAACTCGGGATCTTTATCGGAATACGACACCCGAACTGTCATTGAATGATAGTATTGAATGAGTGACATTTTCATATCCATTTTTGACAGTGTGGCGCTAGTGAGCCATCATAATTTAGTTTCGACTTATGCCCACCGGGACACAACTTTTTGGTCAATACGAAAATTATCATTTTTTTTGTTCAAAAAGGATGTTAGGTGAAAGAGTTATAATATGTTGGACATTGTAAACCGTATATACGGATACAATACAAGATTATCTTTACACGGAACAATTACGTAGAAATAATTTAGGCGTATCTACAACGATGCCTAAACAACAGTACAAATCAGTCATTTCTTAAAACATATTAACACTTTTTTTTTTTAATTTCCATTGTCCTAAAAATTGTCATTTCACACGACAATTTCAACGGACCAAGCACACCCAATGTTCTTTCACGCACTTTTTTAAATACAGTTCCCTTAAAATATTGTAGATTTACAAAGTACGAATTGGTATTAAGAAATGTGATTGCATATTGACAATAAATGTGGACCTCCCGTGACGATGTACTTGTGATAGTGGGAATTAACTGTTACACTGAACCTTACTGGTTATTGATCACAATAATAGGTCACTGATTGGGGCATACTTTTCCTAAGGACCTGTTATTTATTCAAAAATATTACACAACAGTTTCCAGAGGTAATCATTGCAAATAGTTGAAATTGAAAAATGACAGTTTAATTCTATACACCAAATAATTTAGTTATATTTTATACATTCGTACAAAAGATTATTCAGCGATGATAATTGACAATAACAAATGCTCGAATTTGTTCATTATTTTTACACGCGTTATAAAATAACAAAGTAATGGACCATGTTGTTATCAAAACAATAACGAAAAAGTGATTTTAAATAAATTCATATAACTTTTGTTTCAAAATGTCGATGAAAATTCAAAAAAAAAATCACGTTTACTTCCAATATTTTAAGTACTAAACTTTTTTTACAAATTATAATTTGAGAAGTTAATATGAATTAATGTAACACCACATTCCACAAAGTTACGAAACTTGTCGAAATTGTCACTTTAATTAAAAAAAAAATCCTAGATCGCGCGATACTATCACAGGCTTTCTCCGGAGAACGTTCCAGAGCGGTGGGTCCAGTGATTCACTTTACAGCGTCCGCACAGAGTTAAAATCAAGGAAGCGGTAAGGCATAAGCTTGGTCTATCCCGGAGTGAGCTGGGGCAAAACACACCCTATACCGAGGTGACGTAAGGTGCATTGTCGTCTGGCTACACGAGCCAGGCGTGCCGCTAGCACCACGACTCCTCGTGCGGCCGGTCCTCCTCCGAGTCCCCGTACATGTCCGCGAGCTTGCGGAACCGCGGACCGAATGTTGACAGGTAGTTGAACTTGAGATCACCATCATCCGTACCTAGCGGAAAAAAGATACATTACTAAACTGACGTATTCGGAACCTACACTTTTTTTAATCGGTTACAACAAGACACCCTCGATATCCGGCGTAAATTGAATTTGTTTTGGTTGTCCAACACAAAAAGTAAAATATTACAAAACAGAGACAAATAAAAAAAAAGAAAAAAACGTGTGTACAGGACTCGTTACGCTTGCAAAAAAGATTTTACAACTCAATTTGATACATAACAAACTGGCCGGACACGACCACTATATTTTAGGGAACAATGTCCGTCACCAAACAGAATAAAAAATATGTAAATGCCAGATTTATTGTACAATAAGTTGAGTCAGCTTGATATTACATTTGCTTGTAGAGAAATACGCGATTCATTTTTGTAACAATTTGTTGTTTTTGTGAGATTCCAATAAAGTTCAAATAGACACAAAATATGACAGCTTTCAGCCTGCTACAGAAGAAAAAGTTTTCCTAAAAAACAAATGCGATTTTGCAAAAAGTTCCATGTCTTTTTCTACCTTTGACCTTCTTTACTGAATAACTATGATTTGTAAATCAATAGAAATGTACATCATCAGCGTTCCCGATGCCTGAAATGTACGTTAATACGAAACTTACAGCTGGCAAGTGACGAGAGGGAGCCGCTAGTGTTGCCGTCTCCCTCGTACGCGTAGTGGCGCACGTCGTCGTACGGGTTGACGTCCGGGTCGCGGTCCAGCACAGACTTCTTGTCGTCCAGGAAGCCAGATATGTCCGGCGCCGCGCCTACCACTGGAGCAAACAATTAATTAGTTGCATAAACAATTGTAACACAAAACTTTGGAAAACCACCTTCTAACAACAACAGTACAGAAAATATTGGATTTTATTTCAATCAAAAAGTGTTTTCACCATACATATACTGTTATTGATAATTGATAGAATGACAGGAATTTATGTCACTGTATGTAAGACTATATCGATGATTGACGACTTGACCCGAGGACAAAATTATTCATATTTTTGTAGGCAGTTTATTAGGCAAAGACATAGGAAAAATCCAAACTTAATGAGCAAAGATTGAGATCAAGTTTAAGATAAAGCTGTAGATGAAATGTTTATAAAGAGAGTGGAGATCTTACCTGGTGCTTGCATAAAAGTAGCAGATCTATCACTGTCAATGGGCGGCCCGTCGTACATCTGCCTGAGCACGTGCAGGTCGTAGCCCGCGTCCCCCTCGCCGCCGCCCTCGTCCTCATACGCGATGATGTTTTCTCTGATGTCGTCCAGTTCCTTCTCCGCCCACGCGTCCGCACGACGCCGGTGGACTACCACTGCTAGAAGGAGTACTGGAAAAAAACTCACAGGGTAAAGAACTTGAAGACATTATTAGAAAACCTAACGTACCTTATGTAGGCCAATATTAAACTAGACTTTATGATAAAAGTTGTACTTACTGACTAGTATGGCGATGCAAACCAATATGGCGACAAGGAAGTTGGTGTCAATGCCGAATGTGACAGCGGTGAACATACTCCTTTGACAGCTCGGATCCGCGTTGTGATGTACCGACGGCTCGCCCAAATTGTACATCTAAATAAGAAAGAATACTTTATTATGTTTGCTTTATGAAAATATTGAAATACATCTAAAGATACAAGCCAGCGGTTTCCTCTCATCGACGAATCGATTCCATTTGCAAGAACACAGCCACAGTCAGCGGCGTAAATATTTTAGTGATGTACATAAACTCCAAGCCTGTGTATTATCCTCAATGTTTATCTACCCACCGCTGGACATAGGCAGTGTTCGTTACATCATTGATATGCAGATTCTATAATCGAGCGATTTCTTTAGATTTGATTTCGTCTTTTTAACAGTAGACTCAGAAATGTTACTCAATAAGGCAAATTACCAGGCGAGCATAATTCACAAGCTTGTACTTCGATCGCATAATTGGTCGCACATCGCTTTCACGTAATCAGTGTCCCGTAAGTAATTCTATTACCTCCAGTTACTGTGTGGGTGATGATTGATAGGCCGCTAAGAACATCCCGAGAATAATACTAATCAAAATTAATATATCGATGAAATAAATTGAAAATTGTCTGTCTAATTTTCTATTATCTTTTTTAGACGCACCATCAGACCAATATTCTATCCAAATATAAGCTTCTCAGTCACGTTTTCAAAGTTTACTTTTAACGCGAGCTTTCAATATTGATACACAAGTACAAAACAAATTGTAAGATATGATAATAAGGTTATTGCACCAAGTTATCGATGAGGGTACTTACAAAGTCATTATAAGTGAAATTACTGATGCAGCCGACGAAGTGTTGGTTGGTGGGTATGTGTTGCCAGCCGAATGTCCGCGCGAGGTTCTGCAGGTCGATGCTGGCGCCACCCAGTTGTAGGGGACCGTTAACTATACAATAAAACTTGAGTTGTTAATACAAAGATCTGAACAAAAGAATAACGTTGTTTTTAAATTTATTGTTAAAGTCTTAGTGTATTGTGGAACAGGAGGTTAACTTACCATTTAGTATCTCCCTAGGGCCGGTGGGTGCGGCGAGGCTCATACACGTGGAAAGCTTGCACCTATCTACAAACATCTCAATGGAGCTCCTCATCAGGACTATCTCTATCAGATGCGGTTTGCCGTCCGCCACGTGGACAACGCTATTGTTCAACCTCGTAGTACCAGAGCCATAGTTAACTAGTAGAACTAAGAATCCTTCTACTAATTCCAGTGACATGAAATCTGTGAACAAAATTAATGTTTAAAAAATATATAAATATTTGTGGAGGAGACTGCTTGGAACAGAACAGTTTAAAATACTCGGACTAACATCGTAGGTGCGGTAGTTGTATGGCATTCTATTTCGACGGCTAGCCAAAACTAGTGAATAGATTTTGTCTAATGAGGTTTCATTCAATTTGTAGTCTCAACATGAGACACTCGAGTTGTTTTGTTTTAAATTTACAATTAGTCATTTATAATTTTTAAATCTTAAATATAATATAGAACTAAACAAAGGACAAATCGGTAAAAGGAACATAACTGTGATTACTGGTAACACAGAAATAAGTCTTATCATAAAACCATCACCTCAATAAAGCGTACGACACATTCGTCATCAATCATTATTGTGTCATTAAAAAATCATTAGTTACATCTATAGACGACGCAAGAAAATTGTATATATGTGTAAAAGCCACCACAGCCCAGTATACTAGTATGTAGCCTTTCGATATGCAAAAGACAACCAATAAGGTGATGATGAAGATGATAACTGAATTCTTTATGACCCACGAAACAAATTCCTTGTTAAATGAACAAGGGCGTTACGTAATGACCATTTGGGAACTTGGAAATCTTTAATGCGAATATAAAATGATATCATAAACATCAGCGCAGAATTTAATCTCAAACAAAGCTATTGAAAGCGCGTTTCGTATGACGTGTGAAACCTTATTGGTTCTTTTCAAAGCAACGGGTTTGGAATTACGTTTTGTTTGGATTTCGTTTTTCGTTTCACGTGTCAGGGCTGACGATTTTAAATTTCTGGTCTAAACTAAAACTTAGGAATCTCAAATTACGTAACTACTTTCTTACATTCCCTTACTGTTTGAATTAATATACTGACATCAATTTGCCTGGAACCATACGCGTGTTTTTAAAATTATACCTTTGAGGTAGGTGATTAAATTTTTACCTTTCGCTCAACCCTAACGAACCCCCTCAGAAATAAAACTTCGTTCCAAACTCTTATCCGGGGGCCCCATTGTGGATTTCGTCCGGAAATCATTATTCAAGTTGTTACGCCAATCTACTGTGACATATTCATTGTAGCCGGCGACATTGTTACGCTTTCTCGACCAACGTTAATTCCAGTTAAAGACATGACCAGTTTATTCGACCAACTTTACAATAGTTGTTCATTGTGCGACATCATTTAAATTGTGTAGTCGAGGACGTTCATTTACTGACCTTGGGTGAAATGTTCGTCGACAATCACAAAGCAATTAGGTCGAAAACTAGTCTTAGCGATGTACATACATGATGAATTATAGATCTTATAGCAATAGTTTGCCGTTTATCATTCGATGCTATACTCAATTGAATTTTTTGACTTACGATTACTGCGTGTATTTTTGAGCGGGTATTGCTATGTTCAAGTGCTTTCGTAAATTTATTACCATACGATTGAAAAACGTTTAATTATGGATCAGTTTAATATGTAGTAAGAAGTTTTTATTTAAATGAAAAAAAAAACAATTCGCTATAAATTACTTATTTTAATTAATAATCTACATTAATGTATCTTCTATATGGTGTTTTGAACATCAAGATATCGTTCAGGAGAGAGATTCATAAATAACAATGTTGGTGTTATGAAACTTTTCTTCATTTCACTTTTACAACTTTAAATTTTTGCAAGGTGATCGCAAAGAAATCCGCGCAGTCGACGCGAACGTAAGCAATCGTGCGTCTAACTCAAAGTGAATGCAGTACACTTAACAGAATTGGCAATTTGGCAACGTCTGGGGATCGTATTTACTCTGGCAGCGAGGCGGTGCCAAAGACCCGGACACTAACAATTCAATATTAACAATAGGGCTTATGGCACTGCGTTATCTCGCACAACAAGTTTTATATTTTTACATAATAAACCACATAAAAAATCTGTCGGTGCTAAAATACAACCTTAACAGGACAAGGTATACTGTCTTTCAGGAATATCTGAAAGAAAAGACTTGCATCTGTTACCGACACGGCAAAAAAATAGACTACTGGTTGACCTTTCGTTATATCTAAAATACGTAAATACATAACCTATAGGTGGAGTGGCTCGTACAAATTTGACGTTTGATCGAGAATCTATTTTCGAAATGTCATTTTGATTTGCAAGTAAACACCTTCAGGAAGATTACCCATACAATAGGCATACGAAGTTTTTATTTCGCCGCACTTTTGTAATCCGGATGTGTTATTTATAGATTACATATCTACGAAAAAAAGTTTCCCTACTAACAATGGTAGTATTAAACATAACATTTACGACGTACGCGGCCACTAAATCTAATTGTAATGGTTAATTAATTAAAGAGATTAACGACTGATTCCGACGAAATTTATCACTAGCTGCGGTCATTTAGGAAATCGTTTTTACTGTTCAAATCAATAAGACAATGTATGGAAAATTCAATTACCGTATTTTCAGAGAACCGAGAAGATTCGATTCCAAATCCACTAGCGCAACTGAGAATCAGCGAAAACAGTTGGATCGGAAAAATAAAGCAATAATTTAATTTTGTTTGTCCAAGATGGTATTAAAATCTTCTAGCACAGCGGTATATCGTTGGTTCAACAAAAGTTTTAGCAGTAAAAAGACTTGGACAAGCAGTCCCGGTAGTTGTACCAATAAAGTCTGGAGCCTTTTGTGTTCGGCGTCGCGACACCGGCTGCTTATCCGCGCCACCGCTGTCAATTCGTTCGCTTTCTATTTTGTTCCAAACACCGCCAGCTTTACATTCGTTATCCGATAGAACCGAAGACATGGAAGTTTTCATGGATTTTTTTTTTAGATTTTTAAAAAGAAAACCCCGTACAATACTAGACGTGTAAATTTTTAGCTTGACTTTACACAAAGATTGGGAGAGCCGTGAACAAGAAATTCAACTTATGTAAACATTCTATTATATTGTGGTTGTTAATTCTAACTTATATATATCACCACAAGGCGATGAAATCGAATGGCTATAAAGGTAGAGGAAGACCGAAGAAGATGTCGATGGATTGCGTGAGAGGATATACGTAAGAAGTGTGCGAGTTCAGATATGAGCTGACAGAGATGTATGGAATATTAATTTGTTAATTTCAGTTATCCTTTATATGGAAACTGTAATATGTAATTAAATAGGCCATTAATTAAATTCAGACAGTACACTAATGTACCAATCTTATTGAATCGAGTCGTTTGACGGTCCCGATATGTGATCTTTATCAAACGGTTACGTCCCTTTTCTTCTTCAATCAATTAATCCATTAAATGCTACCAATTAACAATCTAAATGTTCCATCTTTAGACGTTTAAACCCAAATTACTCATTAGTAAATTATTTTAATACAGTCAGTTTAAACAATCACTCGCTTTCAACAATTATACTAACCTTGTACATCTAACAGTGGGTTGTATTTTAAAGGTCCAACGTAGAAGACGAGACTGTTGCTGGCGTGTGACGTCACGGTGAGTGTGACGTGGCCCTCGTGGCATGCCGGCGGCGAGGGGTACATAGCCCAGCCGTCTCCATGGAAACCGATCGACGTTTGCTCGCAGTGCGGCCCAGATAGTCCCTCTGGACATTCGCATTTGTCCGCGAATGGAGTTCCTAAAGAAAGAAACAAAGAAAAAAAAATAATATTTTGTTTTTCACATCAAATTATCGTAACATTTTATACAATCGACCTAGTGACCTGTGTCCATACGTTGTCTACAAACGTTTAAATCGAAAAGATTTCAAACTCGATTAAATATCGATAACACCAGTTTACAAGTCCACATGTAAGTTTTAACTAATAGCCATAGATAATCGATATCACTATTCTATTCAAAACGATTGTCTCGATTCTCATTCGGTAAGTTATTAAATTGTAAGTTGTTAATGAAGTTATAGAGGTGGATTATGATGGTGGGAAGGAAGTAACGCGATTCTTGCTGCAACTTAACCGTTGCACGTCTAACTTCGCGGGATAATGTCGCTCTCAGTTTATAACATCCGTGCAACCTTCATGATGGGATTTAAGTTTCATCTACTCTGTTAAATTAAATTTAACTTATACGATAATAAGGCAAGGAATATTCTGTTCCTCTAGTATTGCATACGTCGCTGAGCGTTGATCACCTTAGTGATCCCGCCTTTCGTTGGTCCCGTTTATAAATGCAAAAGTCAATTATTAAAATAATTGTTAATGCGTTAACGTTGCTGGTATCTTGGTTAAGTTAATACATTTTTAAATTGAAAATTAATAAACTCGTTTATTTTTTCCATGGTATTTCATTCTTATAGACATTATATTGGTGCTTTTGTTTTTAAATCATAATTTATTTACGAATAACATAAACCAAACACGTTAAGTGTATTGTTATTTAAGTTTTGAAGTATTTTATTCGCTCACACAATTTAACAGCTTTTATCTATTCACGACATCGCTTGAGCGATAGATCTTTTATGATGTTATTTTATATGGTTGACATTTAAGAAACAATTTAGTATGTACGGCGTAAGAGCATTGATTATATTGTATTCATAAATACTTGAAAGTAGAGTGGTTGGTGCTCTATTAAATTTCTTTCTAAATAATTACAGTACGTGCTACAAACGTATGGATGTACTGTGTGCAAGAGTGTATAGTGTGGAAGATATAGGAAGTCACAGTTCAGTATTTTCTGCGCGGACGATGTCGCAGGAAACAGTATTACAAATAAAATTTATATAAAGTATTAAAATTCTATCGTCCATCAGACGACTATGAATATCTTACAGTTCATAGCAGAGTTTATGATACCCGGTAGAATTGAATTGATGGATATTATAGTGCCGCACAATGTAAACTTTATTGACTTATACCAGTGCAAGATACGGGTGTGGCTGACAATTTATACGATATACTTTATAAATATCCTTCGTAATAAAGCCATAGTATATGCGGTCAGTATACGATGTCTACCATTTCGAAGAAAAAGGTTTATTATCCGTACACAATAAGCCAATAGGCGGCGCTCGAGTTTCGAAAGCGGCCGCCATTGTTGAAGTACTTTTATTTCTCATAAATTATAACAGTCAAAAGGGAGTAATAAAGCTAAAGAACAGTACTGACGGATATAAATTATTACGACCTAAGATATAACTCCAATGTTGCTAACAATTTATATAATTTACCATAATATAATAATATTAAAGTACTAAAAAAAATACAAAAGACCAGGTCCTTGACCTTGTCAACGTTAGGAGAATAGGAGGGCAGCATAGCGCCGCCTGAAAATAATGAACTTTCATCTTACCCTGGGTTTCTACTTCCGAAACATCTGTCACAGTTAGTTTAGCTTAGCTGATTATATTTATTATAATAATGTGTTTACTTACCTCCATTTAAACAGACGAGAGGTTCCTCGACGTCACACGTGCACTCGGACTCGACCCTGGCCGACACGCCGACGAAGCTGGTGGTGTTGGTGTACACGGAGAGCGGCACGTTGTTCTTCATCAGCACGTTCCGGCACGAGTCCTCGCATTGCTCCTTCTCTATCAGACACTCGTCGATCTTCACCATATATATCTTCGCATCTAATTCTTCTTCGAGCTGATGAAAGAAGATTTAGTATTATTTTTTTTTAATAAAAACTTTTTTGTAAAATGTCTACAAATAATGTTGTGTTATAGATTATAAAGAATTGACGAGCGTAAATTTATGTTCTAAGATATATATTTAGCAATTAAAGTTTTTTTTTATAAACATGAGATTGTTGTAGTGTGCTTGTCAAACACAAATATGAAACATAAGTCTCAATATTTTTGATAAAACATACGTGACAGTGGAAGCTTGCCATCTTAAATTAAACAACAGTTCTTTATTGTAAGAGTTTAATAATTTAGTTGGCGCTCAGTATAAACCTCTAAAGAGGAACGAATATTTTTCCTTTAAGAATGTAATAAAAAATAGAGTGCCGGTATTCCTTATGGCTACATTTTATACGCTTTGAAATATGTTTGAAAAATGATTCGATCAGGAAAGTAATTTAACTTAGAGGATAGATTTACTTTGCGTGTCGTCCGATAAGTGGAAGTATCCAGAGAATTAATCTTCTTTAGAATTAAAGTTTTAGTGCAACAAGGTTTTAACATTAGATGAACAAATAAAAATAGATTCTAATTTACTTTAAAAGCTATTTTTGTTCTGACTATTACATTTAGTCGAGTTATCTGTTTAATATCGTAAATATGAACAGAACTATTTAGGTTTAAGGCAAGTTTCCAAACGCGTTGTCATATTTACGACTATTCCCAGTTATTTGCAATAAAGTGTACAGGAGGTAAGTAATCGATTCAGGGTAAGGCCACGAAGCAGTTTTGTTTGTTGGCAAATGTTAGTCTAGGAGTTAGCGTCAACAATACGCGAGGTATTTGTGTGCGTTAGGCCTTCAGTATTTACACAGCTCATCTCTATATGGCGTACATCGATTAAATTTCTATAAAAGTCTTTGAATTATATTTGCTTCTTTATTTAAGTCACATTTGACATTAAGATTTGATACTAGATTTTTGGTTCATAAAAACTTACTATAAGAAATATGCTAATGCACGCATCAAGACAATACATAGCTGCTCGCAATATGTAAACATTAAAGTATTTTAAAACGTGATGTTTTACTAGTTTTTAATCTTCTGGTATAACTTAATATTTAAAATAATAACTTATTTATGTTATTAACACATTCAGTGCCATCGTCCCTGAATATAATCATAGCAGTAAGCTGTTAAAATCGATCTATGAAAAATGAAGCTTGTCTCACCTTTTCCTGTATCCCAATGACCATACTGTCCAGTTTCTCAGCGGGATAGTAAGGCGAGCCGTGTGCTGAGAAGCGGACGTCCAAGAACACGTCCTTGACAGTCGGCTTACTGAACACCGTGAACACGTCTACATTGTCTAATGACGTGTTGTACAGCTGAGCGAGACGCCGATGCAGTCTGTCCTTTTTACTCGTACCCTGGACCAAAAATTACAGGTTTTTATACTTTATTAATTGGTTAGTCAGCTACGATGTATATTTATAAAAAAAATGTACATTTTACTACACACATTTAAAGTTATTAATCTTCATCAAAAACACATAAAGATTTAAGTTGTAACAAAACGTTTTAATTCAAGTACTTAGGCATAATCAGAAAGAATTAATCGTCCCCGGGGACACAGTAACCGAGTGGGCGCCACTGACATGCAAATTCTCGAGCCGCGAGCATAAATTTGCAAATTAAACTATCGTCGCGAGTGAAACTGCTGTTGGTTCGGTCGGAAATTATCATGAACCTTTTGTACACTCGATGATACTTACCAACTGGGTTTCTGGTTCACTTTGCGTTTTATACGAACGATTTAATGTACGAAATATACAAGAAATTATGTACATTATAAATTTATAAGATTAACTTATCATCGTCCGGCTAACTTCATAAGCTGTGTGTTATACTAGACTCCGTTTTACATTTACGCCAAATTATAGCGAGATCCATTAAGATCTTCTAAGGTGACACATAATACCAAAGATCTATCCATCCATCCAAACTTCTAGTTTATTCAATCTAAATTTAAATATGTTTAATAAATGATTATTTTTATGATTGAGATTTTTTATTTGATAGAATTTTGTGTTGTTTATTGGTTACATGATTTTATATAAAATCAATGACACATTTTCGGCGTGTTTGCTTTTAAGAAAGCCAAAAATATTTCCTTTAACGAAGCCGCAAGCTCGGTCTATAAATCAAAAATATATTGTCAATAAAAGTATAAATCCGAGGCCAGACTCGGCAACTTTCGAACTAACAGATATAAGCAATAAACGTATACGTTTTTCCAGCAAGCTTTCGTGCTAGACAGAAAAAGAAGTATTGGGTCACCGCAGTGCGGAAGCGAGTGAAATTTACACCAGTACAGTCGCGAACACTAATACGAACGTAATATTATAACAATTTGAACTTTATTCAAAAGGGTTTAAAGTTCCTTGATCATTGAAATGCATTGACGACTGTACCATTTTGCGTGTAGTGTGACTAAGCCCCATAACATTCGCGGGCATCTAAATTCCGACGCGGAAAGCGATATTTAGACTTGTCACATTGTCACACCGTCAATTTAAATATAGATCGTCAGATTATGCAGTTATGGTTGTATTTTAATTAACGAGAGGCTTGAAATACTATTTTTTTGTCGCCACAATCGTTTGAATAGTAAAATGCGATAGAATATATTTCGATATTTTGGTATGTGATTTTGCTGTTATCGTATTTCGTCTCTAATTGCTTTGATGAAAATATTCGGCACATTTATATTCGCTACCATGACATAATAATATTTATAACGTTATTTTAAAAATAAACTATGAAATAAATATTTAAAAGTCCAGGCAAGGTTATCATGATTGGTTAACTAGATGGCGCTAATATCAAATTAAAATTGACTTACGTCTGCTTCCGGCACGATGAATTCTTCAGCGGTGATGTTGACGAAGCGGATTGAACCGGATTTGTCCACCGCTTCCTCCGGGATCTCTTTGATGGTGACGTTGACAGTTGCCTCCACCCAGTGGAAGGGTACTAGAGGTTCATTTTCCTCTGTAACCTAAAGAATAAATTACAAGAAAAAGTGAGACAAAATCGGAAATGCATAAACTTTATAGTAACCTGCAATAGAGCATATTAGATCAGTTTTTTTGCTCTACCTTTATGTTATATCAGTCGCGTAATCTACCGAAATTTGACGGGTAGTCGAAGATTTTTTCTTACTTATTTTTTAGTTATAATAGCGTTACATTGTGTTATTGTTCTAGTTAAATAAACCCTGAACACGATATTATAGTAATAAATCAATTGAAAGCAAAACTAGCAATGATGAAGAGAATATTTTAAAGAGAAACAGCAATAACCGTTATCTTTACTTAGCAAAAGATTTATTTGAACAAGAAAAAGTTTGTCCGTGGTGGCCGGGAGATGTTCCTCTCAACTTGCGGTTCAACTTAATAATTTAACGTTCAGTATTTACTGCGCAAGTCGTCATTTTGCACGCTCATGTTTTAACCACGCCGTAGTGTCGGCTCTTAATAAAAATATTGTTCGCTCCATGTTTTTACGCTGGCAAATTAAAAAGTTTCTCGTTAAAGATTAATTTACTCTGTTACGCTTAAACTTGTTACTGTCCCTAGTTTGTTTACGATGTAGTCGTGATTTTAATAGTTCTTTGTTACAATTTAGTGCTCATACAACTTATATTTTTATCATTTTAAAACATCTAAATAAACGTTTCATCACTTTGAATCAAACTTTAAAGTCGTGTAAAAGAAGATTTTCATTTGCGTATTTAGTTAACTGCACACTCAACCATTCCTTTTTATTTTCCTCTAAATAAACATAAAGGTTATCGTAGCAATCGATGGGGGAGGCCGACGGCCAGCAGTGGACTACACTAGGCTGATAATGATGATGATGATGATGATGATGATGAAACATAAATACCTTGTGTCAACTTACATTGAATCTCAATAAATAAGTGCCATTAGGCGTTCCCTCTTTCATTGTGATCATGCCGGTGTTGCTATGCACGTCGAAGTACGGACTCCTCTTTTCGTATGACGGCAGCCACATGAACCTCTTGTCTGGTAAATCCCAGTCATCTGGATCGTCGACGAATACTCGACCGATTTCCGTATCTGGAGCCTCGCCCTGGTAAAAGACATTTGTTTTGTTAATTATAGAACGTCAAATAAAAGAAAATTAACAAAGTTAGAAGGGATAAATAAAATACTAATCAACAAGGAGGTCATACAACCTTGTTTGCTTATCCAAGCAAATAACAGAGAAACACTAATCTGCAAGGAAGTTGTTCAATTTGTGCGAGAGATGTCGCCTCGTTTGCGGCGATGTCTCAGGTTCATTAGGGAGCAGTCGACGAATTAGAAAGGGGACTACGGTCATTTGTATTCAATTTAGGATTATCTAAATATAGTTAGGACATAAACAAAACAGTTCGCCCGTTAAACTCTTATTAGGATTTGAACGCCCATGATTTTAGTATTGTGCAAAATACGTCTAGAATGAATATTCTAACTTTAAATGCGTAGTTATATATGAAAATAATAAATATTATAAAATATAAATAATAGTAAAATTAAAGCGTATACTTTTTATTCATTTATAAGAGGGACAAGAATATAAAATGAAGACGATAGTTTTAAATGAATCCTTTTTTAAGACGGTCATACTGTTGCAGATAAACTGGTATTACAAACAGACATAACAATAATTGGTTACCATTCCTACATTGAGCTATGACTATATTTACTCTAATAACAAAATATGCACATTGTACACTGTTCATCAAATTTTAGGCGGAGGAGGAAAAAATTTAATTTAAATTTGGTTAAAATGTAGCGAAATAATACGGCGCGAATCTGTCCAAATCCCATGACAAAGTCACTCGTTGACGTCTCATCTGCAATATTACGGGCGGCGTAACTCAAAGGAATCAGGTTGGGACTATAAAAACTACGTCCCCGCCATAAGCCCTGTTTATATCCGCTCCCAACTAAACCACACTTTCATTAAGGCGAAATTAACATTTTAATGGCCATTATTATACATCAAGAGCAATAACGGTGTCCTTTACGGAAGTAGAGAGAAACTTTGTTGCAACAGTGTCGATATTCATAGTAAACTATGTGACGAGATGTTTCCCACCGAGGACCAGATTTATTGACCGCAATAGACGTGACACGATTGAGAAAGGAGTGACTATTCAACAAGGTAAGATCAATTTTGTGATCGAAATCCTTACGAGACTATTCCACAGAGTGGAAAGGACAGAGATTATGATGTGCCTCGCGTTGTCGTCCGTGTTGTAACTATAGCTGCCTAGACTATATTTGGTTGTCTTATGTTTTACCCTTTTAGCTTTAGTTAAAGAGTTCGAGTAATCTGTACTTCACAAGGGGTCTCCTTTCGCGCTCATCCCTCGGGTATCGTTAGTACCGTTTAAATCTTTAAAAGTATTTGATACGATATTAAAAATATGTCAATTTTGACTGAAAATTACACAGGCGACATTATTTAAATGATTATTATTATTATTATGGCTATTTAAATATTTTGTATTATTATTATGGTTATTTAAATATTTTGTATTATTATTATTATTATTATTATTATTATTATTTAAGACTACATTTGTCATACCTCATTCTCAATTCAAATGATTGTGCTATCGGTATTGATGTTCACATTTCCACACGAACTCTAAAAAAAACGAGCATATCTATCTATATATATAAAATGAATTGCTGTTCGTTAGTCTCGCTAAAACTCGAAAACGACTGAACGGATTTATCTTATCTTGGTCTTTGAATGTTCGTGGAGGTCTAGAGAAGGTATAAAAGGTGAGAAAAATTAGAAAAACTCCCGTGAAAGCCTTAATAAAAAATTTCCCATACAAACGTTTTTTTCCGAGGAGGATATGTTTTTTTGTATTTTCTAATAAATTCAAAAATCTGTTTATTTGTTGCCTTTAAGGCGAAACAGAGTTCGCGAGGTCAGCTGGTTGGCTTATAAATAATTCCGAAAAGAACGCAAATTACTGCCAAAAATGTTTATAACCGTCGATATTTTACGGTACAGGCGTGCAGTGTAAAAGAGAACATAACTTTCGTCCGACAGTAAAACGGCTAATTCCGAAAAATAGTCGCGACCAGAGTGGGGAATCGTAAAGTTTTACGCCCTTGGGTTTGTTGAGGGCACAGAGTGCGCTCTCTGTACTCTTAACGAGACACTTGTGTGTTTTATACCTCCTCAGTAGCTTCAATGAATGCAAATTGAATGTTATTAAGTACTTGGAGACAAGTTACAACATTTATCTGTCCGATACACTATGTCGTCTTTTCAAACTGTTAAACAAAATAGTGACATTATATGTTAATACCGACGTATCGACAGTGGAGTCTCATTTAAAGCTTGGACATATGAAAAACAATCTCATCCCGAACGAGTTGTGAATGAAATGAAGCCAGACGATATCCGTAATTGAATTTGGCGTTAATCGAGTGCAAGCAATAACTACATTGCGATAATGACTCGACACTCATTAAAACTATTATTTTAATTATATGATTAATATTAAGTACACAATTAATGAATTATTTTAATGTTTATTTTCATTATTACTTCGACCTGTCATTATAAACGTTTGAGATCTGAACTCTAATAATTGATACAAACTTACAGGGCTTTCCTTCTATTGTCCTACTTCGTACTGGCTGACGAGCTTTATATATACCATTATATTATTTTCTTTCTCAAAATTAAAACAAAATCACAAATAAAACCTATCTAAATTAATGTAAGTGGAAGTACAATGGAAAGTAATCTTGTATTAAAACATTTGCTTAACAACGCAATAATATTAAGTTGAAACACAATCTGTGAACTAAGCCAGCAACAGAAAGTCGAGCCCCCACTTTAATTTTCAAAGCTAACGGTGCCCGTCGAGAAATTCCATACAAAAAAAAATAAATTATTTCACGACGGAGATTTAAGACAAAGCCTCGCGAAACTTCCTTATCGAATCAAAACATCCAACTTCTAACGAAATCTCTTAAACTAATTACAAACTTAAACCATCCAGTACAATTTGACCGGCAAATTTTCAACAGAAAAACTAACTTGAAAATAAAATTGCAAAACCAGAAAAAAATAGACGATTCTATAACTGAATTAATTAAACCACTAATACTCACGTAGTATCTCCAGCTGTAAATTTCATTGAAGTATATTTCCGTCTGTAGCATTAAAGGAAACGATAGAAAATTAATTTCTAAATATGAAATGCGGAATTGGTCATATCTCTCAACACCATTTGCTTCCATTCTTTCGATTACGACTGACATTTCTTAAAATTAGTGTCCTTTATATTTAACATTAAATGGTACTTTCAGCTTATTTTATAGTTTAATTATAGAATGATTTTATAATTTAATTACGAAGAACAACATTCGAATTATCTTACCAACATATGTTTATCAAATTATCATATAAATACGTGAAGTGGAAACTTTGTAGCTCATTATTAAGATGCGGAAACTGATGATTGCAAAATTTAACAATCGCAGTTAACGTTTGTAAGTATATATCTGTTTTAATCAAAAACAAAAATTGTTCGGTTATAAATTACGATCATATTTAGATCAATTAGCGACCGCTATCAAAAAATTAACCTCCGGAAAATGGTGTTTAACTGACTAAATGAATGACTGCTTTGAAACATATTGTGTGCACAATTATTGATGGTCAACGCAGTACTTTAGGATGTCGGGTAGCATTATTATAAAACAAAAATGATATTCCAAAAATTACTCAAAACTTGCGTGTGGTTGTACACGAAGGCAACAACAAGTTAGCCGCCTCATCGAGTGAACTACAACAATTTATGGGACAGATTTAAGGAATTTATGTGCAGCACTAAAGAGTTTTAGTCTGCTGTAAACAATTCCGAAGTAACGTAATGAATTTACAATGTACGTGCTGGATGCAACTTGAACTCGGGTCCCGGTGGAATTGTACGTGATGGCTAAGTGAGGACATTGCGGAAAACCGGATTAAGTATATTTGCTAAAGACGAAATCACTATGGGGTACAATTTGACTATTACAATGTATGAACAAGGAGAGTCAAGTTATGATTTATTTTTTGTAGTGACTTCTTTGACACGACAGGAACTGTAAATGCAATTCTTTCATACTATGTCTAATGGAAAATGGATGGGTGCCGGTGGCGCAGCTCTTAAACGGACCGGATCGCAATGGTCCAGATTCGAATCCCGCCATGTACCAACGTGTTTTTCGATTTTCAAATTTCATATTTACATCTATCTATCAGACGTTCTTACGGTGATGGAAAACATTATCGTGCGACCTGCACAATATCTACGAAGGAATTCAAAGATATGTTGTGAAGGCAACTAGCGCGCACTGGGCCGCGTGGTTCACTATGGCCTAGTCACCCCTAATAAAGTAGGCCCTGAGCCGCGCAGTGGGGACGTATAATGAGCTGATGCAATCGTAATGGATAACTTAAAAAAATCAAGATATTTAGGTTCTGTTTATAGACGTCTACATTGAACTAAAGCATGGTCTCATTTCTAAGGTATGATGTTATTTGGATATTTAATAAATATAATTATCGCGACGTATTATGCGGTGCTATAATGATACAGTGCGAAACAGTTTCAGAGAAGGAAAGCTTAATTAAATGTAAATGAATTTAAATTAATTGGAATTAATTATTGGAACGTGTAATATAGATCGGTGTCATTAAGGGAAACAATACTGTGAGCGGGTTATTTTGTTGTGGGACTATATTCAATGGACTACAATGCTCTAGTTACATTATTTATGTTAAATCGAGTGTGTTAGATTTGTATTTAGACATATTTTTAGGCTTCAGCAGGTGTTGTTCGTATAAATCAGACATTAAAAAAAATGTGATCGATTTTTTATTAGTTTAAACTAAGTAACTTAAGTTAGATTTAAATCAATAAAGGGTTTGTATACCCCTCTCCCTTACACACCGATAGTCCCTTTTCGACTTTCTTTTATTGTATTTACCTTATAATTGTAAACGAATATGTCGCTGTGCCCCGGCCCCATTGGGTTGTCGTTCCTGTCTCCGATGACGACGTGCAGTATGGACACGCCGGTCAGCCTCGGCGTGCCCGAGTCGGTGATGGCCACTGGTATCCTGTACTCCTTGCGTTGTTCTCGATCGAATGATACTAGAGTCGATAGTATGTTGCCTGCGAAAGAAAAGTTTAATTACGAAATTTTATTAAGTTTTTAAAATATACCATATTTTTTTTATCGACTGAATGTAACATACTAGATACTAGGTGTAATTTAATCGTCAATGATGTCACATGGAGTCCATGTGTGTAGGTTAACGTTCTCCGAGTATGAGGAGATTCCAAAATCAAGTAACCATTAAACGACTCAGACTTAGTTAACATAAATTGTAACATTTAAAAAACCTTTTCTGTGAATAACAATATCAAAGACTTAAAATTAATAACTCAATATATGATGTTGCGTGCAAATTTTTATTTATCACCAGTAAATGAAAATGTTAATTAACTTAAATAAAGAGCAACGCCTATAAGACGTAAATCAGTGTAATTAATGCGACCCTCGAAGACGTTGGCAACAAATTGCACATACGGAGCCTCCCACCACAATTTGTTTTAATCTACTATCAATAATTAGGGGACCTCGCTACGTTACGCCTACGCTATCAAATATAAAAACTTTTTAGAGTAATATGTTTGACAAATTAATGAATTTTGATACGAAACTTTATCAAACATTTATAATCTTTTTACATTAGTCCCGCTTCCTTCTTTTCTAATACAGGTTTTTATTTCCATCATTAAAATGTCTTCAAGAAATTATGTATTTATGATAAATTGTACAGTTCTTAAAAATAACTTGCTGTAAATACTTTCCTATGCAAAAGTTAAACGGTAGCGAAAAAGTTTATTTAATTTCGCGCTGGTGGCGAATAATTTCCGCAAACGTGGGTTACAATTATCAACACGCGAACTTGAATAGGGGGCGCGAGGCGGCTGGGAAATTGAATTGCCACTTACAAAAACAAAGTTATCCAGGTCGTCTCTAGCACCATTTATTGCATTTTAACTAAGTTAATTGATAGTCAACTCGATTTTTGTAGGTTCTTTGAAATTATCTCGGAAAGTACGGTGTCGGGGCAGGTTTGGAGATTTAAGACAGATTTAGAAAACTAAATGTTTTATTGTATTAAAAACTAAAGAGTTTATGATGTCAATATAATGAACAAAAATGACAATATTTGTTTATACAAATGTTATATCAGATAACCCCACGGCGTAATAAAACTAGCTTGGTCGTTCCTCCTCTATCATTAAGTCCCCGTCCTTACCTCACGTGGGATCGGCGCACAATAATTTATTTACAAAAAATAAAATGGTACCTTGTATATGAAACTTGGATCGTATATCGAAGCTGGCGGAGTCATTAAGCGCGAAGGTGAACGGTGGGCCGTTCTCAGCCGAGTCGTAGTCTTTCGCCGTCAGTATCACTACCTGGCCAGGCAGCTCGTTCTCGTACCATATCACTGGTTGCGTCTACACAATGCAAATAAAACATGTTATTAATTAATAAAACAAATTGCTCACAATAGGTGTCTTGGTTTACGAATGACTCGACTTGTACTATAAGAGTACGCTTGCCACCGACGTACCAAGCGGAATATCGTCGATCAGTAGTGCGTCGTGTTAGTGCGGGCTTTACCACAGTTAGGTATTCTTTGTTTTGAAGACATTCTTCAACATAGTCATAGGTGTTATATGTAAAATGTAACAAAACATTTTCGTGTATAATAACGTTGTATTGTAGTTACAAAGCGAGGCCTCGCAGCATAACTGGGCTAGGTTGCGGTTTTAATCTAATACTAGGTCATAGTACGCCTCAGACGACCTCTGTTGGACAAAGCCATACTAAGTCAATATCGTAACTTATTCGATTTGAGAATTTTGGTGAGGACCGGCCCAAATTCAAATGTTATTCAAATATTTTTAATACAATTTAAGTAATAAATTGAAATGATAAATTTATTTTTATAATCGATTTTTGTGACCAGTTCGTATGTATAGTTAATTTGGAAAGAATGAACTCATACATGCATTTCATGTAGTCATTCTATTAATAGAAGGTTCAGAGGTCTGTAAGGTTCTTTGTATATTCTGTTTGCAGATTGAAAATCGGTATAAATTTTCTAATAACTAAATGTATGTTATCGTTTCATCATACCGCAACGACAATAAGAGTTTGTAAGTAAGACGAATACTTAAAACATAATTTCTCAGTTAAATATTTCGCTATCTTTATGTACTTATAACTTTGTTACGGTCGCGAGATGGCGCAAGTGTTCGCGTAGTTTCATCAACATATTTAGTTTATTTACAAAAGGCGGTAAGTTGCAAAGCATTCATTTTACGCCTCAACTTCGTTCCGAGGAAACGTTTGAAGGGAATTGTTAAAAACATCAACGCTAGGAAGTAGTTGTACGCCGGCACCGGTTGCTGCATCGTTAACTATGGAAATAACTGTAATGTTTAAACTCTGCGCAACAATAAAGTTCTGAACTTTTTAAGAAGAAACAACGATATTTTTGTTATCCTAGCTTTTTGATGTTTCAATGAGTTTATATTACAGCATATTATGATGCGCAAACTCAAGCACACGTAGTGCAGAACATTTTATATTTCTTCAAACCCATAAATAGTAAAAGTTTGATTTTGGATAAAATGTTTTTTTTTTTATATAAAAATATTATCTTACATAAATATAGTGTCAAAATATATTTCTTTGAGCTTCTATAAAACAAGTTATAGAGTTAAAAATGAAAGATTAAACGCGAGTTTTTAGGAGACATCGAGAATTACTGGGTCTGAGCAACGACAGACTTGCATTAAAACTTGCTAAAGGGATAATTCATTCAAAGTTAAACCAATTTCGAGGAAGTCGATAAAATCTAAAGGAATATGCCGAGTCGTATCGAAGGGAGCCATCAGCTCGGAGGATGAATGAATTGCCGTCACTCCCAAGTTAGATAATACCGCCTTGATCCGGCTCAGGGAGGACCCGCGCCCGCTGTGCCTAAAATCGCGTTTATGCAAGTTTCACATGAAGGCAGCACTTTGTGATAGAAGAGAAGAACAGAACAGTAGTACGACAAAGTTATATAATCCAATAAGCCTGCCTAGAAAACGTATCAGGCTCATTAAAGACGAGGTACAGGATGGAAATATGCGTTCAAACTAGCAGTACTGTACTAAGTACTGCTCTGCCTGTTATCCCCTAGTGTGAAATCAGCATAATACGAAGTTACCCAGCGGACAATGCTTTTACAATTAGGGGAGATTGGAATCTAATTGTTATTCTTACCAGTTCCCCGTTTGTTGGATCTCGATTTGCCGAAAAAATTTAGACTTGAAATTAATATAAGAAAAAAAAATACGTGTTTGGCATGCATCATCAGCAGCTTAAGGTCTTCATTGATGCATTGGCTTCCCACTAGATGGCATTAAGTTAGTTATTTTTTTAATTTACGTCACATAAAGTTTAAGTCATGGCTTGCTCCTTTGCTTAAATACACTGTATTAACAAAAAAATATTCAAGTTCAATAAACTAAACTGTAATTAATTAGAAACTCTAGTAATGCTTCTAGAATTTTTTTAAAAGTAATAATACGAATTATTGAATAGAAATATAGTGAATAAATTTCAAGACAAAGTTATTAGCATAAGCTCTGGAATAAGTCCCTCTGTCGGCGAGTAGCGCCCTCTGGTGGCGCGTTTCTTAATGTCTATGCTCAGAGACAGTGCTAGGCCTGAATAATTAAGGCTGCACTGCGGACTTGTACATTAAGATTACTCAATAGTTCGACATATATCTGCAAGATAGCTTGCGGAATCGTAAAAAAAATCGCATAAAAAGTTACGGCCTATGTTTTGTTACAAAACAAATATTTCATCTAATTTACTGCGGTCATTCATAAAATGTAACGCGCTAGTTTTAACACGTTTAATATAGAGCTCAATACATATATAATATGTCAATGAAGCTTTAATCGAACGTAAGGTTGTCGAGTGCCGAACTATATGTCAAACTTCTGCTCGCCTCCCATAGGATTAACCGTCAGAGTCAAAGGAAACTTCAATATTTCAATGTAGCAAAAGTATCCAACTTTTAACCCTATAAAAACTTGGAGCTCTCCTGTAAATCGGAAAGTCGGTTCTTTATTTTCTATTGGAAAGTGTGCATGTCTGAGATTAATTACGTCCGCTAACTTCACAGACTTCACTTTAACTTAGCTACTCTTACACGTTACTAATAACTTAATAACTTTACAACTGTTTCATTTCATGTGCGAATTATGGCCATTTCGATTGTATCAAACAATCTATTACAATCTATTCTAGCTGGGATTTTATTTACTTGTATATTAATAATGAACTATAGAATTATACTAGCATTTTGCGTATGTTTCAGTTGAATCGTTACTAAAAGATTTTGATATGGAAATAGAAAAAGATAGGCTCGTATTCTAAAGAAATGTTAAAGTTTTACGAACGTAACAAACGCGCAATAACTGCCGAATAAATCATGACATATAATCGTTAAAGCAATGAAGAAGCGAAGTGTGGATATAACATCAACTCCATAGAAATATGAAAAAGATGAAATTTACATAAAAAATTGGAGGAACAACTCACGTTGAACAATCGTTCTTAATAATGAAATACGAGATCTCTTTGAGAGGCTGGAAAGCGATAACTTTTTTACCTACTCCTCCTTTGTTTCGCTTTATGTTGCGATGACCAAGTTTTAAGCAAAAAAATGGTAGATTGTTTTTAGCAATCTTCCATCTGAAATTGTTATTCACAATTTCTTGAACGTTTCTATTCATAAAGCGAATTCAGGTAGATTAGGGTCCGCGGAAAGTTGGGGCCGCGGAGCCTGGCCCAATTCAACTAGCTAAAGTTTAAAGAGTAACAGATGCTTCTGACTTTACCAAGTCGAAATAAAGTTGCGCGAAAAGGTGAAGTTCGTTTGTTAATTTTATTGGTTTATTTATCAGTAAGTAAAATATTTCAATCGTTATTTAGTAAAATAAACACTGTGTTTACTCTACCGAAGTAACACGACAGAGGTTAAAATATGTTCCGACGTTGCATTCTCAGAAACTAATTTGTAAAGTCTAGTATGTGACAAGACACAGTCATTTCTTTTGATAATTATTCAAACTAAAAGCTCATTATTGAATTACGAAAAATAAGTATAAGTTTCTGAAGACGTTACGCAAAATCTATATGTTTCAATTCAACCACTTGGAAACACGTTGATAAGAAAACATGGGTATTTTATTCAATGCCTATCAATTAGTTGTTCTCGACAGGAAACCTTTACAAGACTTTGCTATTAATTTAATGCCCGTAGCAATTCTTTTAAAGTAAACTATAAAGACGGGGGCTGTAACCGACAAGGCGAAATTGCGTGCATTTTATCGCAAACAAAAAAAAATGTGTAATTAACGTAACGCCGCCAACGACTTGGAAATTAAGTTGTAAAAACAAGTACCCATAAAAGGGAACATAATAAAGAAATTATAAAAAAATCGACTGATAACAATTTTATAATATCAAGTCTCAATTTATAACAAACTCGAAATGCTAGACTCTTATAGTTAAAGACAACGAGACAATTAAAATATTAACTTACGTTGGTAAGGAATGGGGCATTGTCATTGATATCCGTCAGCTCCAATATAACTTCAGTGGTTGACCGTAAGCTGTCAGAACCCAGCCTGCCGCCCTGGTCAGCCGCCATGATGAGTATCTGCCACCTCGTGAAGCCAGAAGGTTGATCTCTGTCCAGTGGCTTGGTGAGACGAAGACAACCGTCATTGTCTATTTGCAGGAACTCTTTCTGCTCATGCTTGACTAGAGAGTAGACTATGTTCTGTGGCGCGTTACGGTCTTTGATATCAGGATCGTACGCTTCGACCTGGAGACAGTTTGAAAATATTAATGTGGTGACTGTTAAACACATCTTTATCCCATTAACTTTTGACACAATAGATATGACTTGATGGTTTTTTTAAAGAGTTTACACTATGTGAATATTAAGACGGTTGAAATTAAAAAAAATCACAATATTTTACAACAACATACTTTCGAGTTTATAAGTCAACCATAATAGGCTTTCATTTCGATAATAGAATTAATTTTAATGACATGTCAATGAAAACGTTGCGTGAAGTTACTTAAGACAGAATTATCAAACATTACCTTAACAATACATCCTTCGTATAGTTTCTCTTCTTCAATAGTTTTCGTATAGTTGGCCAAGAAGACGGGCGGGTTATCGTTCAGATTCTCAATATTAATAATGACTTTGGCATAATCCTCGAATAGTCCGTCGAAAGCTTTCACATCGAGGCTGTAGCTAGTTATATTCTCGTAATCCAGTTCGTTGTTGACTCGAATCTCGCCGGTGAAGTTGCGTATTACGAAAGCGTCGTAAGTGTTGCCAGCGACAATGCTGTACGTTACCACGGACGCTAATACCATGCAATTAAAAAAATAAAACAAATGAGTTATTGTACATCTACATCTTCCGTTAGTTTTGAGTGAGTAAATTGTTAAGAACGTTGGTGGCGTAGTTGTCAAGCGTTGGACCGGGCCGGACTGTACTCAATATTAAACGATAAGCGCGACAGTTTTCTAGTATAAAAAGTATATGTTCAATAACGTACAAAGATTATAATAACAATGTCAAAATAATAATCGAAAAGTTTGTCTCGTCCAGAGCAAAGCTTAAGCTCGGGGCTATAAACTAAGTTTGTGGAATTCCTTAAAATACAGAACAAACGAGTACGTTTCTACGAAGATCACAAATGTCAGGGTCGCTATCGCTACGCCCACATTGAATCGCGATGATAAAACAGCGAATGTTTTGTTTAGCGTGGGTTGGATCTTAAGTTTGCGTTTCTTGTAGAAATAAATGAACGACTATGCCTTTTAAAACAGACTACGAAGCTTGAAAATTCGTCTTGTTTTTTTTTTAAATATACGATTTAAATTATAGATACATAATGATATTAAATTCTACGATATAACAAACTGCTTGACAGGCACAGTATATTTATTTTGGCAAATGTATTTTTAGATACAATCGTATTCTGTAAGTGCAATGGATCATTAGAATTGACTTTACGAAAACGTTTGTTTACTAGTAACTATTCTTCGGATTAAATAACTTGATTAAGTATTTACCTGTATCAATATCGACGGCAGTGACTTGCGTGACCAGTTCGTTTATATTTGCATTTTCCGCAATTGATTCAGCGACATAAGTTTCTTGTGTGAAATGTGGTCTATTGTCATTTTTATCGGCAATTTCGATTAGGAACACTTGTTGGCCGGCGTTATGTTTTCCGGGTATGAGTGCCGATTCAGAATTATCGGTGGCAATAATTTTAATGTTGTAGAAACTTCTCTCTTCTCTATCGAACATTTTTAGTGTTGTTATGTTGCCAGTAATGCTGTCGATAGCGAAAGGATCGGACGGGTCTCCCAGTTCGTAAGTCACTTGGTTGTTTGCTGAAGTACCGTCAGCGTCAAATGCTCGAACTTGCATAACAGGCGTGCCTGGCGGTTCGTTTTCTAGGACACTGCCCGATCTTATTTCACTAAATATTGGAATATTGTCATTTACGTCTTCAACTTCTATTTGTATAATAGTTTCTGCAGCTAATTTATAATTATTCTGAAAATAATATAGAATGAGCGAAAATACTATGAATAAATTAAAATTACGTTTTTCTTCTACGGTTATATCAAATTTTTGTACCTGTATTCTGACAGTCAAGGTGTAATCGGTAATTTTCTCGTAATCCAAATGATTACCGAGCTTTATGTACGCAGAGTCAGCTTCCGGCTCTAATACAAATGTGTGCCATTTATTTGTTTGTTCCGTTTGACCCATAACTAATTCGAACTGCAGTTTCTTCTCTTCGGGTATATTTGATCTGAAAACAAACATTTTAATTCGAAAAATATACACCGACAAAGCCATAGATATTGATAATACAAACAGTAGCAGGAATAATACTTACACAGCTCTGACTGTAGCTATCGGTGTGTTGAAGTCGGCGTAATTTTCTTTTAATCTTATCGGTTCATCGGGAACTTCTATGAAGGACGGGCTTTTCTTGTTAGACTCTATGACTTGAATGTCTAAAGTAATTGAACTTTGCTGAGGCGGATCGCCCATATCTTTCACTATGGCACTCAACTTAAACTTGTACCCCGGAACTTTCTGCGGGAATAACATCAAAATCACAATTATTGTAACGATATTTTCCCGTTTACGACGCCGCAGAGATCGTAGAGCGATATTAAAGGGAACCTAAAATATTTTATATTTGGAATCCAGCCAAACCAGTGGATCCTTTGCTGATCTATAAAAATGAACATCGCGAAACATCCAATAATGTTAAATTTATTATTTAACGGGACAAAATGTTTGGACACATTTTGTCTCGGCAATTCCAAATTCTCAAATAAATTATGTACCATCACAACTGGATAACATTGTTGCATCAATTGAGTCTGCGACGTCTGTAAAATACTTTTTTTTACATAAATATTTACCGTAAAATAGTGAACTTACATCAATAGTTTTATTTAAAAATATGACTCCGTTGTCTGGATCTATATAGAAATAAGCTTGGTCCGGAGAGTTGGAGTCGAGGCTGTAGTGGACGATGGAGTTGTTGCCATCGTCGATGTCCGTAGCCGATATCCTCATCACTTCGCGTCCGCTCGGCAAGTCTTGGGGCACAGACTCCGAATACGACTGGACAGAGGGTTAAACATTAAATTACTTTTTATATTTAAGACTATTTTATTAAAGTAAGTTGGGGGAATTAAAAAAAAACAATTCATCAAGGATTCACAAAGTTAAATCCTGGTACATTTTTTTATGATCAATAAAATTTGTCATCATTTAAAACGTAAAAGGAATAAGACACATTAGCTTCTATTCAGTTTTATGACATTTTACTTCGCCATGTTCTACGCGAAGCATGCCCAAAGCTTAGAGAAAGTTTCTTATTTAAAATAATAATAATCGTGCAGTGTGATAAAATGCACCTAAGGGGAAAGAGCAGCCTAGCTAAAAAAACACATCGACTACAAATGTGCAAAATAAGTGAATTCAAACACAGATTGAAGAAATGTTTACCGATAACGCCTTGAGCGGCTTACGATCCTAAGTCATGCAGCAACATGCAATAGAAATAGAATGCTATTCAAGTTGTTCTCGAGTATCGATTGTTACCAGGGCTTCGTCAACTTCCAACAATACAACAAAATCTACGGATTCAAAAACAGTAGCAATGGTAACAATCGAATGTTAGTTATCAACAGTGTCAATTTAAACATTTTTGGTGCGTAACGCTCTCTCTCTGTGAAATTCTCTGCTCTTTTAGACAAACCTTCCAAACGTCTCCACGGAAGACCTTCGAAAAACAGGCAAGAGTTAATAAAGTCTGCGCCACGGTTTGAGGCTAGTGGACGAATGCTTAGTTAGTTACAAACAAATAATTATTATGACAATCAAATAGAAAAATATTAATTAAACAATGCACATTCCAGTCCAATGTGAGACCTAAAATTTTAAAAATATGTTAAATAGGCCTACTATAGATTTCTTAATTACATTCAATAGTAAGGTTCAACAATAAATCATTCTAAGGCGATATTTCCTTGATGGAAATTCTCCACTCAAAAATACCCTTAGAAATTGATTCTATACCTAATGCAGGGTAGAGCGTTTGCTAAATCTAGCCCTAATGTTTGGTTTCTTGGTAAATATTATACTCACAACTTTATCGAAGACAGGCTGGTTGTCATTGACGTCTTCGATAAGAATCTTGATGGTGCAGGCGTCGTCTAGTTGCGGTTGGCCGTTGTCACTAGCCCGTACCGTTATGTATGCTTCCTTCTCGCGCGACGGCTCGTCGTGGTCGAAAACCTATAGTTACATCTTTAGTTATTAATGATTTATCTAAATAAGTTTATAAATAACATACCTTTGTCCCACGAAAGCAACGTGTAACGGGATAGAAATTCGTACATATCTCGAAATATATTACAGTAAAGTTGAGAGTTTAGTTCATCTGAATATTTAAAATTTCTTAGAGATTTTCAACAATCATGAAAAGTAGTAAACGTTGCTAATTATTTAACAATATAACTGAAACAATGTTTAACTTACATCGGCTGTTGTAATTTCTCCCGTTTCAGGGTCTACATGGAACCTCTCTTTCTCGCCAGGAGTCGATACGAATTTATAAGTGACTTTACCCCCCATGTCGGGAGGATCTCTGTCTTCTGCGTGCACCTGGAATTATTCAACGATTTGAATATTCTACTTTTAAACCAAACTTTTTACAAAGAATAAAGGGATAACAATATGTGTTTTGTACAAGAATTTGGACAGTGAAAACCTACAGTTACAATAAAGGTATGGAAGTAATTCTTAACATTTTCTTTCCATTGAATTATGTCGAAGTATGACAGTAGGGTTTGCTTTTATTTGAATATTACATCTGACGTTGGGCAGATAATATATTCCTGAATATTTGGATCGTGAAGGCTCACGGGCAACTGCGTCGTCCATTGAATCGGATATGTCCGATAAGTTACAAGGAAGCGCTCACGCGTTATTTCCTGCTTACACTTGACCAATGATTATAAAAAATATTGGTACAACATTAATGTAACTAAAGTAAATTGTCAATATTGTCGACTCCAAAATACTTCCAAATTGGTAAAATTAACGTTTTCTCTTACTTTAATTTAATATTTCCAAAAACGTGCACATTTTATTTATATATAGTTTTTAATATTACAGTGTAAGCTACAGGGATAGGTAGAATTTACAGATCTCCATATAACCACATTGTAACAGTCAATTTTCCCTGCCGGAATACCAGTTAGAGAACATAATACTTATATCAGTATTTAGAGGGGGGTGACTATAGTTTTAGTTAGTGTTTAGGGAGTGGAAGTCCAAGGTAAAGTTACTCACCGCGAACACGTATGTGCCAACAGGCTGTTCCTCTTTCACCGTAGGTTTGTAGTTCAAACATTCGGTGAACAGTGGCTTGTGGTTGTCCTTGACTGCCAGCTTCGGTGACGTGCCGGGTACGAACTGAAATCGCGTAAGGGCGCGCCCCTGCATCGTTAGTCGGGGTCAATTTATCAAGTTGTATTGGCCTATTGTTGACAGTTATCTTGATTTTAATCTGTTCGATGCCCGTACAAAAATATATTGTCTATCGGATGTTTTAGTACAGGTGTTCGGATTAAAAACTCTTAAATGATTTGCTTAGTTTCGTCAGTTTGAATACGGGATTTAATAATTAAATATAAAATAACGTTGTTACTTCAATTTGTTATGGTGATAACAGTACAATAACGATATCAGTAATAGGCCAATAGTAATTAAATTACCTCTGTCCTATGTTTTTGATAGCTGTTGAAAAAACACGTGCAGAAGGCTTGTGCCAACATAAATTTGAACGATTCCAATTAAAATAGCAGTTTAAATAAAAAATAAACGTGAAATAGTTTAGTTTATAAATACGACATTAATTAATTTTATTATAATAAAGCACAAATTCTACAAAAAGCATCCTTATATACGTGATAAATTTATTACATAACATTCTATTATGTAATGTATTATACATTAAAAATCAACAATAATTTATTAATTAATTAAACTAATATGTTTAACACATTCATAACTAATAAACGTCATGCATGTACTTATATAACAAATTGATTACATTATATATAAATCTTACGTGACGTACTATATACCTTTCGAAATCCCTGTAGGCGATTGGAAATTATTAAAACTATTAATATTAATGTCACGATTATTAACATATTCTCTCGACTTACATTCATCCTCGAAAGCTTTAATGAGATCTTATTTACATAGAATGCAATTGATCATTTCAATGATAAATTACTTTATTGTCATGCATAGTAGTACATCTATTCTTTAAGAAGCAAGAAAATAATAAAAACCAATCTATGGGGAAGCTTTGAGGGGAGAAATGTAATGTTACGAATTACGATGAGATATTTCATTGTGGATGCGATCGTTTGGTGACGTCACAAAACTTACGGCTGACGTGTGTATTGGCAGGTACCCATCGAGGTGCCTCGAGTGACGTAATCTGGTCACGTGGTGCGACGGGTGTTCTCTCACTGTGGACAAAACAAAGGAAAGTTAACCGACAGTATTCTTAACGCAGAATTACACTGCTGAGATACTAATGCATTATATTCTCCAAAACAAATTGATTACACACAGACTATACTAAGTTTTGATTTAAGTTATACCTTTAATTTTACCCGATGACATACTATGAGAGGGATGGTAATATTCATGCGACATAGTTCCTCTGATATACTTTCGATTGTCACTTTTGCTTTTGCTCAATTAATTACTTATTAAAGCATAGTTATTAGAGAGGGTGAGCTAATGGGCGATAATCTGCCTCAGTGAACTACTTCGTTTGGTTGAACCGACGTAAGCCGTCCTCCGAGACACCCGTCAATGTACTAATCTACATACGAGGCGAGACGGCAACCAGCTTAAGGGGAGGTAAAATTAATTGCATTAGTATTATAACTGCATTTTATGAACATCGTATCTGAAAAGTTTACATTTGTTTTTTTTTATAGGATCGCTAGTGTAAAATATAAGGTACACAACCTTAATCTTAACACAATTAAAGTGTGTCATTGGGTTAAGCTTTAGTACAGTCATTATTATTCGGCTTACATCATACAAGCCTTACCGGCGTGTTTACGTAACAGTTAAAGTTAACGCAGCTTCAGTACACGCTCCATTACTGCGAGATAACGCGAGGTAAAACTAATTTACCTCGACAATAACAATATTTTACTTGGATTAAACCATCTGACATACAACGGTCGCGCAAATCTTATTTAAACTAATGCAGCTAAACAAAATTGTTTGTGTACCCACATTTCGTTTATTTCCCACATTCATCTGTTTATTTCCTTATTCATAGGATCTATGTCTCCAGCAAATGGCATTGACACGTTTGTACTCTTTGGTTCGAGAACTTTAAGGAACTATGCCGTAATAGTTACTACCTTTTAACAGAAACATTTTGATAATCCACACATATGTTATGATGAAGACAACGCAACGCTTCCGTGGACTGCGCTTTGATGGAAGCGGATTAGATGCATTCAAAAGCTGGCAACGTTGTGGGCGGAGTGATGCATTCAAACAGAAATAATCCAATAGTACGCAGTGCTCTCCGTGAGTTCCCACTAACAGATACAAGCACAAAGACGATGCTTCAAACGCTTTGTGCTCTGAACTCACAAACAGACACACAAATGGCCTTATTTCTGCTACACAACGGTGAATTAAGTTTTGATACCACTGCATTCATAACGCTTCGACACATCTCTATCAGTATTTAACTAACGACCAATTCTAACGTATTCCCAACGATTTCCAAACATTTTAAAACTTTTATTACAGTCTCAATGCTACCAACCCAGCAACTATAAAGAAATATCCCTTGTTTTTCTTATATTTTTCAATTTTTACAAAATTTCTACATCTTAAATTTGAAAGCAAACAAAACGTCCAACAGTATTTCTTACGCACTCGTTATTTTACCACCATAATATTTAACCATCGAAACTAATAACTATTCATCAGCAAGTATACTTTATTACGACTACATCAAATTCACTTTCAATTGACCGAAATTTTTATTCACGTTAGGCGATTCCATACTTCACCAACTGCTCTTTTTATACCAAATATCAGAGCTTTTTGAACAGCTCACTATACTGGACCACAATTATAAAAATACACAACATGACCATCAGCAAGGGGTCTTATCACTATACTCGTCAGAAATCCAAGAGAATCCCACCAAGAAGTCAAAAGGCAACCATATATTTCTGCAATAATCCTACATTTTCGCCATATCGAAAAAAAGAGGGCGATAACACTAATTAAATTAATAATAATTGAAAGCTAACATTACAAATGCAAAATAGCAATAAGAAGTCAAGTATATCGCAAGGCGAGATCTCGTTTGACACATTTTTATACTAAAAGAGCTTATTCTTTTACTTGAAGACACAAAATCAGTCGTAATTGACTCTTTCCTATATTTATTTGAACGAATTTTTCCGTCCACATAAATCTTTGATCGGGAAACTCAGGCGGGCGGAAGAGAAAAACATTCGCTATCAAACTAATTGCGTTAACAAGCCGGAAGTGGCTGGGGGGAAGAATGGGGGAGAATGAAAAAGGGTAAGGAAGGAGAGCGCGTTGACATGAACATATTTCATTTTTCGTTTCCCGCGGCGACAGTATCTTAATAGGAATCTGACGCGTTTTTTTTTCCAACGTTAATTACAATTCAAATAACATTTACATTTTTTAATTCGAACGTGACGATATGAAAGAGGGTTCTGATTGATTACCTTTTTAACTTCATCTCGGCATATTTGAAAAGATTACTAAAACATAATTTCTATACTACACAATAGAAAAGCTAAAACAAAATTTCAGAGGTACGTTGAAAAACTTTTAATAAAGGTGTTTCGATTAGGGTTATTTAAATTGGATGAAACTCAAACAAAAAATACCTTTGGACCGATTGAATAGTACGCCTTTGTGGAAGTAACTAGGCGTGATTGATAGGTGTAGTGTGTTATCACGGGAAACAAAAACTGTGTGCGAGTGATTGAAACGTTAGCTCGGCGCCCGCCACGCCCGCGCTGATGGATGATGGTATTGACGTGCTAAATTAGTGGCACCTTTAAAACAATTTTTATTTTCAATTAATTCAAAACATGACATTATTTACAAAAAATATAACCTAGATAAGTACTATTAAAAGTAAACTTACAATCACAAACTTTTCAAAATCGACTAACTTGCCATTCTAAACTATAGAACTGCAATGTAAATTGCAGTTCTATAGTTTCAATATATCGCATATAAAATTATATACAATTATTGGAAAGATCTTAATGATTTTGTTTGTCTATATGTTACTCTTAGCTACACTTTATTTTTCATCACACTCAATACGTGATCTTTGGAAAAAAATCGGTAGTTTCACAGTCGGGTAACAGCGGGACGGAAAGAGGACTCCAATATACGGCATATTGGGACATTCTATAGGGAAAACAAAACGACATCACGTACATATGTAGTATATAAGATGTTATATTGGAGATACAATTTATCAATGGGCAAGCATATCTTCGTCTGTGTCGTGTTTCATTTAATAAACGTTAGATGGATAACGAAGCAAATTTACACATCTATTACTGTTAAACAAAACGCTAAGAATGTATTTAAATAGATAAAACATATTCCGAATTCAGTAGTTTTCAATTGTAAATTGAAATTGTCTATTATTACAACATTTTGTGTTATCACGTGTGGCGAAAATGCAACATTATTGCAGAAAAGATACGAATATGATGGTCTTTTGACTTTCATTATAAAACGCAGATGCGCTAGGGATGTGACGCTCTTGGATTCCTGACGAGTATAGTCACAAGACCTATCATTCTGATGGTCACGTTGTGTTTTTATTATAATTATAGTCCAGTATAGTTTAATCTCCCATCTATTGTACCAGTACAAACTGTAGATTACATTTGCTACATCTTAATTTATGTAAATTTACATGAGACTTGTGTATTAAGTAATTGTTTTTAAATAGGATTTATAGTCGTTTAATAAGGTTGTGTAACTATTTGTATATCACTTAAGATCACGGTTAAAGTCTAGCTCAAGAATATTATGTTTTATGAAAAAATAATCCATGTTTAGGAGACTGAATACACTAAAATAGTAATGAATTATTTAGTATTCCGTTAGCAATGATGTAGTCATGTTAGTCAGTTGAGTGGCGTCTGAGCCGGCTCCCGGGGGGACAATTTGCGAGTTTATTGAGCATCGGCTCACAGAATTAATGTGTTTGCACAAGTGATATGGATGCGTGGGGGCGCCAGGAGCGCGCATGTAGACTCTACGCTGATTCGATAATTGTATTTAGAATTTTTTCTTATATGATGTATGATTTTCTTCTATGTCATTTCAGGTGCACTGTATAAAATTGACACTCTTTTTTTTCAATTTAGTTCACCCCCTTAAATTTAATAGCTTGATAATATATAGTCTAAAACGTAACTTAAGTGTAGGGCTAGTTTCTACAAACAGAATTATCTAAATCGGTGCCGTGGTTACTGAGATCCTATATAACAATTTAAAAAAAAATTGCACTTTATATAATAATACAGATTACAGTCAAAATATACTTTCGTAATATTAATTTCGGCATTTTTCCACAATATAATGTTTACCTTTAATTGCCATAAACTGCTATATAAATACGAATAAAACAATTGTTAGCACAATACCATGGATTGGAAAATGGACTTAAAGAGTACGTGATACGGTTTATGTTTAAATGTCGGTGTGACCGTGACCGTAGCTTTATTAACTTTTATATTGTCATTATCTGAATCGTAAAACAGGCGCGTGGTACTCGCGGATTATTATTTAGAAGCGAAATTTTAGGTCGTAACAAAATTAAGGAAGAACGTAAGTTTATACTGCTTAATGGTTACAGCTAGGCACTGTGTAAGCTAAAAACTTGTAGGTTGAATGTAACCCAATTTAAAATAACCTAACAAAAATTTCCGTAAGTGCCCATCCAATTAATAATTGAAGCGCCAATAGCTTAAAGATTAAGGGTACGGTACCGATCTAGCGGTCGTGGGTTCGAATCCCACACCATTCGACAATTGTCGTGAACCATATCTTAACATAAGCCTTTTCAAGCTTGCCTAGAATGGTTACAAGAAATTTTGGTATATTAACAAAAATCTACTAATATTGACATGTAAAAAATAAAGTTTCATTTCCATTAAAATTACGCACTTACTGTTTTAAACCAAAAATATTTTAGAAACCAAAAGGTAGCAAAAGAAATGTACATAAAAAAACCTTACGCATTTTACCTACAGTATAAGTAAGAGAAAGTAGCGACTTGTCCCAAATAAATTGGCAATTTTTAACATCACGCAAAAAATTATAAAGCGACGTGCGCCTAGTATTTTTTTAATTACTTTGACGTAAAGACGTTTCCATCAGCATTTATTTATTCAGGTTATAAAAAAAAAACTTTTTGACGCCTCCGTAAATGGGTCCTTTTAATTAACCGCATCATTATATTGACATTCTGTCTTGTGTTCAAGAAAATTTTCACCAATAAAAGCAAGAGAGAAAATTTTAGTATTATTTTTTTACACACAATTTCCAGTGTAAATACAATAGCTTACACTATAAATAAAATAGTGATACATTAAACTAAAAAAAAATGAAATATAGGTAACACGGAGAAAATCTTTTTTTTAATAATTTAATTCATCGACAACTTGGAAGGGACATCGCTACAGCGTATTTTGGCTGGTTTCTTTTGATAAAGGCATCAAAGGTGAGAAGGGGCTAGTGGCCTTTTATCACAACCGAAAGATAACGCACGGCCTTAAACGCCGAGTTATGACTTCGAATTTTATGACCAGCGGTTACAATCTGCGGACTATTAAATTGCGTATCTTTTAAAAAAAACAAAGATAGAGTGAAATTGTTTCGTCACATCCTGTTGCAATATAAAAAAAAAGGAAACATACTTAAGTTAACCTTGTGGACTAGGTACTTTTTACATAAAACATTATGTAGAACTCTCGAAACATATAAAGCATTAATATGTAAGAAGATAATTGCCTTGGGGATTAAATGTTTTTATGAATGTACGTGACGAGAAACTGTGCTTACATAAGAGAGTAGAATACGGAATACAATAAATTAGACTTTATCGGTAATGACATAAAATACATTATTCATTGTTAAAATACAACATACAAAAGATGGTTAAGGGGACGGACTACCAATATAGCGTGCATGGGTTCGAATCCTGCCATTAGACTATTGTCGTGGATCGTACATAACACAAACTTTTTCAAGCTTACCAGGGATGGTCACAAGAATTATTAGTGTATTAACAAAAATCTGCTAATAGTTTAATAATAAAAAAAGAGATAAATCAACATGTAACAATTCACTGAACGCAGAATTTCTAAACAAACATATCTATTTGAAATCAAATTGTTTCTCTCGTGATATACACATCCTATGCAAACGCCTAAAATCTTATTACAGAAATGTTGATAATCTTGGAACATATCTTTTAGTACTTACCCTAACATATAACCGTCAAGAAGATTTTATTTAACATAATATGACATAAAGATAATCTTTGTCTCTAAAATGGCATCAACCATCATCAACCTGCTCTTTGTAGTGTGCTAATAAAAGATAAATATATAAAATAAATAATAATAAAATAGCATTTAATCAGAACTGCTAACTACAAGTTACAAAAAATATTTACAAATAAAATTTGACATTTTCAAAAATTTTAAATGTTTCCAATACAAAATTTCAAAAGTTTAAAATGTAAAAAGTTAATTTGGGTATTATTCTAGTACTTGCTTTATGCATACTTTCTGCAGATACGTTTGCCATAGAGCAAAAGGCTGCTTCGGTGTTAAAAGGTAGAGAATCATCATTTTATCAGCACACTAGGTAATCTTCCATATTTATCACTAATTCACTTCCTTTTTACGTATAAATAATCTCTTTCATACAATCCATCTTCTTCAGTCTTCCTCTACCTTTGTACTTATTTAGACTCTCTCTTAGTCGACAGTTTAACGGCGATGTTCTTTTATTTGTTTTTCAAATTACAAATGTAATCGTTTCTCTGAATAGGTTCCCGATACCATCACCCTTCACCTTAGGGACCTAATGACCCCAGTGAAAGCAACTTATTATTACAAGACGTTATTTACATACCTCTATTACCATCATAAATCATAAGATAGCATCTCTTATTGGAGCGTGCAAAGGGTTACTTATCGCTTTAAACAAATTATAGGTAAAATTACAATAGGAAAAATTCGCTTAAGGATCAAGCTTGTATTGTTTATATATTTGCAAACTTCGTAGACAATAATTAAAACAACTTCATCTTAACGTCCGTAAAAATCGATTCTTTCTTCAAACGCAAAAGTAATCCTTCGATAGTTAAAATATTAAAATATACCTGGCATAGATTGATAACATATACAATCCTAATTCGGACCAGAAACGCGAGCAGAAAAGATAGCTGCGGAGGCCTAAGCTGCATTCAATGTATAAAATTACATTTCGAAAATAGACTCTTGATTAGACGTCAAACCCGTCTGAAACACACTATTAGTTATCTAAGTATGGCTGTAATATATGCAAATGTAAGGTGATAATATCATCGGAGGTACGCTTACGGCACATCAAAGGGTGTCGAGTGTCGATTGCGAAGCCAAATATTGTCTCAGAAATGGCAACATTGACAAATGTCTAACAATTACGGTCAGGTTCCAGTAGCATTGACAAATGACACACTATTACTGTGCCGAGATGAGTATGCCTGTCGAACACAATTTAATAGTCTCCATCACTTACAATGTATTAGAATAAGTAATAGAAAATGAGACTGAATTCAAGTGTGTATTCTAAATTTTCCTATCAAAAATATCAGTACTGCAACAAAGACCACAATGAAAGATGGAATTAAACTACGCTATGTTTATTAATAGGTACAATTTCGACTATACAGAGCACGTCATGTAAACATTGTGAAGATCAACAATAATCCCAACCCAGGAATGCCATGACCTTCTAACAAGTCGCGTGTAATGAACATTGACGTGCAGATGGGCCAGTAATTGACATTGAATGCATTCAGCTAGTTACATGGATGTCGCTATTGTGCATTTACAGTGCATAGCGAACGCTCAAATGCTTGAAACCATTCGAAAAGTCGCCATAATTTCAAGAGATTGAACCTAATACTTAAATAAGTGGATCAATCGTCATTTGTCATACCGCCGCATTCTGAGTCCTACGATTGCCATATGGGGGACACTGGTAGTAGATTTAATATGACAGACCCACGCTGATAGACAGCCCATACTACCGTGAAAAGACGATGAGCGCCTCAGTTATTCAAATCATATCCTTAAGTAAAGAACGTGTAGTAAAATGCATTTGCATTATAATACCATTAGAGATTCGCCATTGAGAACGGAACTTCGTACAAGGAAACTAGAACCCTTACTCATCACATCGACAGATAAAACGCGAAAGGCAAAAAAAAATCAAAGACTCTCTCGAACTCATTAGAACACGATGAAGGCAAATAGCTTGAATAACTTGCATTTCCAGTGACAGGGGAATCTTTGATGAAAAAAGTGCGTGACTCAAGCGAATTGATCCCGTTTGATATTATCTGGATTAAGAGCACAGAGAAAGGAATGCGTCTCGAACGCAAGTCCTCTCCCCTTCTTTACATAAATAAACGATCTCGTTAATTCATATCATTTACATTTATATCAGCGCTTTTAAATCGCTCTCATTCTACGCGTTAACAGATCCATTGCTTGTGATAACGATTTTTCTTACATCCTTTAATTTTTTTTTTACCCGCAGCTTTCAACGAGATCTCGAATAAAATTGTATAAAAGAGAAAGGTTACAGTATCTTATATTACACATAGTTAATAAGCTTTTAATTTAATTATTTCGAAATAGTTTATTTTTTTCTAAAGAGAATGATGTTAAGTGGCAATGTGTTTGAATGGTGATATTCGCTAGTTTACCATTTACTCTACTCTTAAAGGCAACCGAGTAATTGTACTGTGTATTTCTTAATTCGACTTTGAGTGGATTATATTCAATAAACCGTCTTTTTTATCTGTTAATATTTTAAATCACAGCTATTTGAAATGTTCGTCTAAACAGGTATTCTAATGTTCATCACGTAGCACGTATCATTTTGCACCTTGCATTGTTATCGTAAGCTGCCAACGAGCCAGTGAAATATTATAACGAGGCGTGGTTGGATGCATAGGAATCGTTTATTTCTGCCATATTCCTCCAGTCGCTTAAAATTAGTTCCCAATACCTTGTCAGCTAAATTATAGTCGAACGTGACTTGCATAATAAGATGACATTTTTGACTGAAATTAAAATTTGACTATGAATAGGCCAAATCAAACAATATTAAAGGCTACATATAATTTTATTTTTATATTTCCAATTAATTTTTAAATGAATAGTTCTGAATATTTTCAAAGACCTTTACTTCTTTCCCTTCCCACGCTTCTTTTATTGTGATGCCATGAGAAGCAGAGATATAGGGAAGTGAAAAGTGCTCTTTATGTGTTCCTCTCCTTTGTACATTAAAGCAAGGCAAGTTCGGAAGTTTATAGGCAGCGGTCACTTCGAATATTGGTGGCCGCTAGCTCGGTTGCCACTATGTATATAAAAATAGTTTGGCAATTCTTTGTAAAGATAGAATACTGTCCTTTAGATTAGTTAACGTTACAATCTATGATCCTTAACAAAATTCATGGTCACAATAAATACACAATAGACATTGTGGTACCTTAGCGTGTTGGTACAAATGTGCGGAGTATAGGAGCGACTTCCTTCAAAGTATTAAATGAAGCAATTATAAAACCGCCAGTTCATTTAAAATAAACTTGTTTTTTTAAATAAATAAGAAAGCATTAAAACGATTTTAAACACTTCTATACATTTGTAGACTATTATTATTTTTGTGAGTTTGGATTTCAAATCGGCAGTCGTGAGGCGATCGAGTCAGGGGTCTCGATTCCCACGACGTCTGCACCGCTCCGATGCCCATGGTCGCTCACGGGCCCGCGGGTCACGAACTTGCCCACTACACTGTTTTTACCAACGAAAGTTATAAGGTTGATATGTGTGAAAGTTATAATGTTAATATAGAATTTATCACCTCAATCTTCACATACTATAATCATTTCTTATTTTAAATTGATCAGTTACTATAGTCGAATTCAATGGAAATGAGAAATTATATTGACAATGTCATTTATTGTCTATACATTTATATTGCAACCTTTTATTATTTCAATTAATAATAATTAATTGATTCTGAATAAAGGTAAAATAGAATTTTTATGGAAGTACGAAATAAACCCTTTGAGTCTGTTGAGAAGATAATCCATTACATCAACCGTGATCTGGAACTTATAAAAGAATAAATTGCTGTTACAACATAAAAAGGGGAATATTTCCACAAACAAGATTCATTATAATAAGGTCTTCGGCATGCCCAATATAAAGTAACTACTGAAAGCCGATACTTCAATCACATTCTAACCCGAATGTTGTTCCATTATTGAATTATTTAGGGAGTTCGGGCAACACAAAATACCTCTTATCTTTGTTTACCGTACATTTATAAATGCGGACGGAGTTGAATTAGCGATGCAAATCGAGTAATAATTCAATAAATCAAACCCTTGGCCACTCTCGCTGTCCCTCGGCAAAGTTACGTGAATTTGTGAAAGTTTGTTTAAGGGCTGGACGACATGTAATAAAAAGGATAGACAAACAAGATTAGGACATTAAGCGTTCTAATATATTGAGTGCTTCGACGCTTTAGTGTTTAAAATTTATTTCTTGAATAAAATGGTATAGACTAACATATTGATGAGTCTGTGTCAATATTAAACCAGATCCGTTGAAACATTTTTGAGTAACCTGACAAGTAACAGACATCCATCCATCCAAATAGTCTTGTAAAGATCACAACCTTCGTGTTCTAGATAAAGTTACAACTTTGTAACTTTGAATATTACCTACATATAGTAGTCGTGATAGCACGCCACGGTAGAGTTCAGCAAACAATCTAGATTGTTAGTTTAATTGATAATTTCTGACTGGATAATTCGTTCATTGTATGCCCAAGCGTCGACGATAAAGTGCATCAGTTAACTTGTTACCGGTGTTCGAACGTTTCAATGTTTAGATATAAATTTTAAATTTGTTAGTTCAACATTTTGTACTTTATACAAGAGATACACAAGCTATTGTATCAGTATTAAACAACAGCAAACATGAATTATTGAAAAAAAAATAATTATAACAAGTGAAAACATATTTATAGATATAGTTTCGTAACTATCTACGAGATTTTATATATCTGATAGCAATATACAAGGTCTCATATGGTCCATAGACTTCAGCAACCTGCCCTACTGTGTCAAACCTCATGAGAAAACCCAGTATTATTCAAAAATAAAAAAAAAATATACCAGAAGACAACATGTTCTATCCGAGCGCATTGTCGCATTGGACTTAGTTCTAAGGTACTCCCCGGAGAGGATGTCTGTCCGAACTAACAAGATTTACTTATAGTCAGGTAGCTCGCTTTTAACACTTTCAGTGCCACCAACAGAGTTTACTGTCATAAGACAAAAGCGACGTATCGTTGAATGTGTTTAACACTAAGGTATACCTTTTTGTTTAAAAACACATCAAACGTAAGACCAATGTAACTTAACGCAACGCAAGACTGGGAACGCATCAGTGGTTCTTCTAGGATTGCAGATGTCTATGGGCATCGATGATCATTCTTGTGATTTCGCCGCTCGTTTGCCACATTCTCTAAAAAAAAAATCTAAGATTGCGCCCGATTTGCTTTTACGACAAAATTTTCACTGTTGAGATTACCATAGACGTCACGTGGCTAACGGTTTAGTGCGAAATGTTTCTCATAATGAAAACATCAATAAATTTAAATTGCATGCATGAAAGGTCGGAATTTAGGAAAGGGGAAATAATTATTCTTAATTTACTCTATGTGTTATAACCACCGTATTATGCAAATTGTTATGTCATCGTACTGTTATAATCATTGAAACTAATAGCATTGATATAAGCGGTATTATGAAAATAACCTTTGCATTGGTAATATTATCTGCTAACGTATATATACAGGCATAATTAATGAGACTGTCATTTCCCATTAATATCACGTAAGGTCGTAGTTTGAGTGCTATTAGGAATAGAGTAATCCAAAAGCCATTCGCTTACCGAATGACGTTTCCGCATAATTCACGTTTTTTTATTGAACCAATGAGGTTCTATTACTAGCTAAACTCAAATTTACTTTAAAACAGAGATAGCGTTGCATGATTTTTTTACGAAGATGCAGTTAGTACATGCTTTGCTTAAATATGCAGAAGTTGAGAGTGTTTTGTTTTCTTCAATAAATGTTTCAACAAAGAAAACCATGTTTCCTTTAATTTGAAAACCTTTGTATATAATTTTCAATGCGTTACGTTAATTATAATGATGAGAATAGGCATAGAATATTAAATTGAAGACAACTGAATATGAGGTCTTTGTTTCAGAACCCTACAACGTAAAGGGCTCTTTGTGACCTATTTGCACGATTATTAACATATCAAAGGCGAAGCGAGTATGTTCTATGTTAATAAATCGTACTTAATACCACCTTACCACTAATTGTATGAGCACAATCGAAATGCCCTCTATTGAGGAGTGTTTGACACGTTTTACTATGAAGGAACTGATCGTCAAATGAAGGATTCACATTTGCATATTTTGTTTATAATGATAGGTTCTTCCTTCCGATACACATGTACAAATGAATCTACTAATTCTAATGAAGTTTGCAACAAATAATTCATATTTAAAATATTCAACTCCTATAGTATAGGACATTCGAGTAGGGGCTGTCGCTCGCGACTCCGGCCGCGCTTTAAAAAGAATAATAACTAGCATTTATGTTCTTCCATTGTATGTTCTACTGTTACGCCAAATCTCATCCAGATCCATGAAACCATCATAGAGATATCTTCTTATAAATATCCATCCCAATTTTGGCATTCACAATACTCTACTTTTCAAGTTGTGTATTACGCATGTTTAAAAAAAAAACCTAGTAAAACATTGCACATTTGAGTATACGAAATTTCACTTCAATATAAACAAAATGTATGTCCAGCGATGCGAAAATAAACATCCGTCCGTCCAACTAATAACTGTGAAGTTAGTGCCTTCCGAGGTATTAACTAATGACTCCATAAACAAAATGGACGAGCGCTTTGTCACGCGCCGACGCGGATTTGTTGTTTCCAATTGCTCTCGAAAACTTCATTTCTCTTCGCTTAGTCGAGCGACGTTTAAATGTCGTGTGTGAGGTCGGGATCGATGGAGTAATGTGTTGTTACGTTACTGACTGTGACCTTGTGTTTCACAATAGACACGCTAATGACTACTACGTCTAAGGGAATCGTATGCTATTTCCACTGATATAACCGCGGTACGTCGCTTATTGAAAAAGGATAAAGTTCTGATATCATCAACTCGCTAATCTCCCCACTGAGGAGCTCGGAACCTACCCTATCATAAAGGGTGACTAGGCTATAGTCAACCACGCTGGTTTAGTGCGGTTTGGTCGACTTCACGCATTTCTTTGAATTTATTTACAGATATATGCAGGTTGCATCACGATGTTTTGCTTCACCGCTAGAGCGTCGGATAATAGTACGTGTTCATAGCGGGAGTCGAATCTTGACAATGTCGAGTACGATCCGGTCAAGCGTCTGACAACTGCGCCAACGACGCTCCGGGTCGCTAGTTTTAATTAAAACACCATTGATTGTATATCGTACTAGTCAATTATATGCTGTTTAATGAAATTGAAATTGAAGAGTTAGTTCTATTGATTCAAATTAAACCGCATATCATAAAGCGTTCGTGCAATGTTCAATTGAAATCATTTGATATTACTGTACAATGTTATAATTTAAGTTGTACTACCGGTCATTGATGTCATGATGAATTCAGTATGTTATCGCTCGGTTAGGCATTACCGTTGCATCGGATCAATTTATTGCTGGAATTAAAACGTTGTCCGCGTTTATTGTCTAGCACAATGAATGTTGATCTGCGTTCACTGAATGCCCGACTTCGATATATTGTGAAACGTATGCACGTAATTACTTTTTCACGCTTTAAAATTAAAGTTTAATATAATGATTAATGTACCGATTTTGGACCGTTTTGATAACAAAAGAAATAAAACTTTGAACGGTAAAAGATTTGATCGATTGACACGACACAAATTGTAAACCAACAACATTATCAGACGTAAACAAATCTGAGAAAGTTTTGGTCAGATAAATCGTAGAAAAATCCCTTTTATCTTGTTTATATAGATAACAATGACATCGTATCTTTAAGCTACACAAGTTAATTTTCGTGTGTAAAAAGTATTAGTTATTGTATAAATTGACGTAAAACTTTATATACCAAGTACAAAGCAAAAGGGATCAAAGGCCCACTTTCAACGTAATCTATCGCAAAAGTTTCAGGCCTAGTTAATGAGAGCCTATTCTATCTTACACGTATGTATAGAAAGGTCTAGGTCCAATTTTAAAGTTCCACCAGGTAGGGCTAATTAATTAGTAGGTCCCAACGGACAGGTCCGGATCGCTCCGTGGACCCACTCTAATGAGCAGTAAGCCTATTAAAAATAAATAATAAGGGTACAATGCCAACAAAAATGAAATGAAAAATATTTAAACGAACTTTAGTAAGACTTGTAAATACCATATGTTAATTTTAAGAACAAATGATAAAAATACCTCTAGGTAGGTAAGAGCTTTACTAGAACAAAAATCTTTATTCTAAGTTAGGTTTGTTATTAGCAATGTTATTGATAAAAACTGGTCAAATACATTATTTTAAAAGGCACGCGATACCTTTTTGTAAATCAACATCATCTCACAACTGCACATAGGCCTTCTCGAACGTCTTTCTTTTAGTATGATATCTATTTTTTTTGACAATTCTGAGTACTTTTTACACCTACATACGTAATCTGCTGTTCAGTTTTGAATGTTATATTATGAAACCACAGGAAACAATTTTGTCGTATAATTACAAGCTAATCTGGGCTATGTGCAATTTATCATGCAAATGCAACAGCGTCGAACACTGAGAATAATTAATACGTTTTCTCGCTTCAATACTGAATTATATAAATAATTACATTTAAATATTAACGTTAAACTGTCATATGGATGTCATAAAATAACGACGAAATTTAGCGAGAATGGGTGATGTAATATTGTTTACAAAACTATGCGTACGACAGAAGGATTAGAGGACGAGGATTAATTCACAGCTTTGCACAGAGGTTTACAAGTGTAACTTAAGAAGAAGAATATGGTTACATATAACAATCTTTAGACTCTAGCCCGCACGGTAAGTCGTCAATGAAAGCTTGAATATTGTTTCCGGCGTTCAGATATTCACCAGTGATACGTAATTTAGTTCCTCCCGATTGTGG
>JAODUI010000010.1:2740601-2772332 GCA_027563995.1 Papilio gigon | reverse complement strand
CGCAGGATAGGCGACGTTGGCGTTCTCTTGTGTCGGAGGCCAAGACCCACTTCGGGTCGCTGCGCCAGCGGAGTAAGAAAGTAAGTAATCTTAATAGTATTTCAATATTAATTATAACCCCTCAGAGATAAATTGTCGACATCCATTAAAGTAAAACGAGAATGTGCATTTGATATTTCCTGGTCGTTAGTTTTAGAAGTAACTGTGCTTATTCAGTTACTGTGTCAACTTTCAAGAAACTGACCTAGATCTGGCGCTCTATGTTATTTTGTATCAAATATATTTAATATGGTTTCAAAATAAACCAAACCAATTACTTACGTTAATTTACTTATCAGACTGCAATTATTCTTACCTGAAATATATAAAAATAATTATTATTGACTGATTACGACATTTAAAATGGAAAAAAGAATGTTACACTGATTTGTTTCTTATTTTAAAACGATTGTTTATTTGTTTTTGTTGGTGGGAACCGTAATTTACTTCAGAAGCTGTTTATTTTCGGAGTTTTATAAAAAATAAATATAGGGCTCTGATATTTTCTAGCACTATCAAATCTTTAAATTTATAAACACAGTATTTGCGGATCGCGGCCAAAAAATTTAATAATTTAGAGAAGCCAAAGCGAAAAAGTTTTAAAGCAAAGCACTTTAATCTCAAAGCTAAAGCAGAAACGCACACAAACACGCAAAATAATAAGCTGAAAATTTTAGCTTTTGGCAGCGAGCAGACTGGGTGTTATAAATATTTTAAAATGCGGACAACGCGTGGCACTATTGCTGAGAAACTCTAAGTTGGACAAAGCAGACGCATAACTTAAAGTACACATATCAATTTATATTGTATAAGTTTTATTTTTTACAAACTTGCAAATACAGTGGTACAAACTTGATAATCGTCTATTCGGTTCGAAAGAAGAACAATGATTATTCAATAATAATTTAAGTGACCAGCTCTTGATTTACTCTCCTCGAGGATTAAATGACGCGATTAATATTCTATTTAATTAAAAACAATGAAGTTATCGGATCAGAATAGCCAATAAAAATATTGGTAAAGTTACTATTTTGTTATAGTCGTAACGCGCCTAGCAATGGGCATATAACAAGTCTGGATTAAAATCACTTAAGCATAACGGTAGACATAAAATCTCAACACGAAATGCATGCAAATTAGAAAAGTATGTGGGCTAAGACCGCATTAATAATTCATAAACAATTTCAATCCGGAGACCGCTGGGGATCCGGTACGAAACGAATTCGGTAAAACTTTACTAGTTAGCCTCCGGTACCTAATAACGATTTGACGATTCAATAATTTATTCATTAAAATAAAATACTGCATAAAAAAATAATCTGGAATATTATTATATTATTTATAAATTATCTAATAATAAGGTAAACAAAAAAGCTAACGCAATGTCGTCTACATGGATCTTTCAAACATAACAATCTAAAGGACCACTAAAAATTTCCCCTGATGTCAAATTAAAATGTTACTTCTCTTTACACAGCAAATCAATCAAAAATGTTTTATCTGTAGAATGGAATTCAAGCATTTTAAGAGGTGGCAATAGAATTACAAAAAATCCTTAGCTAATATCTAGAAAAAAGTTTGTTTTAAAAACTAACGTTATAACAAAAAAATTGAAAGCACTTCATATCGCGCCCGCTGTTCCATTTAGCGCCCACTGTGGATGTAGTATAAAACATAAGCGACAGCGAATTAATTTGTTAGAAAGAGCTTCAAATAACTGATGATTTATCAATGAAGAAAGGGCTTGTATTAAAACATTAAGTTATCTGTCTCATAAGAAAAAACAGGGATAACACTGTTCCCCTTGTTTTTTTTTTCAAATTCAAGTCGGTTGCTGTTTCACGGAGATGGCAATAGATATGACATCGTAGGAATCCTGGGACAATATCCAGACGGCCATGAGGCAAGCCGAGGACAGAGTGGCATGGAGGCTCCTTATCGACTCATCGGTGAAGAGCTTCAAGATGAGCACAGCCTTCAGCAATGAAGAGCACGAAGTCGTCTTCTTAGAGTACTGATTAAAATATTCAATCAATTAATTCTGAACTGTTATTTTAAAGGAATTAGTAAATGTTTATTATAAGTAAAAAGACATCCTGAAAAGGTCGTATCCATAAAAAAATTAAATTAAATTAGATGAGACAATAAGATATTTTTTTTTTTGGAAACTCTAATGACTTCTGTAACTCGGCCCGAGGACGGAACTGCACAGAGAGACGGGCCACACGACACAGCGCCATCAATCACCGGTACACACTTACACATACGATCCGTGACTGTGACAACGCCAGGCTTGAAAGCCTTTTTGGAAAATTAATAAAAAAAAACACCGAAGTTGTAAGTAGAAATCGTTGTCAGACGAAATAATTTTCCTGTTTATGGTCATTTGATTTTTTTTTTATAAATCCGTTTATCCGTTTACTGTAACAAAAGTACGGTAATTACATCTTATGTGGCGTTTTATGGCTAAACTGACTTATACAAAAGTTATTTCTATAACGTTATAAAGCATCAAAAAAAAATTATCGATTGGAAATTGTAAAATGTAGCAAGAATTAAGTGTCAACACGCAACAGAAAATAGTCCATAAATTAAACCGATAACCATACATCCGTCCATCTCAAATTTTACATTTATATTTATAAGTAAGATGAGATAATCACTATCATCCAAACATACATGTCTCGCGTATCAAGGACCACTCTAATTACTGTTCAATGAACGCCTTTTAATGCTTACTTTACACGAGGGAAGCTGTAAGATATAACAGTAGATTACAGTACTGCTATTATTTGTACATGAAACAGTACTGTTTACTCCCCACGTGTGTCTTTACACAATAGAAGTAAGTCCAAGGTCCATGTGCCCACGTGTGAAAGTATGTGAGATAGGTAGAGACTCACATTACAAATGGATTCTGAGATGCTCTGTGGCCGCACTCGGCATGCCGACACATTGCCTGCCTGCGTCTTATTACATCACATTACTGTGTAGTGATTCGCGATTCACACGGTCAGACAATACTAAGCTTGCATTTATATAGGCAACAAACAAACGAACGTAGATACTTTGTCAACGAGGAATATTTTGTTCCGCGGTTTGTATTTTGTCCATTTTATTTATTGCAATTAAATTTATTAACTTTTATCTACATATTAAAAATAATTTCAGTTCAAATAGAAGACTCATGCAGGTGTTCAATATAGTATACAAATTACTGCAACCAAACTCTTAACAATAGAAAATGCTTTACAAAAATTCATTTCAATATTCCTATTTAGAATGAGGGCACTCGAGGCAAGACGCATCATTGTATCAGGGGATATTTTCAAATTTCGAACTTCGCACAGACAAAGGGGTGCTCGACGTAAAAAGCAAACAAAAGAAAACGTTTTACATACAGGCTCTTATGGAACCTTGTACATTGTTAGCGATTCTAACGGTCCAGTTGAACACAAATCATATGTGCCCACTTCGCCAATAACTTGATGTAAAATGGCCCGGTACAAACTGCGAAAACGTTTAAGGGTGCCGTTTGAAGATTCCTAACGATCGCTTTACGAGATAGTAATGATGCACTTTGATAATAACTTGGTATTCAATATGAGCACAACACAATGTGATAAATCAATTGAATCTTCAAACTTACTATATAGTACCTCATAATCTTGTTCGTGTACAAGCTAGCGGGGCGTCCACTGTCGGAATATTTGTATCAAAATATATCGCTTTCTTTCATTCTTTCCGCAAAATCCGAGACAACAAATCCGTATCGATGTTTCAGCTAAGGATATTTACAATAAATGTATAAATAGCTTGATATTTATATCAAAGCTTGGAATTGAAGAACGGTCTGAAAGTTTGCGAATGTAGACTAGCGTAATAGGAGATTGTTTCTCCAACGTACTATTCGAAAGTAGGTTTTATTAATTTACTTTAGAAACTGGAACGCTTTACTGCAAAACAAACGTTAATTACTTAATGTTAAATGTGATAATTGTTTGTGCATGCGATAAGAAAACAATTGCGAATTTAACAATGGACGAGTATAATGTTTTTATTGTTCATTTCAACGACTGTTAGATCCGTATATCCTTATTTAACATTTTATAATAAACACTAGCTTTTGTCCGCGCCTCCGTCCCTGCGAGATTAAATAAAGACCTTGGTAACTAGCCGATGAACTCTTCCAGACTATACCAACATCTGTGCCAAATTTCAACCAAATCTGTTTAACGTTTTGGAGATATGTGTATGAATGATAAGCCATCCATTCAAACTTTAGCATTCATAATATTAATAAGATTTCGTTAAAAGATACTGATTTAATATTCTTATTATATTGGTGATAACGTAAACTTAAAACTTTACTTATAATAAAAACATGATCTTTTGATGTTATTTGAACTAGATTATTTCGGAGCGTCTGGACTAAAAGCTAAGAGCTTGGACTTCCGTAATAAAATTTTATTATCATTTTACAATTGACTACAGTTGACTAATTCTACAGTTTATACTCAGAGAAGAAAATTATGTGTGGTGATATTCAACTCGAAAATTCGTCATTACTGCCTACCCAAGTAACAATTGTGTGTATTATACATTCATGTTGCTATAATGCTTTGTAGCTTGTGTGCGTCCGTCGCTCTGATGAGACTGTCACAGCCGTATGGAGCACGGATTGATTAATGAGGGGGTAAATACGAACGTAACTCGTTAAATGCGTGAACCGTAGTGATACAAAATTACATGTTAGACAACGCGAATGATTACGTCCACGCCCAAATGACATTCCAGCACGGCAATCGATCGTTAATCATTCATATCAAGAATATTTTTTAATATAAATATATATTATAATTAATAAAAAATACTTATATCTTTACTTATATAGAGTATTTCATTTAAAGATATACACGGTGTGAAGCTCATGTTAGTACCATTTACTGCCGCCCTTATGGACGACTCCTTAACCGATAAGGCCACACTTAGCGTCCAAATTAGTATTGAATTATGACGTATGCTACATTGTTAGCGACGTCTACGTTTAAGTACTTGAAAAGAGTCTCGGTTACTGAACCAATCCCTTAGTACATATATCTGATACTTAATATGCTAAGGGTTAGATTAGTGTTCATTAATCGAATCTAAGAGTGATAATGAGTAAACATACGGCTTCGAAAATCGGAATATGTGAATACAAGCATTTGTTTTGGGAATGGTCGTTTTTAGTAAAGTCGAAATACACTGAGCTATATATTTCGTGCGGACGAGTGGTAGAATAAAGCCGTATTTAGCGAGCATTACAAATACGTCTTCGCGAGCGATATCAGTGCTAAATCTTGTTTTATCGCTTCTCCTTATCTTAGCATAAAGCGAATGCCAATTTTTTGAATTCAGTACTAGAGAGATCCTTATGTTACAACTGCCTAGGTGGCTCCGTTTCTGTTCGATCTTAGACTAGCTTAATCAAAGATTTAGTGACCAAATGCTTGTCGTGAGCTGATTTTAAACTAGAAAACATTACAAAGTATGATAATAATAATCAATTTACATAATAAAAATAAGAATGAAACGTCCCCTAAAATGGTAATTGTTGTAAAAGCAATGACAATAAAGGTATAACCTCGAGCAATTTCGGTAACAGATTCGAGTGGAATGTAAAATTTTCTGTTGAATCGTTGCCCGTGGTGGGGACCCTTAAAACGAATGGAGGCTCAGCCGTCGCTGGTTTTAAATCGATGTCGTACAGAGAACACTTAATCTGCATAACGGTTCGGGTAATGTCTGAGCGGGCTGGGGATTGCTAATATATGTACAAATTACGATATGCCCGTAGGTGCGTGCGTGACGTATGGTGAACGTAGGTGTTTAGAATGGGCATTATCGTAAACGTTCGCCGATGCTCGTGACCGAAATGTTGAATACATGGAATTTCATATTATCTTTAGATATCATTCAATTTAAAACCATTATCACTGGATTTTATAGTATTCTTTGAAATTAAAACAAAATTGTCATCATGCTGCGATTGAACGAGACTTTTTTACAAAAAAAAAATAGTCTTGTCATGAACGCGAGTAAAATGAAATTAATAAAACATACATTTAATGTGACCTTTTATTTGGTTTAAAAACGTTAATGTTGCATAAATATCAGATCACATCTATTGTTATCACAGTGTAATAAAATGAAAACATAGAAATGAAATGTCGCGTGTTCGAAATGGAAAAAAAAAATGGAAGAAGATAAGTTGTACGGACGGAGCGGGATCCAATACGCATATATCATGCAATGATACGCGAATAAAAACGTACGTACTTATACGACCGGCTTTTTATTAACACGTTCCATGCCACTAAAATATATTCTTATGTAACTGAACTCGCCAGTCGATGGCACTGAATGTGTTAAAACCTTGTATAGTAACACTACACAAGGTTTATTTTACAAATTACTTACGTAATACAAACATCTAATATGACAATATTTTGGTTTAAAAACCAAAACATAATAAATTTCATCAATTTATTTCAAAAATAGTGGTCGACAATATTTCGAAATTCGATTATAATTCATGTTCAAAGATTATTTTAGTTTTGATTAAAAATGTTCACTTGTTTTCTTCCGCTATAACTTTAACTGTGTCCAATTTCACGTTTATCCAATCACGCAATTTCCTTAAAAAGGGGTACAAAGTTTCTTCTCACATAGATACGTGAAAGCCCCAATTAGGTTAGATCGTCTGTGAAGGAAAATAAAACAAACTTTATGTTCAAATTATACTTACTTGATATATGTTGCTTACTTGACAAGAGAAACGATGAAAGATATTATTAATTAATGAAGAAGCGGTAATAGCCTAATACTTAAGAGTACGGCCTACCGATCTAGCGGTCGTGGGTACGAAACCCGCAATTCGGCTATTGTCGTGAACTATAACCTAACACAAGCTTTTTTTAAGCTTACCAGAAATATTAACACATTAAAAAAGTGATGTATATAAATAAAAAAAAACTTTGATTAAATAATAGTAATTGAAATAAATGCTGAAGAGTGTAAATAGTGTGGTAAAAAGGTCTGAAATAACAATGACATGACAAATATATAAATATTCTACGAGTTATCTAACCGAATGCAAATGGCTGCGGACTGTCCTTTATGAATATTTAATAAGGCGCCGCATATTGTCTCCCCAACTAACAATACAATCGTTTAGTACTCGTGTTACGTTGAAGTAGCTTTTATCACTGATATGTCCTTTGTACCTCTTCAACGGACTACCGATTTGTATCTTTTCCAAAACTCAGGGAAACACTCTATCAATTATTACTTGTACGAAACTATATTTGCTAGGAATTAAAGAAATACTTAGTTAGTAGCTTGTGTGTTAGTAATTCAGACTATACTTTACATGTATGCCAAATATCATTGTGATCCGTTAAGCCGTTTAGGAGATATATGGTAACAAACATTCATACATCCATCCAGAGATTATAAGATAGAGATTTGATTTATGTCATTATTTATTTAATCAGTTCGTGTTCTCCAAAATTAATACAGATCGATAAAGTATGAAATACCCATTATTTTCCACAGCTGTAACCAATTTCTATGAATGTATGCGAGAGTTACCAAATAACTTTTTAATGTAAAAAAAGTGAATTCACTAAACAAAATTTGCAGTTAGTAAAAAATTGTACATACTTTATATTCGCTGCGCACTAAACTTGTACATTATTGGAATGCAGTACAAACGTACGCCGAAATTCCTACAAGTCGTTGATTTCCGATGACATAACCGTTGCGGTGCCGCGCTGCTGAGTATATGTGACGAAATTACAGGCCCGTAGCACAGAGCGCTACGCCGCGAGACTACAAATGACTCTCCTCAAGTATTCACGTGGACGTTTATTTCCTACCCATTTTGGTTAAATGTCAATTGACGCTGACAATTAAGTCGGAAAACTTATCATAGCAATATACAATTGTATATGTAACCTTTATGGTGACACTTTGCTGTACGATATTTCTATTTCAAGTGGGTTCGTATTTTATTTCTTGGATTATATCCAAAATGTTGCGACAATGTATGCAAACGAGACTGTATTCTTTGCGGGTACGTACCAAACATTGAATTATACTTGACGGAATTTAGGTACGTGTCAATTATTTTTGAAAGGATTGCTAATGTTTTATGAAGTTTGGCTTTGACAGGAATTCAGTAACAAGGAGAGTCGGCTGAGATTTTTTTTTTAAAGATTAATGATTAAAAGTTCGATAAATTACTATCGTGAGTTTTAGTCGAAAACTGATATGTCTGTCGCCAGCGACATTGCGCGCCTCGGATAAAAAATAAAACTAATTAGAAGCTTTTGTACAATTCCAGTAATCTATATTTTTAACTTGACTTAACTTTGAAGTGCCAATAGTCTTATGGTTAAGGGTACAGACTACCAATCTAGCGTGAGTTCGAATCCCGCCATTCGACTATAGTCGTGAACCATATCCTAATACAAGTCCAAGCTTACCAGGAATGGTTACAAGAAATATTAGTAAATTAACAAAAATCTACTAATATTTTAATTAAGAAAAAAAAAAGCTATCATTCATCATGATCCATCCATATTTAATAAATTAGTAAGATGTTTTACTTGCCGTTTCGGCAGTGGATACTCGTTCGAAAACTATTGCAATGTAGCTGTCCTGATTAAAAGTTTGCTCTAGTACACTTTACATTCGTCAATAACAAATATCTGTGAGTCGAGAATTCAATTAACGGATACTTCAAATAAAGTTAAAGTATATGTACGGGAATATCTTTTGAATAAATGCCTCCGCCGATTTCAAAGGGAGGGGTCGTTAAATACATTACTTACGAGAAACAAATGGGTTTTAAGGTCGGAATTATTTAATCTCTCCCCTGTTCTGTTCTACAGAGAATAAACTTGCTACACATTTTTAATTAACTCTGCGATTATTTGGGACTTTATAAAATCCTCCTTTGAAACTTTATTAATTACATTAATTTCGTCAAGTTTCTTTGCGAATTGGGAATTGTATTTTTTTTAATATGCTAGTATGATTACTGCCATTCTTAGATTCATATCATCATCAGCTCATTACACGTCCCCAACGAGGGGCTCAGAGTCTGCCCTATTATCAGGGGTGACTTGGCCATAGTCAACCACGCTGGCCCAGTGCGTGTTGATTCATATAATGCTCACTAATCTTTAAAAACAGATTAGTGATATTAAATCTCCGCTACGGATGTCCCATGTAAATTTTACTTTCAATTAGACATGCAGCACTACTTGGTCGAGTAATAGTCTCACTTTTCTATCCAATGGCCAAATAGGACAATGTGAGGTATCACAAGCCGAGCATTCCTGCACTAAGTGGTTGACACAACCAATCAATTCAATTTTCTTATGAACTGTCACTGTTAAAAAAGTAACTGAAAATCTTATTTTGAAAGTTTATTAAGAATATTCGTTGTTTCTAATAAAGGTTTTTCTCTTTTACACATGCATATAATTCGAAAGGTATACGGGCCACACAAATATCTATTAACGCTGTTTAACGACCACTGACTTGGTCCGTTGTATCATAACGCTAGTAATGATACTAAAATTTGTTTAAGTAATTAAATCACACTCTCGATGACATAATCTAGAACAAGTGAGTTGACAAAGATTTAATATTAAGTTTTTCATTATGAACGGTAGGCGCGACAATTAAAGTGAATTATGGGCAATTACAAGAGAGCTTAACCGAGCTTATAATAACATTACTTTCAGCCGTACATACTTCAGTTACATACTGTTAATGAGAACTGTAAAAAACTGAAGTTTTGTTAGAAACAATTTATTTTGTTTTGTTATTGTGGTGACTAATGTATATCTTTGTTTGACGTAACACGTTTACTGCCACTGACTCGAACTCTTCAGTTTAGTTTAAATTTGTTTTCACTGTACGTGTTATTTTAAATTTAATTAACCACGATCCCACCTGATTCCTAGTGATGAGGTGATCGAAAGATACGCGCTAATTTAAATACATACAAAGCTAGGCTACAAATATAACTTAGCGTTAAGTTATCTGGCTGATCATCGAACTCATTTTAATAAATTTGAGCACGTGCACGATGGAGCTTTAATATCTATCACCCCATCTAATTTGCTTCCTTGGCAACGTATCAATTTGTCGCTAACACTTAGCTATACATTGCTCGCGTGTTGACACATGAAAGCTTCGCGGTTTGTAAGCCGTCAATGTATATTTAACAAACATTTATTGACGTAATGACGAAATCTACTGCTCCAACTCGAAAATAAAAGGGTCATAGAATTTCATTTATAAAGTGACGATTCCTTTGATAATTGTCATTCATATTTACGAAAAATTTTCGTAAATATGAAAGAGGCCTTATTTTGACTAGAAGTGGTAATGACAAAAGCGACTACATGTTGTTATTATTATTTAAACCAATATTATAATAAACATAATATAATAGAATTGAATCATTTGCAATTCAACGGCATTAGCAACATGGTAGATGTGTGACCGCGGAGCCACGTGACCACAAACAATGAGGATGTATTATTTAACATACCAGCCATTGTATCAGATATAAATACGAATAAACATCAACAAATGACACATCCAATGATTGTACATCGACCACAGACATTACGTTACAACTCACATCCGTATTTATAACCCTATTGTTTATACCATTACTACTACTTCCATTGTTTTTTATTGAAGAAACTTTCTTACTAAAACAATTCGTTAACACAATTTCTAAGAGTATCTACACGTAAACAATACGTTCCCAACGAAAAACAATTGAAAATCGTTCAAAACTAAACAAATTATATCAAGTTTATTGAAACTTTTTGCTTTTGAAAGTAACGTCTTTGTTTTTTTTTTATTTGATTACAAATCAAATGCAAATCAAGCTAAGAACAACGAGTGATAAAATATATATCTATTATTTTAAACCCAGTGTGGCAAGACAACTTTATAAATAAGTGAAATATAACGCTACCAATGCTACAGACCGTTTGGAGAATGTACAAAGCGTAAGAAAAAAACTTGACGTCTCTTTGCGATCGTTTACAAGCTGCCTGTCTAGCGGCCTGTCGCACAAAGGCACGCTTTGTCCCTCAAGAAATACAACATAGAATTAACTGGAAGCTTGCGATTAAACGTTGAAACGTTTTAATCAACCCAGTGAGTTGGTGATGAGTTTTTTACGAACATAGCTGCTGCGACCGTGACCTTTCTACCAAGAGAAAACTACACACTATTGAATAATGACTTAGTTTCATTGTTATTCTTTAAGTGTTAAAAAAAATCTGTGACAGCTATATTAACAAAAGAGAGTAACATCGGAATTTGATACTGGTTGTTTTCAGTTGTTCAACCCAATCAACTAGTACAAAAATTTTAATATGTCGTTGTCATAAGTCGAAATCAGCTATTTAAAAGATTCTCTTTGCAATCGAAGTGTGTCTCAGCTCATGTAAGGACGAGTGCAATTCGTTTCTCTTTAGGTATTAGAGTGACAAGTACACAGAGTATTTGATCCCGCGCTAATCCTCATGCGAGCGTCGTTTTTGCCGTGCCTGGGCGCGCGATGATACGATAAGGCCGGGAATACACGCGCCAATCCCCGCCCCATGTTACTCGGGTTTATTTTATACCTCGTTTTGTGTTTGATTATTACAATGCTATTTCTCTAATCATATGGAAAATTACTTTTGTTAGATAAATTGACGATATAAACAATTATGTTGTAAAGATAATTTTTGACTAAATTAGAATGTGCCAAGCTTTTCGATATTTTATTAATATTAATAGTATAATTATGTAAAAATTTCAATTAACATAAACCGAGAAAAATGGAATATTTAAAGTAAGTTTAGAAGAATCTTTTCATCATTATATCTTTCATCAATTAATAGACTAGAGCAATTAGAAACCAAACCAGCGTTGGTGCTCTAGTTGTATCTATTGAAACATCGTGATGCACTTTAATAACATTTTTCTTGTACCAATTTAAAGGGGAGTATAAGTTAGAACCGAACGTAACATCTTTTGTTTGGGTTTCGCAACATCCCTAAATCCATTATATCCGTTATTGCTGTTTGAAATAAGATTACTAACAAGGATATGAATTTAGCGGTGTTTATTTTATTGTATCGTGTTTGCGAAGAGGGCAGTAGCCCGCTCTCTATTTGTACAGCAAAACCGACAAATGCGAAACTGTAGGGAATATGCAATAATATTTTTCATAAATGTCGAGGGGGAAAATTTCATTTATATTTATTGGGGTGCTGTGAGATTAGTTTGTTTTCACAGCTTCCTACTGTTGTTACTTTACATAGAATTATAAGGTCCGATATCTATAATATGGCATTTCAAAAATTTCCAATAAACATCGTGAAGACGGCGAGTAGCGAATTATAAGAGACAACATATGAAAATGGTATGAACACGTAAGTTAATCAGTTGACCCTTATTGTTAGTTTATATTTAGTTACATAATGTACCCTAACACTAACGGTATCTTTTGGTGCCCATCAAATGACTGCAAGAGCAACTGAACTAACTAACTTACATGTAAACCTGTAAAACAGTTGCAAATTCGACGCTCCATGCCTTTTATCGTGCCGAGAACAATTGATAATCATGGCAATTGTCAATCAATGGCTAATCGAACGTTGGCCTAAATTAGTCGTCAAGGTTCATTGCGACGCATGTGGCATTCGCTAGGACTATGGCAGCAAATTGATTCCAGTCCGTGCAGACGAGCTCTTACTGAATATGATGACTCAGCATTCGCATAGTCATACATACAGTGAATAACATATTTATTTATAATAATAATAAAGAGAAAACTCACAAAACGGACTTACGATTTGGTCGAAGTAAATCGCGTAGAAAATATTAATGTAAAGTCTTATATATATCGGATACCTTAGAGCATTATGTCGAAAATATAAACTATAGAAAGATAATAATGGAAAATTTGAGATCCAATAATTGGCCATCGCTGGCCCGTGCAAAACACGGAGCCCTCACACGTCCACCGAGCGCCTTTAACGAAACGTTTAATTGGGGTTCGGACCGGTGTCCATTTTCAAACGAGCCTCGAGAAAACGACTTTCGGATATCAAATTTAATGCCACTTAATTTGCAAGCAACGTGTCATTAACTGAAAAATCAACGCAAACGAATCAAAGGGTTTTTTCAGCGTTCTTTCTTTAATGAACAAAACACTTTTTGCCTTACACTATGGGGTAATTAAAGGCTTCAATGGCAGGGCACAACGGAAGAAGCATGGTAATTAGGTTTGCTTTGTAATTTCCTTTGGAAATTGATCTTTCATTTTATTATTTTTGACATATTAAAATATAGTACAAACTTAAGATTTAACCAAATTTATTTTCATATTACAATATCAATATTATATATTGTTATTCAAAAGGTATATCTCTTAGTATTACTATATTACGAACAACTGTTTAAAATGATAAAATATAAGAATAATTTAGATAAAACAAAACAATTCTATAAAGTACTACGAAAACGTTCACAAAATAGTCTTAAATATAGACATAGTTGTTATAAATTTAAGCGATACTAATAAAGTTATAATGTTAGGTGGTTGTAATGAATTACGTAGTAATTAGGGTCACATTCAATTTGTTACCTTAACGTAAACGCGATAAATTACGGCAGTACATCGGGTAACATGACGTGCTCTAATAAAATTGTACAACTCAGCAAAATTTTACATTTAACTATGGTCATATTAAAATAAAATTCATGCTAATTACGATGTTATTACGTTTTTTTTTTATGAATGATGGAGACAAATTAAAATATATTAACATGATATTTAGTGTTACAAAGTAAACTGCCTATTTCATTAAATTGTAAATTATAGATTGGAGAATAGACGACAGAAAAAAATTCAAATTTAGACAACATTTGATCTTCTACCAACATTATTCATTATTCAACGTATTTCTTATTTCAAATAAGATTGTTGACCTAAGTTCACGATTACTATCCTAGTATTAAAGTAGTTGAGTACCAAAGCTAAGTCCAGCTTACAGTGGTACCTTCTCAAAAGACCGGATGAACAGAAACCAAATACCTAGCTCCCAAACGTCAACGTAAGATTTATTAGAAACGTACCATTTCGATATTAAATTCCAAATTTAATAGACCACACTGGACGCAATATTTTATACCGTATCCCGAAATAAATCCCATTTACAAAACGCATTAAGACCCCCAATAAAAGTGCGCCCTTTCCAATTCAGCCCCAACCCTGATAAGTCCTAATCAAATAGTTGCTATTATGTAGTTTTATATACAACAGAGGTTATGTATCTGGGTGCGCTACTCTTAGCACCCTCCAGGCCGCGAGGGTCGCGCCCCTGATGACAGAGCTAATAAGAATTTTATGAGATGTTGAGTTACGAAATGTAACATTGAACGAAAATTAAAAATTGCTAGTTGAAGAAAAACTGTTGATGAAAAATATTTTACAGTACAATTTACAATTTTCCATTTAAAACTAAATTACTTTTGATATTTGCAGAACCAAGTTCTACAATAAAATTCGTTTACAATAGAAATAATAAATAACGATGTAAAATAAATGGAATAATGAATAAAAATATCAAGAACTTAAATTTATTTTTTAATGGTTATTTTATTATTAGCTTGACATTTTTCGAATCAACTACAAATTTGTAAAACAATTGAAATCTAAGCTTAATCCGGAAGAGGTTTTACTAAAATCTGTTAACATCATAACTAAATCCTCGAGCTGAGCGCAAATTCTCTCTATCGGATCTTAGACACGTTCGGCCTTCTCGCAAATTCCACAAAATAGCGGAATCAATTCCAACGTTTTAACAATAATAACAACACAGTAGTGGCGTGGGTTTGTATTGCGATCACGTATGCCCATAACGCCCCACGAGACGGGAGTAAACTTCGTGAAACCTCGTCGTCGCCACTCCTCAGATTGCTCTATCTAAGCCCCGCTTTCAAATCCAAAAGCGCTTCTCCCGCTGAGTGCATTTTATGAAGACATTTTAAAATTTAAGAAGCTTTCAGAAGCCGGAATAAATTGAATTAAGTCAATGTAAAGCACATTGTAATTATAAGGAGAAAAAATTCTTCAAAGGAAACGTCCACTTCATTTTTTCTTTTTAACTGAGCTAAATTTACATAACCGAAGAAACTAAAGCGATCAAAAGATGTAATCAACGAATAATAAAGAAGACAATCTAAAAAAAATCGCCCCTCATTATATTATAACTCTTTATCTTCTAAAATCAACACAGAGCCCTTTAGACATTCCTTTGAGACTTAGAAATTACAGAAAGATATGTCTTTTCAAATTGGATTCCATTCTAACAATTCTTGGATCTCGCTCTTCGAGATGTAAACACGAAAAAGGTTTGAACAGTAATAAAATGGATAAGTAATAAATAGAGAAGCGAAATTTTGGGGTCCCGCAGTGCACGGGCCGCGGTTTTATCCCAGCCCTCATTAATCAAGCGCGCTACCGGCCCCGACGCGGCGCCCACGCAATGTGTCAAGCTTGACGTATTACGTAATTTTAATCATACATTGTTGTCGCCGTACAAAATACGAAATAGTCTCTTTAAAGTCAACTTTATGACCGATCCAGGATTAATGACCTCGAACATTATTAAAAGTTTTAGTGATGGTTTTAATAAAGTCATAATAATTGTGTTATTAAATTTAAACATCTCATATCCTATACAGGTTTGTACAGACTTTTGTCATTTTATATATTTATAAAACTTTGTTTAAGATAATAATAATGAATTAACTGTATTTGAAATATCGGCACGCCATTAGTCAGACCATAGGTCAAACTTAACTTACAATTCGAATCATGTTTATTTTTAAACAGCGTATAAAGTTCTCGCTTTAAATATTTAAATTATTTCCAAACCATAGTTGTCAAAATATCGAGGTAACTGTTTCTTTCAAATTCGTATTTATAAACAATTTTTCATTTCGTAGAAACCCTTGAATTACAAGGACGTAGTTTTATGAAAAGGTTCCAACAAAATGGGTGCCTCAAACGATTCCAAATAAGTAGTAATAAATAGGCCTTTGCGTACCGTTTGCGAGAATATACGTCGCTTCGGTAGCTTTCCCTAGCCTTAAATCGAGCTTTGACCTAACATTTTATATTTGGAAGGGATCCAAAAATTCACAGCATGATCTATCCGTGGGCAAGCTGAGTTTGGCCGATGGTTTAAGTCCAGAAGCAGAATTAATGCGCGGACACGTTCACCTGCAGTCATTGCAAATACCCTCTGTAGCGGATAACACAGATTTTTCATTAAACGTCAACATATTAATCTGGATATCAATGTCAATAACAATGGTCGAACGTATTCAAAAGTATTATAAAAGGAAACTTAGTTTTAACGATATTTAGGGGATATAACTTATAACTAACGTAAGCTTTTCCTCTGTCATGTACTAGGTAAATGGAATGGTGAAATACCACACCAATCCCGTATTTTGAAATAAGTAACAGTCGAATATGTATAAATACATATGTATTTATATAAGACACAGTAAATGTGCCTAAGTATATCTTAAAGAAAGAGTTGGCTACAACATTTATCTGCCGAAGTAAGGGGTAACATAACGTAAACATACTCGTAATAAACGTATAACGCGCGCGTTTTGGGTCAAGGTCGGTAACCCGCGTCAAGCGAGCGACCGCACTGGCATTAAATTGTTTTTTGTTGTACAATTTCAGTTTACCGCTACATGTTAGCAAGCTGTCAAAGTTATAATGAGAAAAACTATGTTTAAAATAGTTTATGGAGAAAATTAAATTAAAATTTTTGATAGGAATAAATCTATCATTCATTGAATCTCGAAAATATTATTTAATTTATAAGTCAAGGAGCGTGACAATATATGATGAGCACTCGGCTTTAAGTATACGGTTTCTTTCTACCAAAATATTTACGTAAATTTGTGCTGTGATTACTGAGATACCTGCATAACAAAGTTAAAAAAGTTTGCATTACATAGATCTAGAAAATAAGCTGAGGGATTAATATTACCCAGAAACATGCTTTTAATACTAACATTAATGCATAATGCTCTCAGAGTAACAGAAACAAAAACAAAACGTATCAAAACCCAGTGAAAATATTTAACGTTTTCTACAATTTCCACATTCGATGAGATTAATTGGAACGCTTTGCAAGTTCCCCTTCGGAGTTCCGCGGGGCGTGAATGCAGGCTAATAGAGAATCCAGAGCGTGACGTCATTAGGCAACATATGTGCACCCCCCACTTTACCCTCGGACTTCGGCGATCGCCCCCATATTATCCAAGTACCCTCTGTAATTCGATAGATACAATGAATAATTCGATCGCCTTTCAAATAAAATGTGTTTTGATAAAACAGATGGTAAACTTTTTACGTCTAACTAAGCTTATTAGAGTAACTGCAGAATCTATTTTTTGTTTTATGTTTATATTGCACTTTAATATTTATTTACAGTGTTGACTATATGACGCTAAAGTGTGTTTTATAAGTTCAAATGGAAAATGTATAGAAATGTGCAAAATTAAAATTTTAAAGGAAAAACTTAACATATATTTGAATATTATAGAGCGTGGTAAAGCATAACTTTATACTGGGAAAATAAAGTTTTGTTCATGCAAATAAGACTCCTGTATGTATGAGAAAACAAGGTTCGGGATACGAGTTTTGGATATTTTATACTTTTAAATATATGACAACTGTTATATGTAAATTTGTTTGAAATATTTACTTATGAACATTTCAGTTTTTTCTGTTCCAACATCAACGTAAAATTTTGATTTAATATTTGTCGTGTGTTTTATTTAACTAAACTATATTCCTTTAGTTTCCATGTAACTGAAATAAACACGAACTATTTTCACACCATTACAAGGTTTTAAAAGGCAGAGGTAAAAACTTGCGCCCTCTGTACGGAATGCACAATTACACTAATCTAAATCAAGAGCACATCGGGGGTGCTAAAATGCCGCTGGGGCTTGACAATGGCCTGTATTAAATTGGCGACATTCACTGGCTAATTGCATTCAGACTGCTAGTAACCCCCGGCCCGCCCGCTGTGTTACTCTCAATGCCGTAGAAAAATGTCGTTGCGACATCAAATTGCCTGCCATTATCGGGAGCCACTGCATTTGATTAGCTATTATTAGCCTGGATTATGTGCAAGCGAAACGAACCCTTATTGTTTGATACGCTTCATAAAATTATTTACGAAATAATTACATTGTAGTAGTTTAATTTACTTTTTGCTTATAAAAATGCTCGCCCCTTTATTTATCGCTTTATATTCTTCCAATTTCTACTTGAAATATTATTATAAAACCATGCATTTTTTACAAGCATTGCAATAAACATTAAAAATATGTTAAGGATTAACATTAAAAAAAAAACAAGAAATACATTAAAATAACAAGACAGCTTAGCAAACTGATCCAGACCGGCCGCAAGGCATCCTTTTACCTGCAAAAAAAAAGGAAAGTCAATATCCATAACCATTAAGTGTTTTTTAAAACGACGATTGAAAGAGGAACTCATTTCACGGGAAGCAACGGAGACGATAATACAAGAAATATCAATTAAAAGAGTAAGTTGCCAATAAATTTAATCGAAAATACTAAAAGCGGTACTCAACAGTACTTCAATTAATTAAACAAGAATAAATTATCAAAGTATTTATCCACATTTACCATGACGTGGGCTAACTGTTGATGACTAAGGTTTCCACTAATATTGTCATCCAGAGATTGAAATATAATAAGTTATAGAGCGGACATCATGAGAATGTTTCTTTAATTTTTGTAAGCATAATCGCTATTATATTATTATGATCTTACTCAGACTTCCACTATTATATGAAAGATAACTGCGCAATAAAACTTTGTAACTTGAACGCATAAAGTATGAAACTGCAAGCTCAGTTTGTTCTATATTCTTAGAAGAATAGACGTATTCATAAGTAGAACACGTTAAACAGTTCTAAACTGAACGTAATCATTTCACAACATTAAGTAAACATCGGCAGTGGAACAACTGGAGCAAAAAAACGCCATTGCGGACCCCTGACTCAAAGGCCAAGCCACTCGAGAGTTCTCCATGAGTTATTTAAGATTTGCTCTATTTAAAACTACCGGCTTAATTAATTTTCTTATAAGTTCACATTCACCTAGTTTAGAACTCAATAGACGAGTTCCACATATTACTTAAATATTGTACGGCATTTAGCATTCTTAACATTCGAGCTATCACCCGCAGTTTCATCGCATGGAAGTAAAAAAAAAAACATAGACTACTGTGTAGAATAGCACATATGCTATTTACGATATCTGTGCCAATTTTTTTTAAACCGTTCAATAGCTTTGGACCCGCTAATATTAATGTGACATTTGTTGCTCCACCGCTTTGTTTCATATATCGGTTATAACATGTACGGTTCATACATAGATTGTACGGGTTGAAATGAACAAACCAATTCATAGATGACGGCATTCCTAAATTTGTTTGCAAACTAGTTATGTGTCATATTAATTCAACCTCGCTAAAGTTTGAAGCAGAGCAATGATCCGATTCAAGGATACACGAGCTAGACGCAGCGTAATGTCAAATATGAATGAACAATTTTAATTCCCTTGAAATGTTTGGACGTTAGCCAGATGTGTTGTACATGGGGGTGTGTAAAAAAAACTTGCATTTAACCCACTAACTTAGACTTCGGAATTCTGCCAAATAGCAAACTGTCTAAGAGGCTTTACTGCTGCGTTCTTTTAGATGTTATAAGACTTTTTTAATTTAGATAATGGAATAAAAGTTTAAAGATACTTTTTAAACTTTTAACTAATTTAAAAGATGATGTAAAGGAAAAGACATTGCATATTATGTTTGAAGTTCTTTGCTTTAAATATTGATTTTATTATGAAGAACCAAAGAACATTGACAAATGTATTTGATAGTTAAATAATTTAAACTTTACGTAGAACCTTACTTATTCAGTAGTATTTAAAGTTGATGGACATGTCAGGTTGTAAGAGCTTTAAGTACACTAAGCCGAAACCTCTTTAAGGGCAACTGAGGTACGGCCTTCCGCCGGAAACTTGACTTTGGGCCGTTAGTTTACGAATAGAGGAAGACTATCGTTAAACTTTGATGTGCACCGATTAGACGTGAATACAAAATAAAGTCGGTATAAACTGCAATGAATGAATGACTCGACAAAGATGTTGAATAACGAATGTATGAATTTGCATTCTTTTGAAACACTTGTAACTACGGTTAAACCCACGGTAACGTTGACGCACACTCATTTTTGCATAAGCGAATCGATGACAATACGAGACTTATTTAGATAAGTGTGATAAATTTGAAATCCTTAACCCATTAAAATTTATCATTGTTAGCAACACAAACGACTATCGAAAAGCAACGTATGGAAAGCATTTAACATTACTTAGATTCAAAGTATCTATCCAATATACGATAAGAGGACCATATTATTACAGTATAAAGAAGGCACAGTATAAAACGTGTCCGCCACGTGCTCATCGATAATATTTCAAGCGCACTAAGTAAACTGATTGAACCCCTGATAAAAGCCGGTGACAATGTAAACAAATATTGTTTCACCACTGCCAACCCTTTCGGTAAATTTACACGGCGGATCCCGAAATAATTGATTTTATAGCGCCGCGCCGACCACGGGAAATGGCTTACGGTTAAAATTCAAACTTATTTATATCAACTTACTTTTAAGTTATTTATATAAATTGACTATGTTCCAAATATCAGTATAGCATTGTGAGTTGACTATTTTAACATTATTATAAATATATAACTTCTAATGGCTTTAAGTTCATCTCAATTCATGCCAATTAGTAAAATATTACAAAAACATCACACGTTAGGAACTTATTAACACAACCAACCAGTGGCGTTCTACATAGAGATCATTCAAAGAAAGTGGTTCACGCACACCAAACGTGTTAATAATCCCAAATTCAAATATCAAGTATTAATTTTCAAGTGCTGTTTTGTATAGTGAACTTAGTACTAATCAAGATTTTAACTTTCGATGTAAAATTACAATTTGAAAAAGATTTAATTTTTATCACAAAGCATTTTCACCGTTTCGTACGGGAACGTCTATTTTTTGCAGACTACTCGAGCGTCTTCGTTAAATCGAGGGACGCAATTCAAAAGACAAATAGAACTGAGGGAGCCGTAACAACAATCATGGAAACTGAAATCCGGAACACTGTCGCACATTACAACGAGCGATGTTAAACTCGACAACGGAATTCTCGGCGAAACGTACATTTGGCAATGGAGTTCTATTTTCAAAACCGTTCTTAACCGATTGCAGGGTAAACATTTCTTTTTTTTTCTTGTTTGTTGTACACTGATTGTTAGTTGCCAGCAACTTCACCGGTAACGGTGTTGCCGAAGCAATGTATTATTGATTGAACAATTTATTCAGTAGTAAAGTGATAGAAAACATATACATAAGTCTACAACAAATTTCTCGATTCACAAAGCAATAGTTATTGTGTAGTTTGTTGAATAATTGAGTGATGATAAATGGCAACTTGCTATAAAAACTTTATCAGATCATAGAACAATAAGCGACTGGCCTATTTGAGGAAGTGCCAAGGACGTTTTCAAACATTTAGTAAGGTACACACACATACATAGATTCAGAACTGGTCAATCTGATCTCAACAATATTTTGTTTATATTTATGTTAACTAGAAGACAATATCTAAAATAGCATAGATTGTTATTTAAACGAATTTTCAATAAATAAATTAGTAAAGAACGGATTTGACCTTTATTGCTTTGCAATTTCGGAAATGGCGCTATTGATGGTCCCTTAAGGACGGCATAGGGCCGCCCAAAGAGTACGATGTGATTATATGAGTCCAAACGTTATGTCACGGTATGCGAATCGTTTATTTGTAAACTATTATGGTACCTAGGGCTTACCGAGTTTCTGTTTTGTGTAATGCATATATTGGTGATATATTTTTTGGAACGATAAACATACTTATGTTAACTTAAGGGATCATGTCGGCCCATTCAGGTTCTTGTTTTTAAATAATGTAAGCGTTTTTATATGAACTTGAGATATTAAATTTTTAAAGTAAATTTTGAAAACGTATCGTTATATTCTGTTTTCAACGCAACGCGTTCAACAAAATATCTAGAATTCTTCTCGAACCGATAAATGTATCTATGTAAATCGAATTTATATTCATAGATAGATCATGAATCGAATAAACATCGAAATTCGACATCAAATACGTTACACATTATTCACAATATGATTTAACGGTGCAGAGTCACGGCCCCAACGGTACACCGACATATAAACACATGTAAGAGATCTCTAAAACTGGCCATTTTAAAGAGAGCCCCGTGATAGTTCACGGTCGCGTTGTTTAGTGAACAGAAGACCGGTATTGAGGGGTCAGTTAGTATGGCCAAGTGTTACAATCGTGTCACGTATCAATAACAGGGACTGTATCGGGCGCGCATCGAATCGCAAAAGATAAAAAGTCGAAAGATGTGAGCACGCTGTTGGAATTGTCGAGATCATGAATAGATTTAATAAATAAGCTGTTGAAAGTTAAAAATCTACGGTGAATTTTTTTAATCAAACATTATTTTATTATCTTGAGAAAATAATTATAGTTACAAAAGTAACTTTCAAAACATGAAAGTAAACTAAAATATACTCCGATTAACTTTTTATTTTTTTTAAACTCAACAAACGACTCAGTTCTGTTATTTTCCTGTTCTAACAACGAGAACTGCTGAAACTAACTTAATTATAAAGGCGGTATAATAAAAACCATCGTAGAGGGAAGAGCGCAAAACGAAATAAATGTAGGTAGACAAAGAATAAACGGAGCGAATGCATAATGCATTAGATTAAAACTACCGGCTATTATAATGAACCAGGTTTCCCTATAATCTGGCTTCACTTAAGCGGCTCTATTATAGACAAAGCAATTTTCCGCTGATACTGATTCAACGCCGTTCAACATTTCTTTCATCGTTTGAATACAATTTGCTTTTTAATAAAGAAATATGTTTTAAAATAACTCAACAGCCGTTCTTAGTTTTCTTTACCGGGGTAGTTCGAGAACTTTCCAGCCCCAAGTCAAAGTTGTTGTTGGAACATCTGTTGGACAGTTAAGACTTTTATTTGACGCCTTACTTTCAGTTCTATCGTAAACAGAGATAGGCGGACATAAAACAAAATGTTTCTGTGTCTTTATTGTGTTAAGTTTATTTGACGTCTTTCGCTCGTAAACTAGAAAAATGTGCTAATATAGATATTAAGTTTGGTAATTAACAAGATTATGACTTTAACGACACTATAAAGCTTTGGGTAATTTTATATGGAATAAAATATCGTAACAAACGAGAATTACATGGAGTATCTAAGGTTAAACAAGTGAAGACTGGAATTCGAGATTCCTGATTCCATCATAGCCAAATCTCACAGAAAATATTACTAATCTACTCAAGAGTTGTTACGCTCTAAGACTCTACAATTTGTCTTTGTTGATTGTCTTATAACAGGAAAGTCCACGTGAGCAGAACTATTAGTCAGAAAACAAATATGTAAGAAAACATACAATGATTGGTGATAGAAAAAAAATTAAAAAAAAAAACTCATGTAGAATTTTAAGACATTTGTCTTAGAAGAAAAAAATAATGACAATATAATAGATAAACCTAAAATGATTGGAGGTAATTTCTTATTAATGGCCATGAGAAATTCGAACAAATTACACAATGGCATGGCCTTAATGATTCATTTTGACGGTGAGCGGAAAACGCAAGTCGAGAAAGAATTTCGGATGACTAGGATAAGGCTTAATATAGCTTGTTTGCGTAATAATACTTAAATTGCTGTACATCTACATTGATAGTGTAACGCCTGTTATTTTTTTGGTTCACTCCATTGTAACTTTCGTGCTCATCGTTAATAGGATATAATTGAGTTGCATAATGGAATCGTTATTACAGAAGTCTTGATGTTAATGGACCATTTATGACACTAACGATGGTGATTTGGTTAAACTGTATACACTTTCTTTTCTTAAATTACTATATTAATATGATGATATCTTAAAATATTTATTTTAGTCTTTCAAGCGACATAAGTATGTCGTAAGTAACTTCTATCAGAGAAATACATCCTGGTATTTGTAAGCTTGTTAACAGTGTAGCACGCCATTGGCCCGTACTTGGACCCTCACTCGAGTTCAAGAGATGTCATTACCAATGCTTACAGAAAACCTTTGGCTATAGAGGTTGTATAGAAATACACGCTGACCCTCGGACCGTGATATCGACGATCCTTTGTGTCCAGTATGCAAGAAAGAGAAATATTTCATCAAAAGCTAACAAAGGCCTTTGAATGCATCGTATCTTGATGAACTTCTAAGATGGACATTCTTCAAGAATAAGATCGCTTGTTTATTATTCTATATGAATTAATGCATAAAATCTTAGCAATCAACTTGCGTGTATTGCTATGATTAGCTTGTTCTTTATCTCAATGGCTATCTTACGCATTCTTTGCATTTATTGCTATCTCATTTCTTACTGCTGATGTACGTGAGATAAAAGAATTATTACCTATTCCATAATTATGAGATAGCATATCAAATAAAAGGCTTGCTATTACAGTACAATACCTTCACTAGCAAACCTTGATATTAATAAAACAAGAAACGACAAACGGTATTTTATCATAACGCTCTCCTGTCGCGTTCCGTTATCAAGGCTAAGGTGAAAGTGAATTGCGTTGTCGACTTACAATTCAACTATTTACTATTTAATAAAATAGAATTACATAATAAAATAACCGTTTATCAGTATAATACGGACATAGATCTTGCCTGATGCCTTTTACAGTACCTACTCGATTCCCTAAACACCCCTTTTCAAATCAATCAAAAGAATAGCTATTAAAACTTATATTTCAAGCAATCTCTGCTTTGCACTAACATAAGCTAGCAATAACCTTGATACGTTATACACCGTTTTTGCTTCCACAGTTACACGACTTCTTTCAAATTCAATTTCAAATAGGTGTTAAGTGATAAGATGATTGTAATAATAGTGTATTATGTAGTTATATATCGCCTAGCAAAATAAGATACTATTCTAGCCGAGTTCCGGAGCTCGGAAATATGTTAATAAACCGATCAATCAATTTCATACTACTCACGTTTCTTTTTCCTCGCAGCTCATCAAGTAAATTGAGGGAAAGGTCACAGCGGTCTGTAGCGAGGCATTAAGAAATTAGAATCGGTACCGCTTTGACACATTAGTTTCGGAAGACAAGGGTCACTTCAGTACGAACCAACACAATGGAGCAAAAGAAAAATCTATTAACCCGCCCGTTTTAGAAGTCTCTAAGAAACAAATGGGCTAATAGATTTTAATACATCGAAATATAGGCTACTAATATCACTTACCGCAGTATATATATTTAAAGAGGTAATAAAACAATTCCGTCATTTTTTATAAATCAAAATATTTGACCGGAAAGGTGCGAAAACTGGCGATGGCGAAGGACAGAAAGCGCTGGCGATATCTTATGTCGAACACCAAGATCCATTTTGAACCGCCGCGCCAGCGAAGTAAATAAGGCCGCGAAAAATCTACAACAGAGTATGTACTAAGGGCACTTCTTATGTTATTTGCTGAACTCGATATAGAAATAACGATCAGAACAGACAAGGAAGAATAAGCAAATGAATTAAAAAAATATTTTTAATTTATTCTTGTAATATGTTTGTCGTATAAAAGACCGATAAATGAGCAAGTGCTATAACATCGCGGATCAAATTGTCAGTACGAAAAGATAAATAGAGCTCTGTATATATGTGTAAGCAGGTATACGAAACTCAAGGAATTTGTATTTTGCCGTCAACTGAGACATCAAACACGTCGCTCATGAGTGAAGGCAGCAAACACTCGGGGAACACTTTAGACCTCTTTTTCTGCGTAAACAATACACTCTCGGCTGAATTTGCTTACGTATTCAATGCTTTTACAATAATATTTTACATATACCGTACAAGCTAATATTGTTTGGCTTTTGTTTCCGGAGACCAAGGCCCACTCCGAAACTTTACAACGGCGATATTTAAAGGAGAACTAAAGATCTGTTTTTGATCAGAATTTGTCTTCGCACAATGTAAATTACGATAAATATATTACGAATTGATGGTCTAGAATGTTCTAAAATAACAAATAGCTTTGCCAATATTTAAATTATAACTAATATTAACCAATTGAAATCAAGTCTCACATGATTTCCATAGCAGAAGACAGTATAACAAATGGTTGCACGCCACTAGTATTGCGGCAACAATAAAATCGTACGTAGCAACAAAACGTTTTCGCCGGCTTTGGCAGCGGGCGTCCGAATAACGGGGCTAAAAGATGATTTATGAATCTAGCCAGCGATAATTGATTGGCAATTGTCCCGGCTTGCTCTGCGAGCCCACTCGACGTACTGCGTATATGAATCTATTCAATGCACGCATTTATAGTTAACGATATACGTCATGAAACGAAAAGACTAGAATTTGACTGCTTTAAATACTTCAAAACTATTTTAGCTATTTTGATAATTTCGAGACCAATAGAAAGCTCTAAAATTATCAAATAACCTAGATTATCTGATACTGTCTAGGCTCCTAATAAGAATTATGCTTAGCTGAATGCCGCAGTATATCAGACACGAATCTACATTAAGATTAGTTTTACATATATAGAATATAGAAACGATTGTCTGTAAGTAATCCGAGCATCCTTCTTATCCAGACGTGTCGTGAGTTAGGAGTGACAGTTACGATGATTTATAAGGGAGCAAGGAAATTGATTGGTTCGGCCTTCTCCCCGAAACACGTCCGGGGAAACAAAGGAATACAATCGGGCCGGACTGAAAGCAAAACTGTTTTATTAAGCGCGGACAAGATTTAATAACATATTCATTAATCCAGATGCCGTCTTAAATGTATATTGTTGAGTTTAGTACGCGAGTTGTATAGTACAGAATTACTTAATCTTATAAATTAGTTTTAATCATCTTTACTGTTGTGTTCAGGTTGCGTGGGTGAAGGGGCGTCACCCGGAGGATGTGATGAAAAGACAATCACTATATTGAAATGTATGTATATTACACAAATAAGAATTACAGGTATTAATGCGATTAATAAATTAACACGTACAACACAAATAACAAAGAAAAATGGAGCGAATACAAGTACTGAGTGTGCGTAGGTTAACGGCGCGATGACTACTGTGGCTGCCGCGGCGGTGCGGCCGGCGCGTGACCCGCACATCGGGTGGTTGAGTTTGCCGGCCGTTTGGAGCACTATGCTTGCGCGCTCGCGTTAAACATGTAAAGAAATAATGTGTTCGTCCGTCTACAAAGATATCTATATTTAATTTTGTATATATAAATAATGTGTAATAAACTAGTGTGTGTGTATGTCTGTTTGTAATGTATATGATATAATATTAATGATGGATGAGTGTGTAAATATATAAAATCTTGACGTGTACATCAATACTGAATGAGTACACTGCAGATATTTAATGTTTTCGTGTGACTATTGTATAAAACACAAACTAACTAACTGACTAGAGTGGCGCAGCGACCCGAAGCGTTTCTTGGCCAACAACAAACGTCTCCAACCAACTCGATCTCGCGTCATCGCGACCCAGTCTCGGACTTGCAGCTCTCTCAGGTCCTTCTGCACCTCGTCTACCCAGCGATATCACAAAGTTTACCATATTTTTCAAAAAGATGGATACATCATCGTATATAGAAAGCTTTGTATGCTCGTATATAAACTAAAATTCATATCTAACAGCAAAAACAATTTAAAACTTTAATATTATGCGGGTCTATTCGATAAGTTTTTCGATTATCCCGCCTTTGTGATATATTTTAATGTCTTTCAAATACATACGCAAATAGGCACGTAGAAGGGATAAATAAGGAAAATTTACGTATATGTGATCAGAAACGTCCGGAGGGAATAACATAGTATACAACATAAGACACTAATTTCATTTTATTTTTTTGTAATGTATTTTTCACTGTTTTCATATTGTTTATTGGTCCACAAGTATGGAAGCATAATTGTTACTTTGTATATTTTATTGTGAATGTTGTGTGTACCTGTAATTGGTCAAATTATCTGTCTCTTGTCTTTTTTTTTCGTCACATGTTATTATGAATCAAAGATAATTTTACTGTAGGTATACTTTAAATAAACTGTGATACTGGCAAGATTATTTTTCTATCGTTTCTGTTATTATAGTTTACGAATATTTCATACTTAGAATTTTTCCTTGATTAGCGACAATGGTGCAATACACAATACAAATCACTATTAGACAAAACGCATTATTAAAACAAATGTATTAAGCTTGTATTGTCTCTATAATCTAATGTTCGTTAAATTCGCGTCTCATAGTAATGTCGCGTGCCTAGCTCGTGTTATGTTATTATAACAAATCATTTACGTAAATAAATCATTTCAAATTGCTATAGTCATATATCCATCCGTGTGTCAGAGACAATGGGAATAGATTCTCCGTCTTAATCTTGGCATCGGTTCCACAGGTCGCGGCGGCGTCGCATGACATACGACTGTGACTATGTGTAATTGATTGATATTTGTTTATGGATTTGACGGGTATTGTAGTGTACTGTACTGTACAGATTTGATAAAATCACTAATGGAGACCTTTAGAGTTAATAACCGTAAATGTTGCCGTGTAGAAGTCGCGACTCCGTCCGCGAGCATGTCGGGTCCGCACATTGCAGGAGATGAGCAAATTGAAATTATTTTTGTATACGTATTCTGTGGTGGAAACTCACAGTTAATAGTAACTCGGGCGCCGAACGTTGAATGACAAAAAGACAATCGACGCGCTAAGAGCTCGCTCGTTATGGGATGAGGAGGGCTAACAAAAACTTAACGATCGAGCGAAACGCTTTCCGACTGCCACGCTCCTCGGTTAACATTTTAAAATGTACTTCTGATGTTGCTTGTAATGGCTCATTTAGTTTTTAATAAATAATGTCACCTTAAAAATAATCATTCTCATTCATGTCATTCATCGTCGATGATCACTCTTGTGATGCCGCCACTCGTTTACTGCCTTCTCTATTAAAAAAAATCTTTACTTTTGACATGACAATAGAGTTAAACTGTTATCAATACAGACGCACTGACAATTCTGACTGTTCAAAGTACTGTTAACAATAGATATCAAATCCTATCTATTACGTTTGTTTTATATGAAACTTAAAGTTATCTCAACTCATAACGTCACTGGATCAGTTCGTATCTACTACAATTAAATTATAAACGATAGAATCGATTTCGCGAAATAGGATGCGCTATCAGTTTCAACAAATTTCATTCAACTCGACGTCAAGTTTTCGCTTCAAGTTGTATAGGAGGGAATTGCTAAGTTTCGATTGCTAACTGCTTATGGAATATGGGTTAATATTATTTTAAATGAGTTCATCGTATCTATGGAAAAAAATGATACATTAGGTAACTATATAATTAATTTTATTCGAAAAAATCCGAATTTATAACTGAAAACCTTTATTTATTCAAATTTAATACCTTTAACATTAGGCCTATACCTAATGGTTGTTTAATAATTTGTCGAGAATTAATTCGTTCTTCAAAATACTTTCTCCGTTCGCACACGTTACCTTAATACAATTAAGGGTCTTGTAAACTTTTATAAAACATTTTCATTTCGTCCCATATTCTTAGAAACGATCGTTAGTTTCGCCGAATTGATATGGCGACAAAAAAATACAAGTCCGCATGAACATACGTCATGTCTGCGGTAATATAAATATTAAAAAAAAAACCGTGCCCTTTCTGATATATGGCGGCCAAAATGAATAAAACCGGAGCGTAGAACATTAATATTTCTTGAACAAATTGATGCCCCTATTAATTTAATTCATGCCACGAGTCTCCCTGTTCAACCATGATATAATGCTTTCATATCTCTTCTAAATCATTGTCAGTCTGCATTTCTGTCCCTTATAGTTAAATATTCATATTGGACAGAAAGAGAGGGAAGATTTTGTGGCGCGTGTTGATAAGGGACAGCAATTAAAGTGAACGTTGAATGACCTCGTTCCCGAGTTCGGTGAACCTCGGGAATCTTCGCGGGCCCTCGGGTGGAGCTTATCTATCAATCTTACGTGCGCAGGCGCAACCCTCGCTCACATACTTTTTATCTCTGTGGAATGTTGCGACGCAATCTATGCATAAGTATCACAATATTAAGTACAGTCGCGATGTGTTGCGAAAGATAGCTTATAGGACTCAGTTTTTCTTTGACCATTGCATAGGAAAAAGCAGATCATCACTGTTCTACCCCTTTTATACTAAAGGTATCGTTATGTTAATATAATCCACATGTTCAATGCCGACGGACTATGTATGAATGTTTGAGTATAAATGAGTTGAATTAATTTGTCTCTAAAACCAACTACCTCTTTTGGGATTACAAGGTCGTGACCCTCGCTGCGTAGCCTCTATAGTAATAAAGGAAAATATGAAATTACAGGTTAGGCGTCAGCCTATTACTCTTGTTTACGAGATTATCCTGCATAATTGATTCCGAGAATTAAACCGAGCAAAATATTTTCAGTATTAATTCCCTAGGCGAAACTTACCCCGGATTTATACGTTAATCTGCTTTAAATTTAGGTGGGGATGAAAGAAGGATGTTTAATGAGACATTGAAAAGTACTGGAGGCAGGGAAATGGGGGTGAATTTGTAAGAATTACGTAATTAGGAAAAGCTCCCATTTTGTGACATTATACAGGTAACCCGGTTTCGTTATAAAAAGGAATTATGAAAGCGTACGAATCAGTTTAAATTCTTTTTGATTGCTTAATTTAAAATTCTCTTTATACACGAATATATGGCGTGGTAGATATTAAGCGCGAATCTTGATATTTTTTTTTTATTTTTACCTTCTTAGTTCTTAAAATTGTTTCGTACGTGTAATTTAACTTCAAGTCCGGTAGCAATATTACGTAGCCTTTATTTATCGTACTGATTGGTAAATTGATTATGGTATAGCATTGAAATACACGGAGTGCCTGTTTCAACAATTCATCGTTTGTATGTTTATGTTTGTAGACAGAAGTGAGGAAGACACAAAGCAAACGTATTTCAATGCAATTCAACGTCGCCGAGTCTTGCGTTACATAATTTCATTACAGCACTTACATTAAGCAAGTTTAATTCCTGCCGCGTTCGCCGCCACATTATTTTTTCAATTAGCGTTGGAGACACTCTACGTGCTGCAAGACATTGTACAGACTAATTACAGTACAAGAACTAATATTGCTTTTTTTTAATACATGTACAATACCTCGGAGACACAGAGCGTCGGTGGCGCAGTTGTTAAACGCTTGACCGGACCGGACCGTACTCGACATTGTCCAGGTTCGATCCCCGCC
>JAODUI010000010.1:2714174-2740539 GCA_027563995.1 Papilio gigon | reverse complement strand
ACCCCCTAATAATAGGGTAGGCTCCGAGCCCCTCGGTGGGGACGTATAGTGAGCTGATGATGATGATGATGATGATGTACAATACCTAAATAAAACCTTGTTTTACAACATATTCTGAAAAGAATGAGAATTAAAAAAAATGTTGATGACTTTATAGCGTATGATACTTATAAAAAAAACAAATCGTGTCTAAAAGAAACTTGAGAAGCTGTCTAAATATTTACATTACGAGTCAGTTAAAGAGCTCATCACTTAAAACCATTCAGTAGCAAGTTTAATGAGCGACAATAATATAAATAGAAAACGGATGCAACCAAGACCTTATAAACTTGGTCCATGACAACGAACAGCTGTCGCGGTGTTATTGACCTCATTAACAACGTAATGACAAATGTATTGCGTTAAAAGAGTTAACCATTAACGTGCCGTTACCATCCACCACCATCATTAACGTAAGTACGCAGCTATTTCAGGTATTAACTAAGGCCGAAGCCACACGAGTGCGATGTGCGACCGAATTCCGAACGCAGCCTGTCCCACTGAGTTCAGTGGACCGAAAACACGTTCGATGCATTCTAACGTCGCGCCCATTCGGACCAAAATATATACATTTATTTCTGCAAAACCGGTCGCTAATGTCGATACAATTTAGCGAATAGAATTCCATAATACGTAAATGTCGGTTTCAGCTGATGATTCATTCATGCTGTTTAGTCATGTATGCTATGATTTACTATAGTTACGCATATCGCTTGAGTTTATTTTGTTTGTTACGCACCAGTATTATTGACAACACCGGTATATAATCAATTATGGTACTGAGCATTCTAATGTTATATTCAATAACGGCCTAGAACACTCCGTATACTGAAAACAAAAACGGATTAATTGCCCAATAGCGATAGATCAAGTTTTTTGATTGAATACATAGATCCGGTAAATTTGCAACAAATGGATTGGCAATTTAAATGAAACATAATTTAGATAAGCAATATTGATTCTAGATCTATTATTGAATTCCACTGTTAAGTATTTTCTATTCTTACTTAATTTATTAATATTACGCCCGGGTCTTTATAGTAATGTGAACTAAGAAGTTGTATTGTTGGGAAGGTTCTCGCGGCAACCCTGAGCGGCTATGTGTAGCATGATTGATTGCAATTGTTGTACTGGCAACGGTAAGTTTCGAACAGTTTGTTCCTTGTTCGTTTAACTCGTGCGGCCACTTAGTGAAGTGTACGCGTGCTATCAAAACCACAAGCTCTAAATTAACCCGCATTGTTCCCGCTAAAGGACAAAATGGCGGATTCAAAATGAATTCAGCGGTTAAATTTATCTTTCGCATTGTGCACGGGACTGCCTGTATATCAAATTATTGTAATAGACCTTCAACTTTGCTGTCATTTAAAGGATTTTCTATCTCGTTGACAATCTTAAAGATATACCCTTTTTATTTCTGAACATCGTCGAAATGAAATAACTAAAGATATTAAACAATAGAAGCGCCAATAGCCTAATAGTTAAGGGTACAGACTACCGAACTAGCGGTCGTGGGTTCGAATCCCGCCATTCGACTATTGTAGTGAACCATATCCTTTTTCAAGCTTACTGAGAATGGTCACAAGAAATATTAATAAATTAACAAAAATCTGCTAATGTTTTAATAAAAAAAAAGCTATTAAAAGTTAACCAAATTTTAATTAGTGATCAAAGAAAGTTACTTCATTAAATACACTGTCATATGTGGTCGGTACTTAAAGCATAGATATTGCCACATCATAATGTTAAAGCCCCTCATAATTAACTATAAAGTGTAACGAACACTATTATAAATCAATCAAAGACAGTGAACATTCGTTTCCTTTAATTTTATTAGGCTCATAATACTGTAGTTTATTTCTGAACGTTTGTGCGGAAATGAACAGTCGTAAATCGTAACGAAATTTAAACCAATATCGTAAATTCTCAACTCCCAGCTCAAACATTAGAGCAATTAATTTAACGGGGAACGGTGAGCTCGCTTAAATTGTAATCAATTTTGAGTGGGGGATAAAAACGTAAAGGTGTTCGAGGAGCGAGGGGAACGCTGGCCAAGGGGGGATGCAGTGACGTCACTAGTTTGATATTCCACCTCGGGAGTTCTTGGAAAGCAATGAATCACTTTATCTTTGTCTTGTACCTTATCTGTTCTCGCCTTGTGCGGGGCAAGAGGGAAATATACGCAACAACTTGAATAAAAAGTTTGTTAACTGTTAAAAAATTCTTGCCAAGTTTATTACGAGAATTTCAATTATGACTTAGATTTTCCTGCTTTATATGAAAGTTAAATAGCTATTAAGGTCGGTGTTCAGTAGAAAAGTACACGCAGTCTTCACTAGTAGCTAATACAGGACTGCTTTTAATAGCTCTGTGTTAAAGCCTTCTAAAGGTGAATTTGTTTAGATAGGTCAACAAACATATCTTAATATCAATTAATTCTCATTTCTTTTGGATTACACTATACATGCATTACTTTCTTAGTTTAATACAATGTCGGTTCGATCGATACAAGGTCATTGTAAAGCAAATATGAAAAATGAATTTTTAAAAGCGACATCCATTTGGTTATTGATGTTACATAACTTCTATGATCACTAAAACTAAAGTAAAGTTGGAAATATTTCGTAGAACCTGAATTCCAAAGATATATGTGGGACGTCACTGCAATCTTCTTCGGTCTTAGATTAAAGTGGACACGACACGTATCGCCGGCCACAAATTCTAGAAGATAGAATACATTCGTCGAAAATAGGTCGCCCCCGTTTTCCGTCCGAGCGAGACTGGTCATCACGTACGGCGGTATATCACTAGAGGTCCCTCGCGTCGCAACTACGGACCTCTGATTAACAACGTGAATAACATTAATGAGATTACTAATTCCGCTGTAGTGGTGCCTTTCTACACTACTTCATTAAGGCACCTATGGATTCGATGCAGCCCGCCGCGTTCAAAGAATGCTAATTAACGAAATCAACGGAGCTCTGTTGTGCAACATTTATATGCAGTACGCCAACACGCTTTATGTTCACTGTATCTATTCCGCGATAATTATACCAATGAAAATTATATTCGGAAGCTATAAATAGTTTCCCATTACATCGGATTAGAGCAACCAAGTCAGAGCGGTGCGAATCACGTCAATGTTTATATGTATATTTATCAACTAAACAAATAGAAATTGATACTATTGTTGTGTTTACTTTTAAAAATGTTTGCGTCATAGAACTTGAAACAACTAATGTTAATAATAAATAAAATCTGATTCATCCTGAACATCCTATATATGTCTTGAAGACGTATCATAAAAGTGTAAAGCATATCAGGGTAAATAAGCATTGATATATGGGACAGAGAAAGGATTGCAGTGTCCCGAAGCAAATAAAGATGCAGGAGGCAAACAACAGACGGGAATGCAATCCCGGGAGAGGAATCCCATGCCGTTCGCACGTATTACACGTACAATAAACTTTGGAATGCTAAAGTTCAGATTCAACAGTAAATTTTACTTTCCAGACGTCTAAACGGTACGTTGAACATCAGGAATAAGTTGGAAGAAACAATGTGAAATGTGAAAACGTATTCTAATAAGATATTGGGCGTGTTAACGAATTCTCGCATCTTGCTTACGTGTCCGATCAATCGTGGTGTCTACTAAAATATACTAACGTTAATAAACAGCGTTATATGAAATGCTTACAGAGAAAATGTAATATACTCTTTCTGTTAGCCATCGTAACATTGTTGTTCTGATATCATCATTATTTGTCTAACAAATTTAGTTGTTTTACTGTTGGCAAAATAAACGAATGCAAATCGCTCAAACTAAGCATTTTGTCTTGGAAAACATCTGATACCATTCCAACCAGATAACTCCTACCATTCAATAGATAGGTTTCTTTACGTAGTCGGACGAGCAATAACAGACGTTGTTTATTTGAGTGGAAGAGAAGCGCGGACAATAAATATTTTACTTTTGAATTTCTCTCTATAAAACTGGCGTTGGGTCGCTGCGATGTTTGTGTTGACCCCGCACGATAGATTTCAATTTGTTGTATTTGATTTTCATTATGTGTTTTGCGAGCGGAAACCTGACCAGTGCGCTGGTGGCGCCGTGCGGATTGCGAATACAACGGACTGTAATATAAAACGTATTTTGTAAATGAAAATATACACTTTCATTAAAGTTCACCTATTTAACAATTTTGACGACACAAAACTCGTTTATAATTTTTTTTCCAAGTAATTTACAGTGGTAAAATATTTTTTTTATTCTTAAACCCACATATCAAGTAATGTAATATTTTTGACCGATTTTACATTTTACTGGTAGCTCATATCAACAGATTCAAAATGCTTTCATCGAAAGGAATAAGGCATAAAAATATGACGTATTTTTGATTGTGAGATGTTCCCATTAAGACAGAAGTATTTTGCTATGTCACGTTTTGACAAATGGTTAACTTGTGAAAGAGAGGTCGTAAACAATTCAGTGTCGTAGGCATTGCGTACAGGGAAAACCTATTTTCCAGGTAAATGTCCTCTTTATCTCATCTCTTGAAATACAAGAACTGAATTTGTTAGCGACCTCTGCTGTACTGTTCTGTCTTTTTTATTTCAATGTATCATTATTTATTAATAGATTTTGATCGACGCTTTTAAAGACTGCGAAAGGAGATAGTTTTTGGTTCCTCTCTCTCTGTCTCTCCCTGGCTTAATTGTCCCACATGGTAGTGGACTCATCCTTGCGCGTCCGTCTTCTCAAACGCACAATATAGGTTACCTAGGATTTCTTTATGCGGACAAAGTCGCAGGCAATAACTAATGTGTACTTATAAGTATATGTAATTATCTATTTGTATGTAACAAATATACATATAAGTACACCAACAATACACCTCCAAATAGATACCTTAAAAGATATCTATTTTTATTAAACTACATCAGACAAATTATTATTAACATTGTTTCTTGGAACACCAGTTGAATATTTTCATAGAAATTCTTGCAAAACGATATTGGAAATCTATCTAAAAGCCTCTTTGGAAGAAAAAAGAACACTGTATGCTTTAGCAATACCTTTTATCTAGCACGTTCTTACTTATTGACCTCGATTTTACCTGGAAAAAAAAAACAAAAAAAAACATTAAATGGACAGAAGTTTGTAACACAGTTATCTCACAACTTTTAACATCGTAAATCAACCAGCGTCCTAATGGAAAGTATGGGTCGATGACACTTGGTAACACTTCCCTTGTAACAGTCACTCGTTGTGAAGTGGTGCGTCATAAAACCGTGAGATTAGCGCTCGACAATCGAGCCATGGAGCCTATCGGAACAAAGCGATGAAAGCATTCAAGAACTAATTATTACTCTTAAATTAATTTGAGTCGCGACAGATTAACTACCACACTCAGAACCAGTAGATTAAGACAAATCAATAAGGGATTGCTTTAGAGTAGCGGTCCAGATTTAGTTTGAATAAAAACATCTGGTTTCTTTTATTATTTTTAGAGGGTTTGAAATATTACTTTACTTCTTACAGGGTTTAATATTTATGTAGCACTTATTAACAAGTCATTTGCTGTTAGGTTTACATTTTCTTAACCAAGTCGTAGTTCAACTATCTACATAAGTAGATTATCAACTAAGGGTTTTAGCATATAGTTTTTTAATTAATTAAACGCTGAAATCAATGTACATACGTTAACAAAAGTGATAAAACCTAAAAGTTTAATTTAGTAAAATATGTTTCGAAAAAAATGAATCAATTAATTAATCGAGAGCGGGGAACTCCCGGGCTCTCTGTTTGCGATTGTACGAAGTCGGTAATAAAAATTAATTAAAGTTAATGCATTGAATTCATGATTCGACTGGTGTACGAACAGCCAAATAGACTATTAAAATTATTTGCTGACGAGGTTGAAACTTTAGTATAGTATTGACTTGATAAAAGTGAATTGAAAATCATTTACAAAGAGGATAGAAAAGGTATAAAAAAATTTCTAAAGCGAATGATTACTTCGACAGACGGTGAGTAATTTGAGATAATTCTTTGAGTCGCGTAATATTATCATCAGCCCTAGTCTGCCCACTGTTAGACATAGGCCTTTCCCAGTACATTCCACAGTATGTTGCAGGAAGTCGTTGATGCGGTAGGCGGAGGACGGCATACTCGCAAGGCGTTAACAATACCCTAAATAAATCAGTTCTGCTATTAGTAAATATACATTAACTATAGTTAGTAACCACTAGGAAAACATACAAATGACTTTAAAGTAACTTGTTATTAGGTGTCTTACTACAAAGTTTTAATCGGCAGCTCCTTTGAGTTAACACTTCGAATGCTCGAAGTTATCCCGTTAGAGCTAATGAACTTTAGATTTATCATGGTGCGAGAGAAATAAACAGGTGTGTAATAACAGAGCGCCAATCGTCAGGTTTCAGTTGTTAGAGTTCGTGTAAACAACGAGTTGAAAAGTTTACAGAAATCAACGATGTTTTATTTAGTTCTATAACAAAATACTGTTCCCGTGAGGCTTCACCCGCATGAAATTCTCGCAAAACTGTTTTTTTTTTACCAATTTACTCACCCCCTTAGTTTGCTAGTATTATAGTATACAACTAAAAAGCAACTTAACAAGCCTTATGGCTTTTTTTTACGAAAATAATTACTTAAATCTGTGCCATGGTATCTGAGATCCAACAAAAGAAAAAAAGGGTTTTTATATAAGAAGCAGACTTACTCGTTAAGTTAGTTTTGCCTTATTTGTTTTTAATACAGAAAATGTACAGTATACACGTACTTAACAATTAACATTAATTTTAACCTTTACTAATAATAGGTCACGAGTTTTTCACGTTCATTATGCTTTTTTTCATAGAGCCTAAAAGACAAGATCGAAAATAGAATCTAAAACATGAATAAATTTCAAAGTATGTGTAGTAAAACAAACAAAATAATTATATATTTGAGAAAAGCTACACATATTTTGCTTGTGTTACTCATTATCGTTAGAAAGTGTTTTTCCAAAGTGTAACGTATAATTATATAGAAACAAGCCGAACGTTTTATTTTTAAATCATTAGCGGGCAAACACTTTATATTTAACGAGGAAGTAAAGAAAATTTCTACGTAAACGTTACCATAATCCAGCTCCGAGCGTTGACAAGCGACTTCATATTTAAAAGGCTGTCAATAATCAAACATAGAAGGGGGAAGTAAATTTGATTTTAATTGAACGTACGATGCCATAAAACGATTCAATGAAGACAGGCGGGGCGGCAATAAAATTAACCGTCAACCTTCCCCCTTCCCGCCTAAGTTGACTCAAGAGAAACTGATTTTTTTCTTATAGAAAACGGCTTCAGCACGCTTTTAGTTATGAACTTTCTTATAATTAACCTTAACCTTTATGGTTTTTGAATTCACAAAGAAACAAAACATAACAAGGAACGTGATGCATAGAACATTTTCTCTTCAGTCGTATCAAATGATTGTTACGCCATCTTAAGGGCAAAACTACAAGTAATTTAAATTAAATGTTCTATAGGTTGTCCAAACAATTAATTCATACAATATTGGATGCGAGAAACGTATTATACAAGTAATATTGTCCCGCGTAGTGATACGCTTCCTTACCAAGGAAACGACCTTGTGAAAATTTAATTGAATTAGATTGTTAACAATGTTCCTTGCGGGTAAGTTCAGTTCCTACATAATTGTGTAACATATCTCTTTGGAGTTGTCCAAATTAAAACTCATTTAATTTAATAATAAGAAAATTGCCTTGATTAAATTTGGACTTGTATGAACGTTGTTACTACAGGGCCTTCTGCTTTCTGATATACGGTAATATTAAAGTAAAATTTGCATGCGGAACGCATTCAAATTCTTAAATCAAAACCAAAGTAATGTAACGTAAAAAAATCTGTCCAGTTATTTAAGAACACAAATAAATGTGCAAGATGATTAAAATCTTGAGGCCTGACTGATAAATACTAGTACCAAATAATTGTTTTATTAATTATTTAAACTTTCGTGAGAGCGTATAGACGACACTCGCGTATTTATTCGGTGCCGACGCCGGCAATAATTTTACTTGACAAAAGAAAGTTTGCGTACTACAAATTTTGTGATTTTTCATAATAATCATCATATTTCATGACGTAACAATGGCATTTAACGGTCTTAAATGCCAGGCTGTGAAAAATAGCATTTGGAACAAAAAACACGGTATATCTGGTAATTTGCCAACTTTATGAATATGTAGTGAAAAATTATTCCACTGTTCTCCACCCTATATAAAAAAAACTCAATGGAACGCCATCCTTAACGTTTCCCCGAGTGCCTTGAAAAGCTGCGAAGTGAATAAAGCTTTCTTTGGCTAATTCAACATGACTCACTGACCTGATCTGAAAAAAAGATAACACTGTCTTGTCTTGATTACTTTTACCAAGGTTAAGATTTTCGTACTGGTACGACTTAAAAATATTTTTTTATTATACTACTTATAAAACGGCTTAACTCACGTGTAAATCGGTGTCAGTACCGACTAGCTTAGTAACCGTGAGTTAAACCGTTTAATAAGTAGTATAGTGAAATGTCTCACGAAAGTTTTAATAGTTTAATATTTTACATATTTATACTATTCTAATAACATTTTCCTTTCTATTATCATGAAATTCATACAAGTCGTGTTTTCACGTTTTTTTTTTAAATAACAGCAGAATATTGTTAATTTACTAATATTTCTTGTGTAAGGATATGGTCCACGACAATACTCGAAGGCCGAGATTCGAACCCACGACCGCTAGATCAATACTCCGCACCCTTAACCATTACCCTATTGACGCTTTAGTTCGTCATGTATGTGAATCGTCACGTAATGTGAAATCTTAAATTACTTTAAAATTTAAATAGAAAAAAATCTTTGTTAAATATTACAAAGTATTATGAATCCAAGTAGTTAATATTTAAATTATTTATTATCTGTAATATTACTTTTAATCGGCGCGAAAACAATTTAATTATTAATAAAGTAAATCGTTTAAAACATATATATTCCAAACGAATCTTAAATCCGGTGAACCGTAAAAATACAACAGTTGAGGTAAAAACGATATATTACAAAAGAGAATATTCCATTAGTAGGTAACGTGTACCCACTTTATTTGCGACGTAATATATTTTCCTTCAAGACGCGAATGCCCAAGAAAAGTCATCTTACATTATGTACTGCGCATTCGGCCAGTTTCGTTGCTCTGTAAAAGAACTTTGTATGAGCGAAAATATACAAAATATTGCCATCACGATACCCGTCCGTCGAAAAGAGTTATATATGTGAGTTGTGTATAGCATGTAACTGTTCTCTTTAGATTATGATTGCAACCGTCGAAGGTGAGTTTAAAGTCAGTTATTAGGGAACTAGATGTTTTTTATTTTAATACGTAATTGCATTAGAAATAACAGTAATTTCATAAAATTTATTTTATCTATTAACAGTAGTCTTCAAATATCATTTGTCTATACTACAATATTAAGTGTTAAGTTATGAAAGATTATTTTTTGAAATTACATACGCGTTAAGTCGTTATGAGTTATTATTTATTGTAATATATATGTAGTGTTTTAGTTAGAAATTGTTTTAATACGAAAGATTATAACAATGTCGAGAGTATATGGTGAACACGAACGCATTTAACATCCGGACCATTTTGCATTAATACGCTGTTTATCTTCGCAGTTTAGCGTAATCTGCATACGTTCGCGAAATAGATATTAATGTTTATTGTGCTTCGGCTGATGGCGAATCACGAAATATATGTTATTTACACATATTAACTAGACACGCACGAAGACACGTGATCTATGATAATCTTTTTCAGTAATCTCATGTTTGTATAAATTTACCTAAATGTGATCTCAATATCACAATCTTACTAACAATTTGTTTGATTACATCGACAGAAGAACGAATAGATGGAAAGAGAATGTGAATGACAGCTATATGAAAGAATACCATGTCGAAACTCCGTAGGGAAAAGATAGGAAGATAATGATAACGGTGAAATATAACATATTCTTATGTTCACTTACAATTGGAAAACATTAATATCAGATACAAACAAATCAAGTGGAAATGCGTCATCATTCACAAAGCGCCGCAGCCAGCTGCTAAAAAATTAAAATATATAATTCGCGGCGCTCGTCAGCGGCCGAGTTTAAAGTGGCAAATACCCACGGCGCTAAAGGAAGTGGGGTTGTAATGAAATTACAATGATTTACACCGCAGGCGCGCCGCCGCCACCGCCCTGCCAACTCGAAATGTAAATGCCACGGAACGTCGCTCCTCTGTGGGCTCGCGTTTTTGACTCGAAAACATTTACGTCTCATGACTCAATCGGTTTGTAACTAGGGCATATACGTTGTTCCTTGTTTTTTACGCATCATATATTAAGCTACAAAGCCCTGTTTAATCTCAACATATACGATATATGTTAAATATACATATTAATAGTGGATAACAACAACTTATTGTCTCGCCTAGGGACTGTTTCCTAAATAAACAACCTTACGCATGTTTATACGAAAGCTATTCTTGTTGAAACCATTTGCGGTATCCCAGTATATGAATGGAACTATTGGGCAAGTAACGTCCCTAACGTTGCGTTACTTGCCCAATAGTATAAGCAATATTGCTAACACGTTTGTTATACACTAAGCTGGTTGTCTTGATTTAACACGGTATAAACTTTGTCGGATCGATAGACAAGCAACGTGTAATCATCACCATCTCTTCATCCTTATCCCACTTACGTAGAATAAGAAGGCTGACCGGTTTGTACATTGTCTCCGGCAGTGGAAGCCTACGGTGACGGTCAAGCACTGTAGTCCAATTATCATTCTCTATTAGTCTGTGTTTTTGCGTACTGCATAAATTTTATCTACAGCTAGTAACAACTCTTATTACATTAAAAGTGTTGCAAAATTAATTTAATAACATATTCAAGTTTCAAGTTGAAAAGATTTTTTCCTTCAAAGAAAGTAGGCTTTCCTTTCAAATTATATAATTTGCAAAAAAGAGTTTACCCGGCAACTGCTATAGACGTTTCTCGGTACGGCGAAGTTTAGCCGCTCATTAAACTTGACTAAATCTCCGAAGAGAAGCTTCCTGACGACTTAGTTATGCAAAACAGTTGAAACGTTTAAGGGGAACTGTAAGAAAACTATCTGACCAATTCTGTTTGGTAAACGGCCTTGTTTCATAGTCTGCTTTAGGATACTGCGCCTATCGCGGTATTCGGAAAAAAAAAACTTTTGTATTAAGTACATTAATTCTCGTCGTCAATTTAATGAAAGAAGACTTCTAAATGGAACAAATTGTAACAATAATTGTAAATCTCTGAATACTTTATTTGGCAGGTAGGTTTAATGCAGGGGCGAAAACTTTTTCATTTTCCGTTGACGTGCAATAAACTGGCTTAAAACTTTTTGTGCCTTACAGTTTGGACGTAAAAAAGACTTACGACAGACTAAAAAGAAAACGGTCGTTCGTAAAAAAAAAAACTTGAGCAGTTTTACGCTTCTAGTCCGCAAAATCTCGTCGTTCAAGAACGTCATTTTAATTTTCTTTAATCTTGCAGAATTTGTCGAGACGATAAATGTATTCAAATCGACGCTTGCGTAAACCTAAGCAAATGAAATTTTGGCAAAGTAAGCGTAAAGGAGCGCATCCATGGGGGATGTAAGGCGTGGGTATAATACGCGGCAAATGGTGTTGGAATACGAAATTCGTAGGAACTTCCCGCGATCCCTTTATTGAAAACGTTCCGGGACGATGTTTGACGTTCATTCGGAATACGTTACATAAGGCCCTCGGAGAGTGGGCTCGCGACAAAAGTGGAAATTTTGATATCGAGGGCGTAATTTATTCTTGATACAATTCATACCGGCGCGAACAATCTATATGCAAAATAGGCCGTAAACAAATGATCATTCCGACGTGCAGTTTAGCTGTTATGGGAAATGTTTGCGTAGCCGCGGCGGCATTGTTAGAGGCGGTAATGTTATAGAATTCGAAGTAATAACCTAAATTTACATATCACTATTACCTGAGTTTTTAAAGTTTTAAAAAGCTATGTAGTAAAAATGTTATTTTCTCAAGTTACCAGGCTACCATTCTATTTTTATCCTGCGTTAAGCTAATTTAGTCAAATCCATTACGGTGTAGTTTCATTTTACGCAAATATACTTATTTTCCTAACACTTATTGTGGATGTAAACGTTTGTTTATTTAGCGTTAATGGCAATGATACCTCTACACTATATGGTATTCAAATTTCCGAGTTTCAATTGATAGTATTCAGGAAATTTATTTAACGCGTTGTATAACCAAATTCTGGAAAACGACGTAACCATCAGTAGTCAAATAAGAAACGGTCAAGAGTATCGTATTACGCCGATAAAATGTAAAACAATGAACGACTAAAATGAAATGCTTCATTTTTCGAGAAACTTATTAAACACAATGCAGGCCGCATTGCGGTAACTTCCTCAATTCTCATTATTCAATAATTACGAAAATGTTACCTAAAGAATCGTTCGTCACTATTAAAACCATTATTACTAGTCATTTTGTATTTACACAACTTATAAAACGGCTTAACTCGCGAGTAAATCGGTGTCGGTACCGACTAGTTTTGAGCCCATCGGGTGCTCTTCTACAGGGTGAGTGGGATTGGTACTAATGCGTGTTCGCGGTATTTTGTATTTATCTTTATACTAAATGAGAACCAGAACGCAAACAACTTACTATAAAAATATATTCGTAAAGTTTAATCAAAACACTACTTTACATAAAGCAATTCATCTTTGTAAGAACAAAAAAGCTTGATTCCTATAAAACACTGTTGCCGACAAATTAAATTCGCTCGCAATGTTAGGCTCGGTTAAAATTTACAAAAATCAAAATTAAAATTTTTCGCTCATCGGAAATAGATAGACTTGCCTTTGTAGGGGAACCAATTATTTTTTTGCATGACCGCTCTTTCATTACAGGTGAATTAACCTGCAGGCAGTTTGTTTCGGTCGTCAGGATATTCCTCAATAACTATTTGACATTTCGAATATTTACGTACACAGAGAAGTAATTGAAAAAAAAAATCGAATTCTGTATATTCGTTTTTCGAATACGATTGGTCCGTTGGTTCGCAAAAAATTTAACTGTCAGCCGGTGGATTCAATAGTGGGAATGTTGGTGTCGTTTTGTTTACATTGTCTAAAAAATTCGAGTGTGCCGCACCGGGATTTGGTTTGGTTAATTTGCGAGCGCGCCGCAGCCGGGCCGTGCTTGTTTAAGAATGAGGCAGGTGGTGAAAGCAATTTGGTAAGTGTTGCTTGACAAGAAGACAGACTGTCTCATGTCTACGAGGGCCGCTTGTCAAGGTGTCGCGTCACGACGGTTGGGGGACGACTTAATTGTGTTATTCGAAATCAGAGTTTCGTCTTAAAATATAAGAAAAATCTTAAAGTCTCAACAGTTTATAATGAAAATATAACGATTATAGCGTAGCTCCACACTACGCAAATACATGTTCCAATTGTGTTCTGTTGTACAATTATATAGCAAACTGAATTCTATTCAAAACACGAAAAAAATGGCTACGCCAACACATGTTCAAACTAGTCGAATAAAAATCATGACCGCCACTACGTACACAGTACTAATAAATTAACTGGCTAACAATGACGAACGAAAATCCGATTTAGTGGGGCGCTACAACACAATCACGGTTCATTACTCTGTAACAGAGTCCCCGATGCGAACGATTGACTGACATATTTTCGACGGTGCCCCGACGAATTAACTGCGAGTTCACCCCTAATTTCTCCCCGGGTTTGGAGCGTCTGCTAATAAATGAATGAATAAAAATGCAAAACGACAAGCGAGCGGAAGAATGACTCCGAATGGGGAACGGTGAATGGTAGATTCGGAACAGGTGCATACAAAAGGGAACGGAGACAACAAACAGTGATGGATATCACATTTTCACGGACCGCCGCATCTTAATTTTATTTCGTGCCTACAAAGGGATTTTCAAATTAATTCAAGAATATATCATAGATTAATTGCCGAACTCGTAGTTGTTTTTAGGATAATTTAGCGAGTTACTTAGAGTTAATTTACTATGAGAAATCTATCCAAAGTAACTGCTTCTTGTTCATACAAAAACCTAATCTGAATTTGTCAATAAGTACTCGTCAACTAGACTATATGCTCCTAATTTTATTGGAATGTTTGTTTCTTATCAGAAGCATTAGCCATCATAAAAAATAAAAGGAAATTTATATCAGGCCATCGCTATTCAGGCCGGCGCTACGGATGTATCTACAAATCATTTTATAACAAAACCCAAAATCGAATCGTATAAATCAGTAGCACGTTAATAACAAAATACAAACACATAAATTTAAATGGAGTAACATAAAACATATACGGGCATTTGAAATGTTTACGTTTGTACAAACTTTAATGGAAAACCTTTGTTCGCAGTCGTGATGTACTTTATGAATTTTACATGTGCTCAATACACTTACGTAACTGCGTTTTTGTGACATATTTTTTTAGAATGAGCAATTAACCAAGCGGTCGCTTGTTATGTCATCAAAGCAAATTAAAGACTTTTACCACTAGAGAAATTCAATTCCATAGTGCGAGAAATTGTATTTATCTTAGATATGACAAATCTGAATCTTTAAATAAACAATATTTGTTAAACTAACGAAACGATTGAAGTCATAGAATTCGATACTAAGATAAATTTTTTTCGACAACATAAAAGAAAAATAACATTCTTCACTTAAAATACACGTAAATATATAAAAGTGGAATTACAAATAGTGTTCCAATTTGCAGATGCATGGAGAGAGGTCGCCACACCATCAAGTGTTAGTTCGAGTTAATCTGTCTCCAGTTTCGGAGAGACCGGTGCTAATTTAGCGAGGGCCGGCGGATAGTGAGGTTTCGTTTAACAAGCGCCGCTCTCCGGCGACAAAATGTTAATTGCAACCATTGAAAGTGGAGAAGTTTGGAGCGACGTGGTGTCAAATAGGCGAAATTTCGTCCGGGTGTACAATCGAAGTAAAATTAAATCCCACCGTATAAAAGCAATGCGGACTCTGTTACGGACGTCGCGTTGCTATTGTTAATTAATTTTCAAATGAAATGTTTTAATAAGCTTTCGAATAAAGGTCAATTTTCTCTGGCGAAATTCAGGTTGGAATTTTGGGAAGGTGAAATCACAAAGAAACAAGAAATAGGCGGCGGGAATTGACGTGCGGATTAATGATAATTGGCACCTATTTAAAGCATTAATTAGATCACAATTGACATAAATAGCTATATATTGGAAAATAAGTAATTAAATAAAGCTTCAACAATTTATAGAAAATACCAGGAACGTAGTATGAAAGTAAGCGTCAGACAGGATAGTTTTTGTACAGGTATTTCGGGATTGCAAGCCTATGGTAAGAAACATGATTGATGATATCGTTGTTAACATGGGTTGTGTATGAGCGATGTCTCGGGCCTTTACAATTAATACCCCACATCAGTGGTACAGAATTCACGTTCACTCGACCTGCCGCGACCCCAATCTGAACCCTTCACGTTAACACAACCAAATTAAACTTCTTTGGACACACTAAGACACCTTTGCATACATTGTTTACGTTACCATAGACTATAAAGTTAGAACACTGTTAACATTTAACGTTTTTATTCGATAATTAAATTAAAAATATTAGGAGAAATTCATTGTATTCATGTACTATAATATATTGACAACCATAAATCAATTGATTGCATACAGTCAGTCACAAATTATTGTCAAGATAATATATCAATAAATCAATCAGAGCTCATCATAGTGTAAGCAGGTCAGAGGTTATCGGAGCAGATAATGGCACGTAACAATATCCGAATAGCTTGACCAGAACAAAACTTACGCGATTAAGGTGGACTTGCCTCATATATTCTTTTACCTATTACTCCCTTCCTACGCATGTCCACAAAACAATCGTAAGAATATTTAAATATAAAAAATTACATACTAACTGCTAAAAGTCAGTGACCTAAAGAGTTGTCAATACAGTACAGTTACCATATTAAACCTAAACAAAGTGAGATCACTCAAATATCATCTTTTTGCTGCGATCAGGATATTAGAGACCATTTCCTTGTATGAAATATAAAGCGCAGTGCGCATTCCGTAAAGGGCTCCGATAAACAATCGGAGGCGAATAAACAATAGTAATCTAAATGGGCCAGACGATGTGAGCACAGTGTTAGGAAGGGTTTACATTGGGACTAATTAGCGTTAACAAACGCACCGTGCTTGTTTAGCATCGTAGAGCGCGATCATTTGTGAACAGGGCCCATTACACGGCGGGGAGATGACAAAGTCAAATGACGCTGTTCGCTATAGTCAGGGATTGGCAGGATTTTCGTCGAATTGATGTCACCGTGTGAACACGTCCTACGCTTTAATAGAGAACGCTAAACGTTTCCTGTAACATTTCGTTTGTAGATGTGATTAAAGATAAGAAGTAGGTTTTATACCAGTAATATTTTCTGACGAAATGAACAATTCTACAAAAAAATTAAACGAATTTTGTGAAGGTAATCAACTCGCATCTAGCTAGCGCAGTTGATTCAGGTCTAATCACTCCAAATTTTGAGAAGGCTGGAGTTCCTAAGTTTAACTAACGACAACATCCAGAGGTCTTCTACTCATGGAGTCCAAAATAGCTCAAGCGATTTTCTATTGAAACTATTAATTAATTTATCTTCATACTGTTTCTCTTGTGACACTTCTCAATTGAGAGCTAGCTGAAATATACTATACTATAATAAATGTAGATGCAATATATTTAAGTATGTGAACTGCGCTAGATTGTCGTGCGCCCTACTTAGAGCGAATTCAATTTGATTTGCTCAACGTACGAGACAGAAATCAGCGCGATGCTTCATTCAATATACTAAATGAACTTATTTATCGTATCATATGCAAGTATGACATATGCTTCTATTTATTATTCCATTTACAAATATCCGACAAAATGACGAATATCAATATTTATACTACTAGTGTTGTAATTATTAACATACTAGCAGTTTATCCCTACTTTTTCAACGCCAAAGTAAAAAAAAAAGAACCAAACGTATTCCTAACATTGGCTAACATCCAGTAAAAGTCCTGATAAAATCGGTCCAGCCCTTTCGCAGATAACCTGTAACAAACACTGGCTCGTATTAAATGAAAACAACACCTATCCTGCTGTTGGTTAAAATAATTTATATTTCTTTTAAATTAATGAAATAGAAGATGCCATGTTTGGACACGCTAATCTATGGATTTATTATTAGAAAAAGGTACAGTTCGATAAGACTGTAAAGTAATAACAGTTTAAAATATAAACAAAAACAGGCTCAAAACAAGCAGACCACAGATAAAGTTAAGTAGCTGATCGTAAAACAAAACACAGCCGGTATACGAACGTTTATTATTCTTAACGAAATAGAACCACATATGTTATGCTCAAAGAAGTTTCGTACGTCACGTTTCGGCCGCAGATGGAAAGCAAGATGCAGGGTTCCAATGAATATATTACAGGTAGTTGCAGGTATAACTAGAACGCGATGTTACTTCGCGAGTTAGTATTCACGTTGCTATGCCGCCGCGGCTCTATAATCTGATTTACTAGGTAATCTTCGTGTGATGAGCGTACTAGAACATTTGCAACATAAACTATGAAATAAAAAATAACGACAGCACGATGCTGAGTATTTACTATTGCGTAGGTCAATTTAATTGAAGTTTTAAAGTCAATTGCATCAAAAATTTGCGTCGTCAAAACTTTTTTATAGGTAAAGTGTAACTTCTTTCTGTAATGTATAATGCGGAGGCTATCTAACGACCAAGCAAATTTTAGTGAGTTAAGAAATCTTTGTGGTGAAACTGATGACGTATATAAATCCAGCCCTCTCGGGATTTTAATCGCTTACCGCGAAGAGTACTTTTTTGAAGTTTACCCCTCCGACAAATTCACGTATCAACCGCATTTTGGAATTGGAAAAGATTGAAATTAAATTAAGATGTGATTTTTTGGAAGGACTACAATAATTAAGTTTTTTTTTTATTACTACTGTAATAGATTAAACACTAGTGACGTAATAATTATCGAACCTAGGCGACCTTGCGATGTCTGTATCGCCTAGTAAATTCTTAGTTCCTTATATCTCGACGGAAATTAAAAAATGTACAATCTTGGCACGTCAGCTCACAGCAGCGTGTCGTAAATCAAGAGATGATTCGTGGAGCGCTAGTGCACTGCTTTAATATTCTAAAACGTCGACACTGCGATAGCGTCACGTGTGGAATTACCTTTACTGACAGATACAACTACCTCGCCACGTATTTGTTGGTAAATTTCCTCGCTCGCACACGAACTGAAATTACGCTAGAATTTACCGAGTCATGTATCGAATGCTGCGACAACTTAAACATTCGGAGCACAGTCAATTTGCCTGCTAACTCTGTATACTAACGTACACTGCGTACATGATATAACATGCCATACCTTTGTTAGATGTTTAGAAAAAAATGTACTTCAATGCAACAGTTGTTTTAAAAGCAAAAGGATGACATATACAAAGATGACAGAAAAAAAAACAACTCAAAAAGCAAATATTAAGTATCTACGCCGCCGAGTGAGATATTATTATATTGTATTGTATAAATATTGTATTATATTACCTACATCGATCTACACGTGAGTCAAGCCGTTACTATAAGTGCAATGTATCATGAAAGTTGTAATAATAATTTAAAAGTTTAATCCCAGTAGCACCTTCAGTTTAATACAATTGAACTGAGGGTGCTGAATGCGCCAGCAAACAGCTTAGGCTGTTTGGCGATTTAATGAATTTTTGTATAGTGTTTAATTTGATAAAATAAGGAGAAAAAAAAGGATTTCGTAGCCGTTCCATGTATGAATTTTTATAATTTTTAAATTTCTTAATAATAAAATAATTGTTTTGGTTTAAAAGTATTTTCTAAAACCAACTAGTGAAAAACTTTTTCAATTATATGAAAACTTAGTTATTCAAGTTAGTCGTATCATAGTCGCAGTCGTAATAGTTTTAAATCGATTTTAGATGCAAAAGAAAAACATTGTTAACTTTACGCCAATTTTATATGAAACAAAATTTAAAAATGGAAAAGTTACAAAAATAGAATCCACGAGCCGCAGCCGAAGTTGATCGAAACCACAACCAACTGTTAGTTTCACTCATTCGACCAATTTCAAAGTGAATACGAATACGTCGGGAATCGATTCAGTTCGCGTATTACCATTAAACCGGCAACGATTGCATCCGAATGCAAACAAGTCGCATATCGAGTTAGTTGCGATACGAGTCGCGGCCCGCGGATCAACTCCAATACAGAAATCGATGTCAATCAAACGAGCAATTTGATAGAACCGAATGTCAGAATAGTGTGTCGATTTAAATAACACAATACCTTCCATGCTACGTATAATTCCCAGAACTAATGATGAAAACAAATTTTATTGACTTAAAAGCGTTTATATGCAAATAACAATCATACTCCTTCTATTTTAAAACATTAACCTAACATGTAATTGTCTATAGCATTTTTAGATTCACAGGTTTTTCGTATCCAGATACTCTATGAATCCCCGCGTGGGAAGATTGTGAATGAATTATAAACCAAATATAAAAGGGTTCATGTTTAATTACGATTAATAAAATCGACTTATATGTATTGAATTTTTGAATTATAACACACGACAAGATCGCAAGGTCACGTGGACTTCGATAAATAAACACGTGTAAGCTATTTACGTTAGTCAGGGGCGCAAACATGGCCCCAGGCAGCACCATGCTAATGCAAACATAATCCTAACCTCATTAATTCACAACGAGTTTTCTGGATCATCCGTTGATGGTTGTTTACTGCCCCGACCATATCTCGTCGTTATATGAATAGCAAATACCGTTAATTCCAATTATAGCAGTTAATAACGGTTGTTTGTCTTAATATACCACTTAATGACCTTTCCCTGTTTAATGACTCCTGTAATGCGATTAAACTGTTACCTTACATTCGTCATCTTGCTCAATTACGGCTCGTTTATTTTGATTTTGAGGTTTATCTCATTAAGTTTTACCTTTTACTTAAAATGTTAGTATATTAAATTATTTCAATATGTTTGTTAAAAATAATTTTTATTTTCTTCCTAATAGGATTGGCGAAGGGACGGCCATAAAAATAAATATTTAGAAATACCTGAGGCTTAACGTGTGTGGGGAAACGGTCGAGATGATGACATATTATGATAAAAATGTAACGCAACCTTCACTTACTTACCTTTAATACGATTTGAAATTCATACGGTAGGATTGCATCTCTTGAACAACAATAAACTCAAACGTACCTGTAACAAAAAAGTACACAATTAATGTTAAAGTTGAATTAAATATCAGTGACGTAAGAAAGGACTATCGTCATAAATGTGGTGAAACTTACTGTATTCTAAATGCAAAATTTTGGATGGATGAAAATATGTTTTTTTTTACCACGCTGAATGATCTCGCTAATATTTGGCATGGATTTACGAGTACGTCATAGTCTCGAAAAAACAGGCTCCTAATTCAGTTTTTTTTTAAATCCGTGAACGGAGTCGTGGACAACATTTTATTATAGAAATGTAAAGTAATTAATTAGTTAACTCGATAATGTGAAAAACATTTATCGTTACTATACTGTTTCAAAGGTCGTTGACTATCCTTGCTGTTATTCGTTTACTTGTGAAAGTTTTAATTAAGAGGAGATCAAGGAAAGCGCCGACGGGATTGCAATACTTTTAAAATAATGAAGGGCAACGAGTGAACCCTTTGCCTAATCCTATAATAGGTTAAAGTTCGCTCTGAAACAAAGCACCTTTAAAAGTTTAATTACAGTATTATAACGTAATATTACAAAACTTATATTAAAAGCCTATTGCTAATAAACGAGTTGTTAATACAGCCAATTCAAAGAGTAAAAGTTTATTGGCAGACGTTTACATAACTGAAATTTTAAGAATGTTGTACAGTTGTACAGTTGTTTAACTAAACAAGGTCACATTGTGCATTCGAGTATACGTAAGTAATAACATTCTTTGTTAAAAAAAATCCTTTCTTCTGAAATAGAATAACACAAGACGCAAATAATATCATTCCAGAGTTTGACTTTTAATACAAATATTAAATTAATAATGGATTTAACGAACATTGTTTATAAAGTCGAGGGGTCCTTCAATTGTTCATTTCCCAAATGAAACTTTCAAGATAAGATATTTGTACAAAATCTGTGTGCGAGCGTGCGCCGCTTTAGCGCTTGGGCAAACGCCCGAGGTGTTTGTCAAACATCCAAGTTGGCCGAACATTTGGCAAGTTCACAAAGTCGCTATAGAATTCGTCATTGGACACGCTAACTTTCCGGTCGGTTTAAGTAACAATTTAATTAACTTAATGCCCGCTTTGAATACGGAATCTAACGATATAATTCCATTTTAAAGTAACTTTGAAACTTCAAGTTTCGCAATACATTGATTTCTATTGTTATGTTGAAAATTTTAAATTGCGTGTCCCTTTGCTTTCAAAAGAGATAGCAACATAAAAAAATGACGTAACACCTCTATAATTCACAAGTCGTTCACTTATCTATTATCAAATCTTTTCAGGTACACCGAAGTTAGGATCGTGTCATAAAATTGAATGAAGCTAATGGACATCACTTGTGAACGGCGGTGTGACGGGGACTCGTTTTCGGCCTCACAAATCATAGAAAATAGGAGCTATCAGTGAAACGCTGACGTGCCAACGCCGTGCTCCAAAAGAGATGGGCAAAATGTACCTACATAGTACAACTTTATTATGCACAACATACTTTATATAAAAACATTTTTTTAATATAAATCTATTGTATGATTTTGATTGAATTTTGTTTTGAAGTTTTTAATTTCGGGTCGTTACTGTTTTGATAGCACGTTCACTAGTATAAACAATGAATTCCAACAACGAATACAATAAATTCTAACAAAAAAAAATATGAATTCATTTATTCAGGCAAGTTTTAAAAAATTGTACGCTTCAAATGAAACTCATTGAAGATTCCATGGACGTAGACAAGGAAGTGAGAAGTTTTCGGCCGCGTTGTCTCAATTTATGGATATACTTTTTGTATCAAAAACATCACCTTATCAAGTCATTTTGTTGCTTAAAAAGTAACAATAAACGTTAATGACAATGAGTGTCATTAATACAGAGATAACGAAGTGTTTCCGCAAAGAAATGTCAAGAACATTTTGAAAAAGTCAAATTAAAGCAAAAACTTAAACGTACTTTGAAATAAATTACAATAAGTGTTCCAAGGAGCCGATAAGGCACCCTGTGCCGCTAACTTCACGCAAAACTCGCCTCAAAGTACCGACGTTTCGTGGGTTATGTCAAAGTTATCTGATATAGGTCGAAGCAATCAGATTACAAAGGTCAAAATCACTTGCAGCCCACAAAACTTCGGCTATTACTTCAAGATAAATTTAACGTGAATAGATTTAACAGAACATTCAAATACGTTCCTACTGATAACAGAGTTGAACGCACTTTAATTTTTTCTTAAAACAATATTTAAGTATCGATACAATAAACAACGTAATAAGTGTTCGTGTGGTAGAGTGGAGGTGCAAGGAGCCACAGTAATTGTAAGAACGGCGAGGCAAATTATACCTGGCAAGAAGTATGGCACAATGTTGGAATTATTTCTATACAAATCGCAGGGTAATGTAGCACGGAATGACGTAGATACTAACCCTTCTAGATATGCCTTAAGTACTTTAAACACAACAATGAAAATAATCGACCTTTATTTGCAAAGATTTCTTTAATAACTGAAAGACGTAATTTTAATTATTGTCAACATTTTCGACCAGGCCATTACCTTCATCATCATCATCATCATCATCATCATCATCATCAACACATGTTGGAAGTATTTGCAACTTGTCCTTAGTAAAATGTCGAATGATAACTTCATGATACTATTTTTTTGATGATTTTTTTATTAAGACATTTTTAAACTATATAGAACAGACATTCAAGGTCAAACACAAAAATTATACAATACATTGTTTTATTTCCCTGTTTCCAGTTTACTCAGCCGGAAAATACGTGATAAGTTAGGCATGAGTCAATGTATTGATTCAATTCTATTCATGTTACCTTAAAGCGGAAAGAATCGCGTCTTTTTTTATAAACGTACTAAAAGGCCGGAACAAAAATATAGAATATATCAGCATATCATCAGAATATGTATCAGCTCTTGTCTGCCCACTGTTGGACAGGGTTTACACAATGCCTTCCTCAGTATGCGGTCCTCCGCCTTCAGCATCCAACGACTTCTAACCGACCGCACTACGTCGTCGGTCTTACATATCGAAGCATTATAAAGTTTGTGTATTATTATTATTTAGCAACATTTATTGACTATTGTACTAGTAGCCCCTAATAATAGGATGGGCTCCGAGCCCTTCAGTGGCGACATATGTAATGATACACATTAAATCCTTGCGAAGTACGCTCTTGTTTCTTCCAGTTGAACATATGCGTTATTCGCGAGCGCGGCCCAGTAGCATTTGTAACCCGCACACTACATATTGTATGCGGCTGAATAATAGGCCACAACACACTTGGGGATGAATTTCATTACGGCTTTATATTTGTGAGAGAGAATTTCCTTTGTCGGCTCTTGTTTTTATTACACATCGTCTGATTCCTTTTTTACATTTAAGACGGTGTGACGGCTGAACGCGACGCTCAATGACCTTTAGAAGGATTTATCATTTAAAGTAAGACAGTCCAGACAGGTATAAAGTAGAGACTTTGGTACTAAGAAATTCTTTTCAATACACATTGAAATTATAAAACAAAAAGAGCAACGAAAGCAACTAGGGTTTGTTCATTTTGTTAATACTCTTTCATTTCATAGTTTTTTGTGAAGTGAATTTTCAGTAAAAGTTAAACATTAAGTTGGTGCAACATATCTTTGCAGGCGAGTAATTTAATTAGAGTAAGGTGCAAGAGAAAGTTTGCCTTCGGCCTCGTTGGAACTCATTTCGTGCTTATCGAAACTTTTAAACTTCCAATATGTGTGAGCCGTTATGTAAAGCGCAATATTAAAATAAAACACTTTTTAAATCGATCCATATCAGATAATTCACAATACAAAATACAGAAAAGAAGGAATTTATAAATTCTTTTGTATAGACACTCTTAAATTTGAACAGCTTTTCATGTTTACGTTTAAAAAACGTAACAAGAGCGAAACAGCAAAATAAAACTGAATATTTCCCCTTCATTGTAGCCCTCGATTTAAATAGATTACGGCTGAAATTCGAAAAGAAAGAAGGAAAAAAATCGGACAGGATTACAATGGGCTCTCGGAAGCCGTTACGCCAATAACAAAAGCTTACTAAACACTGTTATCAAACTTGAAGCGAACATAAATTACCTGTAAACGTTCGCTGACGATGATGCAGCACCAGGGAGACTGCAAGTCACGCCGGGTCAGAGCATTAGTCATTTTCAACGTCCGATGTCATGTTTCCTCGGGTTCACTTGCATGAAGCCTTTTAGGGGCTTGCAAAGAAATGGTTCGCGGGTATGAAATCATAATGTAAAAAGTTACGGGCGCGTGCGCTATTCTTCTCGAGTTTTTTTCTTGAATAACTTTACGAGGTTAATTTATGTAATTTTTATTATTATCTTACATATAATTTACCTTTCATTGTCATTTATTACATGCAGCATTACTAAATAATACATACCAGAATTATTACTTTTTTTTTTAAGATAAGGGACAGAAGAACGTCGAGAATACCAGTCTTTTATGATCATAATATGTGCATCTTTGTATCACTTCATTATGATTCATAGAATACAAGCGTAACATAGCATAATAAAATGAACATTTTATACTTAGCGTACTGAGCTTGTGATTTTTTTTAAATAAACTAGTGTTTAAACAACTCGTCGACAAATAAACGTTGCACAGTTAACGAGCACTTTTATGCAGGTCGAAGTATTACAACCGAGTGCATTTCTACGATTTCAAAAACCAATCATTCAAACGATAAACCTAGACGTTAGGTATAAAACCGACACTTTTACGTGCGATAACATCGCACGACGAGCTCGGAATTGATACAGAGTTGAAATCAAAGCGACCTCTTGTGATGCGGGCTACACACAGCCACTTAAAATATATTAAGTCTGAATTAACAACTATCATTGTAGCAAGCTGTACCAGACCCGACTGACTCATAGGTGAGTGCACAAAATACAAGCAAATACAACATACGTTTGTCAAGTCATAGTTAGATACATTACATTATAAAAAAAAAACTTTACAGATTTATTTGTTGAAAATTGGAACGGTTAAGTAGCCGCTAAGGGAATCCTTGATTGTAGATTTTTCATAACAACATAACTATAGAATAATCGACTGTTCACGTAGCTATTGACTCTGAGTGTTACAGTTGAAGAAACTTACAACCTTTCCCTTTCGTCGAATATAGTATAAATTGAAGGACATTTTAAAAGTAAAAGTTTACATGTATTTTGAAGCAAGGGTTCAGAAGTAAATACAGGTTTCGTAGTAATTTCTCTTTTACATAATACAAACAGACGGAGAACGATCGGTAAAGATGTCAAGCGCAGCCGCGCCGGGGGAGGTTAATGTTGTGTCAGGCGCACGCTATAGGCATAAAGGAGCGCGCAGAAAACAATAAAACTACATTACACTCACCGATAGCCTCATGCTTAAGTGTACGAACATGATATCACGTGTTGCTAGGTTCGATTCCCTCATCGCAAACTCAAGTTCAGACCATAGATGAAATGGTTCCAAGAAATAGAAAACATTAGAACATCTGCTAATATTGATGAAACAATAGGACGTTATTCTTAGTCTCCATACTCTAAAGTCAAAGTCTTAAGGAAAATATAGTTTTGTAACTGCTCCGGCTGGGTACTAAATGATGTGAAAACTTCCTATCATCATCATCATCATCAGCTCACTATACGTCCCCACCGAGGGGCAAGGAGGCTACCCTATAATTAGGGGGTGACTAGGCCATAGTCAACCATGCTGGCCCAGTGCGTGTTGGTTGACTTCACACATATCTTTGAATTTCTTCGCC
>JAODUI010000010.1:2702554-2714102 GCA_027563995.1 Papilio gigon | reverse complement strand
TCACACATATCTTTGAATTTCTTCGCCGAATATGTGCAGGTTGCATCACGATGTTTTCCTTCACCGTAAGAGCGTCGTAACTTCCTATCAGTTGGTCATATTTAGTTCAATATTCGACGTAGTTTAGTAAAAAATAATTTTATAACGCGAACAATTTATTTATAACATCACAAATATACCTTAAAACGCACTCGACCAAAAGAAATGGCAAAATGTTAAATTATAGGCGTCGAAAGAAACTGGGGTCTGAAAGTCGGCCCGAACTTACGCAATGTACAGAATTTAAAATTACTCATAAATGATTCACTTTGATTCGTTCGACCTCCCCGCTCCGAGATAAGTACTGATCACTGGGGTGGGGGAAATATTTAAATTTTGTGTAGCTTAAAACGTTCGCGAAGACCCTTCAAGTAATATCAATTGACTCAGGCGACATCTTTTTTAGAGATGCTTCTATCACGGTGATGAAATACTTCGCTTTCAGTGATTCGGTTTCATTTTCATTTTCTGGTCCATCGAGATTTCTAAAGTTAGATAAAGTTGTGATTAAATTAGTGTTTATTAAGGAAAATATTGGTTGTATGTGTTAAACAAACAACAATTCACAAACGGCGTAATTCTATTGTCAAAGTACCAAAATGAATGGATGAAATAAAGTGGCTGATTTAACAATTTCCTTACCGAGCTCCAATAAATCAAATACAAACGAAAAAAAACATTGATTCTATAATAATATTTAAACAACACCAATTAAACATTTTCCTTAAACAAATTGTGTTAGAAATTGCGCGAAAAACTTCAAAGGCGTTCGTAGAAATTTGGTAAAATGTTGACAAAGGTATCGAATACGGAAACCTTAACGAGAACATTCGTACATAAATTAAAGTCGGGCACAGGCACACGCCTTTTGGTTTATTTTACTGTCTCGGCTTCATTCCGCTGACAAAGGACATTTGAATAATACGTATCTCAGTACACGGAGACTGGAAATGAGTAATTCAGACTTGTTTTAATACTGTGATTCAGAGATCGCTTATAAACCTTCTTTGTTGAACGTTATTGTTTCTTTTTTCTCCTACAAATGAAATTTTCAATGCAAAACTTCGTTGTACGGCTGTACAAGTTTCAATCCAACAAAGTCAGCGGCTCGAGTAAACGAAAGAATTATGAATGAGTAGGCAAAGAACGGTACTTGAGCTCGTTCAATATTAAAAGCTTTAACCTTTTTAAGTTTCGTAAGATATTCTCTCGGTTGAGTCACGTCGTAGTGACCGGACTCGTTCCTCGTTCGCATGTATCAGCGATCGGAGAAGCTCTGCGGAATTGTATTACTCTTCATTAAATCTGACTTTTATAGTAATTGCCTGTATACCTACTAGCTTATATGGTATACTATCTTTTTTTTTAAAAAAAAAGTGTCTCCTAATATCAAGCTATATTTTTTTATGGTTAGTTTGGTGAGTTTATCGAGTACAGAGTGTTGGTGAATGAAAGTAAATTTAAATGATTTCTCATCTTCCCGCCATTAGTTGTCGAATTTCTGTTAAACGTCCGCTATTAACATAATCGTTTTGCTTCTACGCAACAATGGTGGGGCGCGAGCCTGGGGCCCGTTAAGATTAATGTCTCCAGCTTTTCCTTGATTATTAAAGTAAAATACGCCAAAAATTTAGACAATTAATGAAGAGGGGCTGCGTTTAAATTAATTTAAAATAAAGTCCCCTTCCATTTATTGAGTTATGAAATTGAATATTTATCTGTAATTTCCTTCGTACCTTTTGTATGTTCAGTCTTTGTTTATTTTGATATTGTTAATTCATCGCAGTTAAGTTTCACGGTGACCAAAATTTCACTTTATTAACTGATAACAGAAGATTTAATTGGGCACTGGAAGTTCTTTTTTAAAATGAACTGCGGGAAAACTTTATCACTTTTTTGTTGCCGTAGGCGAACGTCTTGAGTGAAAAACTTTATTAAGAATTTTAAAATGTTTTATATATTTTAGATTTTAACTTATTGTACGATTATCAATAACATTAGTAAAAATATTCAAGATATCGATCAATAATTATTTGTAAATGAATCTTTGATAAGTTAAAAAAAACATCCTCTATGTGACTTTGAATCAGTTGAAGGTACATAACATAACTACATTCAAGTTTTCCTAAGTCCACTGACGGGAAGAGGAAGAAGGCCTTTGATGACGCTTAGCTCACATGCGACAAAAACCGTTACGCATAACTATATGTACGCTAGAATCACTTGGGCCGGATAAAGTGCTAATAAAATAATATTAAAGACGTTGATAAAGTAAGGAAATGCCGCTTGTTTGCTTCTTATAACATTTAATATGGCCGACCGTAATTTTCATGGACTATTTTAGAGTCTGTGAGGCCGGGAACGCATCGACAGTTTATACCCACCATAAAGCCAACATTACGTATTATCTGAAACCACCTCAATAAAATGAGACTTACGCGAAAAATATGTAGATTCAAAATTGTGTGTACGGCACATCCAATGTATTTCGTAAGGTTATAGCTGAAATATTAAAACGAGCCTGCTTTAGTGTGGCCCTTTTATAAAATATGGGAATAAAGGCATCAAAATAGAGGTGAAGAGCGGCAAGCGGCCTAACCGTGTTCCTTTAGTTTATGAGAAAAAAAATTGCTATACGAAATATGACATACTTTTACTGCAATAATTTATTATTGAACCTACAGGACATAACAATTCACAGTATTCCTACAATAGTTATTTTGAAGTTAATGAAGAATTCGGAATTTTTGTAAAAAAAAATATATGATTAGCTTTTTATAGGTATACCAGCAGGCTTGTGGTAGCAGGCAAAATTGTGAAATAAAGACTACACAATAAAATTTGAATGCCATGTTAAACTGTGTTATTTCAGTCATATATTGAATGAATGTAGAGATCTAACGTGTATTTGCCGTTACAAGGGCCAATAAAACATTTGGAAGTGTGAACTAAACACCTCATTGGAGTGGAACGTGCGCGATAAAGAACCACAAATATTTATCGATCGACCAATCGAGCGTAAAGTGGGAAGTAGCTTTCCGTGTCAACAATTCTGCGGCTATTAACGTCTATAAAGCAGAAAGCTTTCAGTGTCGGTTCAGTGTACGCTTCCTGCCTACCACCGATCGTTAGGGGGCGAGCGGTTTGCGAATTATTAATGCGATACGGTCGGAAATACCGAATTATCGACGTACGAGTTGAAAATCGTAAATTAATTCAGTGATTTGTGTGAACGTTTTAAAATTTTTGAGTGAAATCCTTTTACTATTTTTCAATTCGGCGCGCGACGGCCGCCAGTGTCGTGCAGGCAGTTGGGAACAAATTGTCTGTATTTTTGCCGACAGGTTTATTAAATACGAAAGCGAAAAGGAAACTTTCCAAGATAGTATACAAACATGAGAGATAACTTAGATTTTCAGTCAGTTATTTGAAACAAAAGACTTTGAACAGCTTTATAAACACCGGTTTAGACGAAGACATGATTAAATTTCAAGGTTATTAGAATGCCGTTAGAAAGTACCTATGGACAATGAGTACCTACTTTCTTTACCATGGGTCTACTCGTGTCTAACTGTCATAAGTTCTAAGACATATCAGTTTGAATTTATTAATTTTATTCAATATTCTATGCAGTTAAAATTATAACCGTCAATCTGTAAGATGAAACAGCGAATCTTTTTTATAATTGCTTAGTTACACGTTTAATGAGCTATGGTGGACTTCACAATCGATTACTTACAATGGAAAAAAATCTATTAATAAATCTATTAATATTGAAAAAGATTTACAAGAATGATAACATTTAATATATAATAAGAAGTTTTTAATTAATTGCTACACCATGTTTCAAGTTTCCTTCAGTTTTATTTGGACCCTGCACAATATCGCAATGCGGTCGAGGTTCATTATATTACACTTTATACAATTGTATGTAACCGTAGTGAATCGAAGAAAAGCATAACATTACGAAGACATAAAAAAGACGTCGAACGTCGAAACGTTATCGTGCGTGGCCGTGACACGATGCGGGCTCTGTTTCCATTATTCATCATATTACCGTAGCGCATCAGATACGACACCGACCGCGTGACGAATCAACATGCGTTAGCTTATACCCACCTAGTACCCACGGATACATTCAGTTGAAACGTTGTTTTGTGACTTATGATGATGTTTTAATACCGAATTGGTATTCCAATATCATCATCATTTGCTCACTATACGTCCCCACCGAGGGGCTCAGAGCCTACACTATTATTAAGGGTGACTAGGCCATAGTCAACCGCGCTCGCCCAGTGCGTGCCCAATATGAGTATCAAGAATGCAATTTTACTTCAGTATATATATGAAATGTAATTAGACGAAACTATTAAATTGAAAAAGTAACGAATTATTTTAATACAGAATAAAATAGATATCCTATTGAATCTATTGAAGATAAAGAATTAAAAAAAAATTGTTGTAGTCATGGACAAAGACTAGTGACGTCATGAGCCGTGAATCTATCCAATGGTAAAAAGGCAACGAGCTACGTACAAAGGTTGTCGGGCGGGGGTCATTGACACCGGCTGACCGGCGCCCGCGCAGCTCTCGTTCGAGTTTGCATCGACTGAGACTCACTCCATGTAGGTCAGACTTGCATTTATCTATGTCACCACAAAGCGGATTTTAACGTTCAGGTTAATTAAGTAATAAATAAACAATGCTAAGTGAGCAATGTAGGTTTACACGGTCATGCTCTACTTACCACAATACATGTCCGACACGTTCATCAAGCGAAATAAATTTCTACCAATGAACGGAATGAAAATTCGCACACATTTAAGCTTCAATTAAAACGAGAGAGTAATTTAATTTACTTTTAGCTAATATCGCTAAAGCAAATTTTACCACAATCCTAAATATACTCTGATAATTCTCGATAAGAGGACAAATGTCATGTAAATCGTAGAAAATGTCTAAACCTCTCATTGACTGTCAGTTATGTTAATTTAAACCCAATATTAAGAACACAAGTTGTGGGCGCCACAGGATCAGTCATCGTGGCAATCGCTGAGGTAGACCTAGGTTTAGCAATGAACTACATTAGGCTGAAAATGATGACGATGATGGTGATTTTAAAAAATCTCTCATTCTCCAGATAATAGGTTGAGTAAACAAAAGAAATGGAGCTTAAAGTAAAGGCTATTAACCTAATTAACAGGCGAATCACAGTTTAAACTTAGGGGTTAATGATGTAAGCGACTTTTGGAAGATGACAGAAAACTGTGTAACATGGCATTATTAAAACGTTTTCTACGGCCATTGTGACATTTATAAAAGTTGCACTTTTACAACCCAAATGAGACGAATGCACTTTAAAAACCTTGCAGTTTTACAACTCGAATGACGGACTATAGTTTAAAGCTGTAACCTACTAAACTGAACCGCTTAAACTGAAGGGAATATACAGTTAAACTATTACCTCAATCTTTTCCTCCAACTTAACCAGCTTTACTATATTAGTATAAATGCGAAAGTTTGGATGGATGTTCGTTTATTATTATGTAACTCCAGAACGACGCAATGGGAATGGACGAAATTTAGAAAAGAGATTGATTACAGCTTGAAATCGCGCATAGGTGAATAGTTTTTTTTATTTTTTTTGAATCCGCGGCCAGGTCGCGGACGTTACTCGTAGCAAAGTCGACGATAAGTAGCAGCCATGTTGACGGCAAAGTAGACTAGTTGATGATATTATTATAACAAGAACAAATTAAAAGTGTAATCTAAGTGTGAAGACTTGATATAAAGTCTAGATATTTTCTTATAAAAAAATTCTGACCAAAACCAAAAGTTAATTTAACTTAAAATATAGAGAAAACGAATGAACGTAACAAGTGCTGCGACTTAGTTAAAACTTCAGTGGGCATTCGTCTAACAGAGCGAATTCGTTTTTTGTAGAACTCTAGCACACAACTTGAATAGGATTTTTAAAAAACTATTTTTTTCTTTTTGCGTTCTAAGATCTCGCTTTACGTTTCCATATATCAACATGCTCGAAACTGGATCATGTTAACAATACAAAAACTTGTTTCGTAAATTTTCTCAACTTCCAAATTTACACTAAACATGTACAAAAAATATCATCACTGTATATGAAACTAAATTGGAATCCTTGCAGTTCGGTTGAACTACATTATTTGTTTAACCTGAACAATTACATGGAAATGAATAACAGTTGAATATTCTTGGTCTATTCCTTTTTCCAGGATAGTTAGAGATCCGAAGAAATGATGTTATATTCTCAAAAAACTTGTTATATAGAATGTTTTTTTTATATGGGAACTTCACACATACCTTTATCTCGTGTGATGTCTTAATTAAAAAGTAACAATTAATAGAAACTAGCCACAATGTATACTGACATACATTATAACCAGTTGACATGTACAGTTTGTTTCGTTTGAAACGTATATGTCGCTTGACAAAAACGGAAGCGTTCAAAGGCAGTGCACAGAGGTAATGGCGAGGTAACAAAAGGAGAGATGAGCGCAGCTTTCCAATATCAGATGTCAACTGGTCGCTCGGTCCGCCGGCGTCGCCACTAGGGTTACCACCTTCGGGTTTTACTGAATTATTTGCTTTTCCATTGTTTATATTCGGGCTACAACGTTTATATCCATGTTATCAGATGTGAGTAGTGGGTTGGATCAATGTCGTTGTTATTATTCGATGTGTATTGCCGGCCGAAGGAGTCACTAATATTTTTTTCGGCGCCTATGTTCTTTCATATGTTTGTTGTAAGTTGGCAGCCCTATTCGCGACAGAGTAATTGTAACTCACCACTACTTTTTTGTTGTCAAAGTTTGAAAGTTTATATAACAGGAGAAATTGTTGTAAATTTCATAAAGAAAAACTTAATATTTCTGTTTCTACCACTGTCATAGTTTCTTGGAAATGCAGGTACACAAGCAAATATTGCTTTATGTGTTGTGGTGTTAAATTGTTTCACAACCTAAATCCCTTTTAAAGTGATAGACTATATTAATAATTTTTGCAACGCAACAATGAATAGAATATGGAAATGTGGTTATAAAATATACGATTACCAACTTTTACTTAGAGCGGCGACGATAAAATGTCAGAGCATTTTCAGCCTAACGATCAAAGCACCGTAAAATTTAAATACCGCTCAAAAGGTTACTCACACACACGAGTACGGACCTTTTAAATATCGGGGATCATTTAGAACGACAGGCCGGGGAGAGGATAATCGCCGGCTATATAATTTATTATATTGATACTGGAAGCGTCATTTAGATCCGACATAAGAAAGTGCGCTGTCGAGTGGTCGGCTCGGCATATCCAGCAAAACCGGTCGCAGTTGCGGTCAGTTTGCGCGGCGAACCATTGTCTAGAAATAGCCTTAGCTGTAACGAGAAATTATAGTTAGCAAGCAGTTCTAACAGCTAGGAAGTTGTTGGAATAACATTTTATATACCGTGTACAACGTGTTCATTTATTCTACAAGATATATTAACCTTTGTAGTCGGTCACACTTTCGATTGAAGAAGCGCCTTTTCTTAATAGTCAAATCTTACGTTTTTTGTTAGAATTTGACTGGGCAATTCCAATTACTTCTTGACACAATCATCGTATTTGGAGTGAGTACCTAAAGTAAGTTTATGAACTAAAAGAAACTTTGCACGTCAAATGATTAGAAAGTTCTTTTCTGAAATTATATTTTTGATAAATTGTGTCTGCACTATGTATTTATTTTGTAGTATTTCTTGTTACGAAAACACTAACGTATTAGTAGTAGTCAGATGTGTAGATGATGTGATTATAATATCTAATTAAGCATTACCATACAAAGGTGTAAAGAAATTATGAAATGTTAACAAGCTCGTCCATCACGAGCCGCTTTACAAACACCACAATGACCAAGTGTTTCCGGTCGGGGCGGTGTTATTTCCGGTCGGCAAGACCGACGCAGAAAAAAACATCGTGTTTTACAAATTTAAAATTAGAACGGATTACACAATGTAGCGGGTTTAATGTCGCGAGGGAAGTAATACATTTTCGGAACAATCAAAAAATAAAATACATATTTCATTTTTCAGATTGCAAATGAAATTGAAAAATTAATTGTAGTAATTTGCGTAGACACGCATTTTATGAATAAAATATGATTGTAATTTTTGAATAACGAACCATAAATATGACAAAAGAAAACAAAAAATATATAGAAACTGAAAAATCATGTTTCTAACATATCAAAACTCCCCCTATACAATCCCCGCGTGTTATATATTAGAAAATAAACAAGATATATTGAATACATAATGTGTAGCAAACCTTAAAACCCACGACAGCTGGCAGACGGGTGGAATACGATATCTAATTCACGTTTTACGTCTATCGAAAAAACCATACAATAGAGTACAGTCCAAGAATTTTTTTACAATGTTTTTTTCCGCTCTAGTAACCTGGTTTATGGGCTACACTCAGAATCGAAAGTCGAAATTGTTTTTAAAGTTTATGAATCATCGTACGGTAAAAACTGATATCAAGTGTGGTCTTAAATTAGACTTATATGTACATGGCATTTTTTACATTTTTTTTCATTCATTCTCATCCCATCCTCGTCGCCAGCATAACATCCAAGATGTATAAGTGAAACGGCGACTGGTTTGAGACTCTGATTTGACACTTCTAAGCACGGTACATTATATAGCACTAGACACATTAAGCCCATACACTACAATTATTAATATTAAGTCTAACTCAATAACAGTTATAATCCTATACTCCCTTTGTCGTTTGTTTCATGATTTAATAATAACACATACTGAAATATAACAATCGATATTACGAACACATCAAAGTAAATTGTTGACGCCGTTTCTGCCGCGCTCTAACAGATGGCGCTGTGCCGAGACATCATTTAATTGCAACGCGGTGTGTACAGGCCCGTCTCACCGCACATGTCCTTCCCGCAGGCCCAGATATTTTTCGTGTTTAGTTGTTGTCTTGTCCTTATCTCCTTGTCGTTGACGTTTGCGTTGCGTAGAAATCGTTGGCTATCGATGGTTGAGTCGTTTACTTTAAACAATTTGTGTAGGAGTTAAACAAGAATAAGTTGAAAGTTGTAAATACTGTGGACATAAGTTATTAAAGATTTAAAACGGATCGTATTTAACAGAAAAGTATCACCATAAGAGGTTCGCGAAGAGCACGGATGTATATTGCCATGACAATATCGGAAATGGATCGGAAATAAAAGTCCTATACTGTACTCAATACCTAAAGAGTATAAAAGGGTTTTATAGACGACATGCGGTAAGCCAGGCCCACAATACATTAGCCATGACAAATGTGTAAACGATGGAGGTACAAATGTTGACCACATTCCGGCTTCCCCTACGCCTTTATCAATAACTAACCCTCACCTTGTGTGTTCAGAAAAAGAATTATGGTTGGAAATACGAATTAATTCATAATAATTCTTCATATATTGTAAACATTTACTCATATACCATTTCTTTAAGTTTCTTTCTACGTCATATGACAGATGGGTAAATTTATAAAGCGTACTGATTAAGTTACTTGATACATGATCGTATCTATACTTATCGATCGAAATCTATACTTATATATTAGTAAGAAGAGAAAGATATGTATTTTTTGCACGAATAGACAGTAATACTGTTCCAGTTTCCAAAATGACCTTATATCAGAACTCGTAAATCAAATACTAACATACTTCAAGCTATAAATTTTACAAAGAAGTTTTAATACTGTAAACACGTTACATTATCGTGACGTCACATACAACTAGTTAAATAGAAATTAAATGTATGTCAAGGTCTTCACAAAACAACTTGCGCGTTGTAAAGACTCCACTACAGCCGTGTTGATTGTAATAATTAAAAATTTATTACGTTAAAACATGGCACGTTTTTTGCTTTGTCGGCCATTTTAATTGGAGACAGCGACTTCCCTTTGCTTGCTTTATTATTGTAAAGTACACTGCACTCTATAATTAGTTTCTCAGAAAGTCAAGTACTTTACACGATAGTGTTTTTTTATATGCACCTTTTTTTTTTGAGGTACAAGCTTTGCCTTCATTTTCTAGTGTCATAAAGTGTACCTATAACACATTAGCAGTTGAAATAAATACCAGATGCCGCTGGCGAGACGTCGTAAAGTTGGAATTGCGCGAGCTCCAAGCAAATAACTGGTAGGAGACAATCCAAGACAGGCGACGTTGGCCATCTCTCGTGGCGGAAGTCAAGACCAAGGTTATTGTGCAAGTGAAGTGTGGAGTAGTCAAAGTAAATATTATAGCCACACTTACATTTCATACAGATCTATGTAACGTCAGGAATCGAGTTTCCAATTAAATTACACTAATACATGTACTGCTCTCTAATCAAGGTTCCGAAACTATTTACCTGTAACAAAAAAGTTTTTATTAATACGATTCAACAAGTCCAAAGCAGCTGGCTTAACGAATTCGAAACCAACCGGAAGTGAACGGAAACAAATTAATATAGAGTTACAAATTGTCCACAACAAAGTCCGGGCAACAGAAATCATGTTTAATACGTGACTGTGAGCTAATTAAATTATGGAGTTTTGTTGTGGCCCCGATAACACTAATGGGATTGGCTTCGAGCTCGGCTTAAGGTGTTGCCATAAATCCTTTGATTTTACACAACGATATCAAATACAAGTAAAATGATAAAATTACGTTAATTTGTTCGACCGTAACACGTACTGGTTGTTTTTCTTATCTCCTATCAAATATTCGTGTTAATTTTGTATAAGTCATACACGATAGCTTTGATATTGTTGTTAAATATTGAAGCTTTAACCATTAATGTAAATTTCTAGTACACCTGTAATATTCGAAATAGTGTTGAGATTAACTTGTAATGTTTTTTTTTAGTTATTAATACAAATCTGTGTCTCATCCTGGCTTGTGTCCCACATGGTGTTGGGGTCAGCCTTGCGCGTCCGTCATCTCCACCTCGATCTTAGTTAGTTAGTTAATAATACAACCTCACCCAATATCATTATCATCAGGGATTCGAAGCCTACTTATTACTAGTACCCACTAAATACCAATATAGATATTTCAAATTAAATCAATCCATTGAATTAATTAACAATTACTAAGTATTAATAAACAAATACAAACGCTTCAATTAAAACTGAATGAATGTTTGTGAGGTAGTTAGCTAATTTAGTTAGAGGATTGTTAGTCCAATTAAAACGTAGAACAAATGCCCTACCGCTAAAAACTTGTCGGGTCCTTCAGCCTATACAAACAAAGGTAATAAACTTTTGTTGCACGATACAACCTGTAGTGCCTAGTTCTAGGCAAAGGAAGTGAGAAATAAAATAATAACAGTGGATGTTTGTATCAAAAAATCACTATTTAATTTCGGGGCTTGAGGTGAATTTGCAAACATATTGTTGATAAGGAACAGATCCATTTCAGTGAAATTACCATTTCCCT
>JAODUI010000010.1:2663956-2701340 GCA_027563995.1 Papilio gigon | reverse complement strand
GGTTATTGTGGCAGTCGATGGGGGAGGCCTACGTCCAGCAGTGGACTTCATTAGGCTGATAATGATGATGATGATGAATGAATGTTATAACAGAGATGATGTTATTTAAAGATTTGAATTTTTATCGACGTCATGTATCAACGGAGGAAAGTCTTGTATTGAAATAAAAAAAAATCGGTAAAATTTTGATAAAATATTTCACCTTTCAAGTGCCTCTTTTTATTATTTGTTGAATAAATATATTTCTAACGTGTAATTTCACAAAAATGAAAAATGTATTGCATTCTTAACAATTTCATCCAATTGTTCAAGTTCAGCTACTTCACAAGAGACATCAAACTTCTGAATGGCTTTAAAAGAAAATTCGCTTAGAATACTGAAAAGTCAGAACAATTTGACCTTGTCGTAAAACGACATATTTTATGAAAAAGCATCTTTCTTAGTTTGTAGAAATAAAATGAAATTTACAATATTTTTTGTAATCAGTTTACAAAAATTTAATCAAAATCGTAAAGCCATGAGACAATTTTGTCGTAAAAGCAAAAATATTTTCATTCGCAATGAATGATAACCGAGCTTTTCAATTTTTACTATGGACACGTACATGTTCGATAGAATGTCCTTAAAGTACACTTTCACTGATATGTTTTCTTTCTGTTAAAAATGCCTTGAAACTGTTTTCTTTCTTCAGAGCAGGGGACAAACGAGAGGCGGGATCTACAAGGGTGGTTGTCGACGTCCCGCAACACATGCAATACTAGAACCACAGATGCGTTGCCGGCCTTTATGAAAGAAGTACACTAGCTTCTTAAAGCACCTTGTAAGACCCTTGTTTGACCAATCATCGTGAATTAAAAGTTGCTAAGTCACCGAAAATCATTCTAAATGACCTTACAGTATTAGAGAATATTACGTAACGGAGATAACAAAGGTCTGTAAGTTGATTACAGACCTATTGTGAAGGAGCGGCCGCTACGTAGAAAAAATACGTACGTGACATACAACATACCGTAAGAGCCCCAGCTAAAATTATATTGAGGGCGCTACTGGTCAATTCAAATATAGATATCCAGTCATATTTATCGTATTTAGTAATTTTATATCTATATATCTCCAGCTTTTTGTTATTTTTTTAAACTAAAATATTAGCAGATTTTTGTTAGTATACTAATATTTCATTTACCACTCCAATCTAGGCTTGTGCTAGGATATGTGGTTTACAATAGTCGAATGGCAGGATTCGAACTCTCGACCACGTGATCGGAAATCAGTACCCTTAACCATTAAACTATTGAAGCTTTAATTGTAAATATTGATGAATTTAATTTCTAACACAATTTTTATTTTTAATTAATATGTTCGCACTATAACGCACCAACAAATCTGGAGGTGCGAGGCCTCCTTTGTAGTAAGCATGTTTTTATTTTCAAACAAAGAAGCACGTCACATGTACACCCGGGTGCATGGCTGTGTTATAGACTGTGACCTTAAACGGTACTGTAATAACTAGTGCACGGAGGACTCGGGTAAATATAAACTACCGCTACTAAACAAGTAACGCACTGTCGCTGAGCGATTACGGTAAGACTTTGCCTTTTTATAGCTAAGAGACGTAAAGGTCATTCACCTCACGACGAGCACACCTTGATCATAATGCGAAGTTACGTGTAACCTTGGAACAAAAATATTCTGTATACTTTGAACCAAGGCATGATAATATTGCCATAGATTTTTTATATGCGTAATATAATAATAAACCATTACTTGCATTGACATTCATATACATAAGAAATACGCTACCTGTAACAACACGAGGCTTTTTTTGCGACTACGCCGCGAGTTATAAATCTGAATCCAAACGAATAAGCTTTGAATTTCATAGGTACCTTTTTGCAATTCAAACGAGGATAAATTTCCGACTCAATAAATATTTGGTTGCAATAAAATAGACTGATCGACAATATCCAATGTTATTTCACCGTTGGTGATTTTTTCAGCACTCCTTTATTTGGCGGCAGGGGGCGCGCTTGTCGGGCAAAATATATTTCGTCACGTCACCAAACACTCTAAATTAAGCCTTTGATGGATCTTTGTTTAGTCTACAACCGGTACAAGATTTTTTATCAGACGTCCCCGAGACAAATTGCTTACGTCCCTTGCGCGTAAACTTTTATTAGAATAACTTTTTATAAAGCTTCGACTTAGCTTTTTGCTTAAATGAAAAATCTGTTATCAAATTAATTTAAGTCTTTAGTGACACATTACAAACAGAGAAAATACTTCGATATAACTCCATAGTATTTTACATAACAATAAGATTAAACGCATGTCGTTAAAAGACGTTCAAAGTTAAACGTGTGTAAAGATTATGATGGAATAAAATTAAAGAAAACAAACATGAAATATAAATTAAAGAGTAATTATATGGAGATTAACATTACTTAAAAGTTAACACAAAAACAACAGCTGCCGTACGCCTCAAGTGGGTAAAACTCGAGAAATTTCAGAACAAACAAACGAGACCGGGAAAGATGTTGCTTGTTTTGTTTAAAACCTCTTTCCTCATATCCTCCGTACTAAATAACTTTACAAAGAATCACATAACAAATTTATTTTAGTAAATGCTGAACGTATATTTAGTTAATACATCAACAAAACTGTGGTTAAGCCATTAGTACTACCGTCTGCGGCGACATGGTCGATTCGACAGCAATCAGATTATTCGATTAATAGTTTACATATTTTAGAATGATCATTTAAGAGGTCACTAATTTTAATACCACATTTAGTTTATTGAAATCCAAAAAAATATTAAATACACTAACAGACTGGTTCTAAAATCATTTAATGTTGAGCAGTGGCACTTTCTTCTTAAGTGTAGCCAGCCAGCTCGCTAGTGTGGAGAAATCTACGCTAAGGGACTGCGCATTTATTGAATGTTAATATTAAAAATTAATTACGTAACAATTGATATCCGAATACAACGTGGAAGAGAGGCAACAAAGGTATATTGTAAGACGGAATACAGTATAAGCATTTCATATTTATGACGGCACGATAATTGAAAGGCGCGCTTTGAATGTCACGTAAGCTCATAATCTACGGACAGTCGAACTATACAGCGCTCACACGAACATTCCCGGCAGAAAGGTCACGCCGCTAGCGTGACATAATTCAAAATAATTGATTTTCAAGAACCACACGCCGGCATAACCGATTAATTGTTAACGCTCCAAGAACAAAAGAAAAATTTAATACGCGACCATAAATAAAATAGAGCAATGTTGGCGCGGCAAAACAGTTCTTGTTTTATATTTGGCCCCTTTCATTTGACCTACGTTGAACAGTTAAGTACCAGCCGGAATACAATATAGAAGGCAATAATAAAAAAGTGAGAGCTTTCAACCCCTCGTAAAGATAATAACTTGGGCAAGCCCGAGTCTCAGAGTAAAATAAGCTTCGAGTTCAGACAAGCAAAGAGTTCGTTGGAGTTGATAATCTGTGCAACTCCGAACTGAGACGATATTTAATAGCTTTCAACAGACAGCGTAATTAGCTGAATGTTCATTTCACTAAATGCCAGATCAAGTTATCTAATTATTTGATGTGGATAGAGATGATAGATGTAATGCATGTTTTCGGTGGTATTGTTTGAATGTTCAAAAGATTTTTTAAACATTAAAACTATCGTATAAATTGAATGAAAACAACTACAAACTACTGCCGGCTATGATTGGCTAAAACACCCTCCCTCATTAACAAAACTTCCATAAAAGACCTCACATTTCTCCTATATCAATTAATATTGAATATAGCATGCTTAATGAATTAATAAATCTCATCTCTGTTACATTGTTAGGGCGTAGTTTCACGGCAAGCGAACGTTTGGCATGAACGCACGGTCAAGATTTTAAACTGGTTCTGAGAAGCGATTTCTAGCTTGCCGACTTACCATTTTAGAAACATCTGCATAAGTACAGCCTGCACTTGGCTATAAATAAAAGCAGGTTCTATGTAAGGAACACGTGGGTCAACTAAATGGCCAACAGCTTAATAATATGTTTGGCTTTCTTAGACTTAAATTTATTGTTTTAAGTTATGTCTAATGGTACACACGATGTCATTAATTTATATGAACTTTCTAGTGACCTTTAATTTACACTAGAATATTTGACATATGCTGAGTCGTGTTGATATAATTCTCCTGGAAAACATAATAAAGAATTTGCGGTACAGCTACAGCAAATAAAGAACCACGTATCCCAGTAGTTTCTACGTAACAGCAATCAGTCAGAACATTTCCACACGACTGGGGTCAACATATAAAGACAAATAGTCCGATTTATTTCTAAACGCATTAAAACTTAGCCGCACTTGGTCCGAGTTAGTTTATTTACTGCTACCCCGGCCAATGGATCGCCGGCTGTTGCCCAATTTTTTTATATGTTATCCCATTTCGAAGTAGAAAATACGAGTAAATGTTTCGTCGCTAAAACAATAAACCCTGAAGAACGGGCAATAAAGGAAAACCATATAAGTTCCATAAACAATAGACTCTTCGGATGGTGTTAAAACGAAGGAAAGGAAATATTTTATAATACTTATTATTTAAGCAGTCTTAACGAATACAATTTAATGACAAATAATATAGCTGTAATTATATTAACCGAAGTTATGGTCATCAAAACATGGAAATTTCTAAATTTGGTCACTCCATAGTGATAATGGAGAATGACTCCTTTATCCAGCAGTGGGCAGACAAAAAAGTTGATGATCATATGTTTCATCCACTTTTCTTTTTTAAATAGTCCTTCAAGTGTTCGGACTAGTAACAAATTAATACGAATTTGTAGTGGGAGGACTGAAATTGTCTGAGACCGATTTAAGTTAGAGGTTATACCAAAAAGGTTTATTTAAGACATCGGCAAAGTTTTAAACAATTCAGTTATGTGCGTGTACGTGAGAGACGTGAAAAGGTGAAAAGCGTCTTAACAGTTCGTTTTACAGTATCTTTATATGACGTAACAAATTCAGCAACTGTAAGTTCGTAACGAAGTTTAACAGGCGTCGTTGTAACCTACTTGTAGTAATTAGAAACAAAATGTTCGCAAATCCCCGGCCTATAGTAGGGTTGCCACGTCCTTGAATGTAACCCAAAATATACCAGGTTTGCATGGTACATGATGGTCTACGTGTGGACAGTACATATGAAAAAAGTTACTGATGTCCTTCTTCGTAGTGCTCTGAGAATTAGGGTCGGAAATAGTGTTAATTTTCGACGTCCGCCAAGTAGAGAAAGATTAACGTGTCATTGGACGTCGCTTTTTACGGTTTGATGTTCTGGTCTAGGTTTATTGAAAATTTGGCAGCCCTATGCTGCGCACCGATTTTCGGGCGGCAATTTAAAAACACGTTTATATTCTCACGTCGCTGACTTAATTCTTTTCGAATCCAATTAACATCAGAAGTTACGTTTCGTATAAAAGCGAACACCGAGTCGGAAGTTTAATTAATCATTGTTATCGGAAACCGTCAGACTGGACAGCGGTGCCGCGACGTATGAATTTTATATCTAATGAAATCGACATAATAGTTGGTTGATTTTGGTTATTATGTACTTTACACGAACGTAACACATTGTCACATAAATTGACGCGTAACCAACACGTCAATTTATGTGAAAAATGTAAAGAGTGAATTATGTTGGCACATCGCGCTCATTTTCCGCTGTAATTACGTTAAAGGTGTTGTCTGGCATGTGTAATTACTGTGAATATTGAATTCTAGTGTTGTAACTAGCGCCTGTACAAAACTTATTTTTATCTCTCATTATTTCGAAAAGAAGGAGCGGTATAACAGTTTGTACTTGAAAGAGTATTTCAGAATAATATTCAATAAATATAATCGAAGCGTAACAAAACGCTTTACTACCTTCGGCATACGTCAGCAATTTTTTACGCAAACACTCAAATAAAGCAGATTTTCAATTTATCAAATCGCTTATTCGGCGTTCCGAACACACGCCAGGGATACATTTAAACGGCGTTATTCCAAAATCTGCTATCCGCGGATTTCTTTTCAGAGCGCGGGAATTCTTACGAGATATTGAATGGCTTCAATTTCCTACCGAGCACAATGTAAACAGTCGCCGCGAGATCTACGCCAGGTTTTCGTGAACCAATAACAACAGTAAAAGAGTTAATTCCCCGATTATCTAAAAGATTTTCTCTAATATTCTGCTAGAAGGGTTCCGGAATGGGTCTTGGACATTGACACAAGAGATAGCCAACGCCATCTGTCATACAATCGCTTGTAGCTTAGCTCAGCTTCAATGACCCTAATTACTTCTAGAATTAGTTCCTTTAAGATACCAATAAATAACTAGGGTAGATAACTATAAATAATACTTTGAATTTATCACTAAATATGTGATAGTCGACACAAAATCAGTACGATTTCAATAATAAAGTGAATTCACGGGATTTCCAATATTAAAATTGACAACTCCCTATCAAATATTACATTAAAAGCGAAAGGAAACGGGAGCCGTCAGCGCGGGCCGGTGCTAATGGTATTGGAAACACGGCGGCTAATTAAGTCTTCCATGTTAATTTATGACCTGTTTTCCACCGAAGCCTCAGCTATAATCAAAATAAATCGCTTCCCACTAAGACACGCGAGGGGATGCGAACAAATGGATTGGAAGCGAGCATTTCCTTCTTTTGGAACTGTAAGAAATTAATAATTAAGACGTCTGGTAGCAGATTGCCAATGAAAAATTTTGTTATGCGGGCTGCTCACGTTAATTCCATTAATCAAATGTAAACTCTATTTACACTTTAGGTGTGTTCTGTAAAAAACGTCAATAATTTTATCCTCAAAGTGATCTGAAGGAACTAATATTTTCGGTCTTCCATTGTAATATCAATCCGACTTTATCTTAACATCTGTCTATAGGTAATCTAAGAAATATTAGTGATATTACCGTGTACATAAATTGAGATGTTATGTAATATAGGCTCGGTGTACGCTAGGAAACGGCGAAGCGGCAAGAGGCAGTAATCGACCTCAATCAGCGAGCGGATACCTAATGCCGAGGCAGTAAGCTCTAGCCTGTTTGCTGATGCCTATCTGTACCGTGGAGTAGCATCATATAAGACGATTGCTATCGACAATATGCTAAGGCAGTGTTACAATGACTGAGCTAAACACGGGCCAGTTACTAAGCTACTGCTGCACATAGTCACTTGGTTACTAAATCTTCTAATTTAGATTTCTCATACTAATAGACTTCTTTACTGACCCGTTAGCGACTCTTACGGATAACAGTAATAATAGTCGATTTACAAAACCGATAAACTCGATGGACTATTTTTGTTAATAACATTGGGTTAGATTACGAATAATTATTTAAAATCGGTCACGCCTTTAAAGTTACAAGGTATCACAAATAATTGAATGTTTTCGAAAAGTCAAGTATTTTAGTTAGATAACTACCTTTGCTATTATAAAAGAGTAATGAATGTTCTTCAAAACTATAACAGTCAACTTCTTTTAATGTGTGTATTAAGAGAATTATTTGAGAAGTCATAGTGAACTAGGCTTTACAGCTAAGACAGTCTCGGTGTCGTGCCTGTGGGCGATAGAGTTACCGCCCCTACTAAGTGTTCGATAATTTCAGTCCATCTTCCTACGTTATTATACAACACGCCTATATTTCATAGCATAGTCCAATCTAGGATGGCTACTATAATATTAATATTTTACAAACACCCAACTTTATCAATATTAAACATAAAAAAGTGAGAAATTTTTTGGGATGAAATAAGAACTTTATGACAATTTAAATTTTCATCATTATTAATGAACAATGTCTTTTCGACATTGTGATTTATTCATTGTAGTCAATGCTTGTCTATTGTATTGTTTTTATTTATAGCATTAAAAAAAACTTTAAACTGCTATTTTATATTAAACTCAAAGTGTTAAAGGATTAAAATATGAAATGAGCAATTTCCCTTTAAACAAGTTTTAAAGGAACATTGGCAAATTCGCATTTAACACAGAATCCTAAGCGAATGGATATAACGACAATAATCCCGTTAATACTTTCCCACGAGTTAAATGAGTCGCTTTTATAATTCCGCATTAAGTTTAAAACGAGAAAAGATAATTTGATTGTGTTTATTCGGAATTAACTAGGAAGCAATGACTTTGTAATTAAGTTTTCATATATTTAATAGATATTACAATTTGATAACTTTTAGCTAGCTACAATACACACACCTACAATATATTAAAGAGCATTAAAGTTACCTGTGAAAGGTACATTAAGAACAGATAAGATAATGTACAGAGAAATGACATTTGACTTCACTAAATGCACTTCCCATTCCCAGACAGTATTAAGTAACTGCAGGAATATCAAAATCACTATAAATTAGTCACCGCCACATTCAACAGCCCAAATACAGAATCATTTCCACTTTACCCCTTTCTTCTTTGTGGCAAGAGGTCCATTCCGAGGAAAAGAAGCCTCTCCTTGGAGAAATACCACTGATCGGTCCGAAACTAGCCGGTGACGTCGCCAATGTAAAGATTTTAGTGTTAGTCGTCCTTAACTATCTTGTAAACATTTATTTATCTGTGATTCCTCTAGTGTTGCTGATGTACATGGCCGTCGATGTTCACCTCGCGATCACGCCCTTTTGTCTCTCTCTAATAAAAAAAATAGTTTGAAAGCGTGCAAACTATAATGTGTCCATGCCTCATGTTAAGGGTCAAAATGGAAATAAAGCTGGAACAAGAGCTATTTATCATAAGTTGTGACCTCGTACGCGGTGCGCATAGCAAATGTATTTATTGCCGCTTCCCTTTCCTATCTATGGTGCGATCGGGAACGAATCACTTCGTCCGCTTTGCTAGAATAACGGCAGGGTTACTGCATTATTGAAATTTAACTTCATAATTGAAATTTAAAAAAGAAAAAAAAACAATTTCTTACACACCAAAGAGTTCAATAATGACAAAAAAAAATGTTTTTAATATTTAATTCATTGGATATGAAATTTTCTTCTGAATTTCATCTGTTTAATTGGATTTGTTACAAAGTCAATTTGTATGAACTGAACAATTTGTTAAAATATTTTAAAAATTAAAATTTCAACCGTGTGCAGCCCTGTATGCAGATCGTCTAATGGAGATATTCCCCTAATAGTTAGATAAACCGAGAACGATACATCAGGGCGCACTGTAATGCCTAGGCAAGGATAAGCTCACAACTAGTCTTGCACGGAAACATATTTGTCTCGGTGTGTGGACGTTGAACTAAATTTTATTTCAGTTTAAAATTTTATAATATAAATAAAACATAACTAAATATATGTACAAACATTAATAACAGAATAACCATCGTTTATTTATTAATCTGATGTTATTAACATTTTCAAGTAAAGTAAACGTTGAACTTTTTCTTTAAAAAACGAGGTAAAAAGTCTTTTCAAAGTATAAATCTATATTCACTAATAATCCTTACTAAAAAAAGAAGCTTTAATGTTATAACATAGTACCGTCGGCCTCGCCCTGGAAATATCAGTATTTTGGTTTGTATAGTATAATTTTCCATCCATTTTAATGGAGGCACGCCTAAAGTTTTCGCGCTCATATTTTACTGAGAGAGGTCACGGGACTTACAATAGCGGAGTTAAGCCTAATAAGGTATATTTTTATATCTTGTCATAATTTTTTTATAACGATAATATCATCAGTTACAATTCATAATAACTGCAACTATACTCAACGTTTGTGAGTACGTTTATAAAAGAAGGAGGGCAAACGAGCGGCGAGATCACAAACATGGTCGTCGACGCCCATGGACATCTGCAACACTAGACGAGCATACCAAACAAATGAAAACATACGTCTTCATTTGTTTGAACTCTGTAAACTAGTAATTATGTTCAATTGCTGGTAGACATAACGCCTTTAGAATACAAAAATACATACAGTTATGACTTCTAACTCAATTGGCCGATTAAACTGCGTTTCTCGTGTACAAAAACCTAAAAAAAATATTGAACGTTATGTATTATCATTCAAAACAGTTATTCGTAGTTCTGGCTTTCGTTTTATTAATACGGTTTTGTTAGACTGTGTCTCCTTTCTATCCAGTCCCCTCTTCCGTCTGAAATACAACAATTCTTATATGACTTTTGTTAGTAATGACGGTCAAATAACATAGCATGAACAGCTCGTACCACTTTTAATACTATACGAAAAGGAATAACATAATGTAACATGTAATATCCGAGATATGCTATAATTTCATACTCGCATGAAAAAAAAAAACATCACTACATTAGAAAAGTACCAACTAACATTGAATACATTTTCTTTATGGGAAAATAAATGCAGGGTTCGGCATGCCGGTTGCCGGAGTGGACTTTTGAGGTATAATAAACCGTCGAGTTTGGCGTGCGAGGTCGCATACGGATACAAATTACATTTCCACACTAAATATTTTCACTTTTTATTTGCTCACATAATAAAAAGGCAATAAACAAAACTGGTGCACGACATTCTCGACCGCACGCGCGTCGCCGGCGGCGCACGTCTAGCAACTTACCTTTAACTTGATACTATTATGATATTAATTTTTACATAGCCCATAACACATTATAATAAAGAAAGTGCACAGAGTCGCCCTCTTTATTTGTCATCTGCCAGGGCTCAGTCGTTAACTAGTTAGTCTCATTGTGTAGATTTCTCATAGGTATTAAATCTACATTCAAGTACTTTTTTAGTGACGTTAACTATCACAGCAGTTAGATTAGTAAGATTACTCAGATTATAAATGTGAAAGTTTGTATGGATAGATGGACGGATGTTTGTTATTACACATCTCCGAAACGGTTGAATGGATTTCGACGAAATTTGGCACAGATTTAGAACTTTATGACTGAAAGAACGCATAGGCTACTAACTCTTTTTTTAATTCGACGCGGACGTAGTCAAGAGAATAAATTGGTAGCATATGTTTAAATAGCAAGTAATTATCTTGTCTTGGAATCGCCCAAATAGAACAAAGAACGTAGATACCGCTGTCACAGTGAATTGTTCTCTTAAATAGAAACTCGGCGAGTTTAAATCCACTATCAAAGATAAATATTGTAGGTACAACAAACATAACTGAATGACTGAACGTAACACAAAGCTTTATCAAACCCTTCGTCGGTATTCCAGTTCTGTTTGTATCTGGAACTAACGCCACAAAAGCTATGTTAATTTTCGCAGCCCGACCCAGTCCGTCACGGTTTATTTAATTTACCTAATTGACAATGGTAACATGCGACTGTACTAGTCCGCTAAGTTGAGTAATTAATGACCGTACTGTGATGTTGTTTTGGTTTTTTTTTTACGCGAAATTGTGATTTTGCTAACGAATGCGAATGGCTCGTAATATAATTAAGGTTGCAGTGGGTGACATTGTGCGGGGTGTGGGGAGACGGGCGAACATTGTTTTTTATTTTGCAATTATCAAATGACATCTGTTTTCTCGCTAAAGTTTCGAGTGTGTTTGATGTTATATTATTTACATTTTGACTTTGTTATTAAATAATATAATATTGAAGAGTCTTCTGGATGATAAAATGCACAAATAGAACTGTTAATAATAAATGTTCTGAAACATTTATCCCGTATTTGCATCGACTAGTCTGGTGCCCGTGAGGATCCCGTCTCTTCATCGGGGTGAATGTGACTGATATTATTTCGTGACCACGACCAGTCTGTACTGATATAAAGTATAAACTAGATGTATAATAATGTCTTACGAAATAATTTAAAATTTAAATATCTGCTGTAGTACTGTAAAAGTTTTCTTATCGACACATAGCAAATGTTTGCATTCCGACGCTGCATTAGTGCAATAAAATGTGTAAAATATTCCCACCGGGTGCGAAAAGCAAACAGGCTAATGCCACTAACATGGCACTCACGGCCCATTCACTTCGATAACACAAGCGCACGCCGCCGCGGGGACTGGGGACATTTTAAAGCACATTTGTTTAATGTCACACGATACACGCCGTTTTGTTCCGAACTGAGCATATTCTTTCTTATAAAACTACGTAAAGTCGAAACGTGTTGAGAAAATATATCAAAACACCTGATTAATATGATATGCTATGAATATTTCTCTAAAACTTGGATTTTTAGGTAAGAGAATTAGAAAATTATAGATTTTTACGGCAAATCAATTAAAGTCTGAAGTCCTTACGTACATATTTGAAATGAGAAATACATTCTTAACTTCAATAACTAACAATAACAATAAAAACTTGATTAAATAATTTCCGTAACTACTAAACCAATTTTCAAAATTATTCTAAAAAGCGTTCTACATATCATTTATTCTTAATTTAAGTGAGTTATTAGGTGGTATAACAACTTGAATCATTGTAATGTAACCTGTAACATCGTAAAGCGTTCGTGTATTGATTGCATGTCGTGCATTATGCACTGGTCGCGAACAGTCCAGGTGCTACGTAAGTGTGGCTTGGAAAACATAGGTTATTTATTACAGCAAAATACTGCGCGGTTATTTTTGTCTTTTAAAGCTTTTATAAACAGGTCTACTGTAATGCCTGTGGTGTATATGTTTGTTACTTTAACAGTGAGTTTCCACTGCCACAGCAGCTCTTTAACTTGAGACTGGGATTGATATTGATTTGTAGATGCTAGCTTATTATTGCAACCAGCAGATCTCTAATATGGACTTTATGTTATCTTAATATAAAGCTCAAATCAACTGTACTCGTATCATTTCTTTATTCTTTCAAACGAAACTCGTCTGGTCTTGTACCTGAAACAAGATATAACTAAATTAAAAACAAGTACTAAACGTATTGGTGACTAATCAAAACTATAAAAGTGGGCTTGGTGTGGAAAATAAAATGTAAAACTTGAAGAGATGTTGTACATTGTCTTTGACAGTTACGATTACTACAAAGAAATAAAAGTGTATATTATCTACAGGGTGTTTCTGTCACAATAGATAACAGTTAGAGGGGGATTGTAAACAGTCTCACGGATCATGATCGCTCACACCCAGTCACGCGTGTATCGCCGACGCAGCGTAATATAAAAACAAGATAAGACCCCGCCTCACTTTTATCGTCATAGAAACACCCCGGCTCCATTGAATCACGTGTAACGTCTCCCCCGTAAAACGTAACGCCCGGTTATGTTCCACTTATCGATACGAGTTTACAACCACTGGCGATGTCGGACTTATATTATGTTAATATACTCGAAGTGCGATGATAAAAATTTACAATAATCGTTACGTTGTAAGTGGCAACATTGGGGACGTCTAGAGTATATGGGCAGTTACATTAGTGTCATATTAAACAAAGGCATCTTTGATGCCATAACCATAACCGAGTGTAAGACTGCAAGCTTGTAAAAAGAACGGAAGAATAACAATATTATAAATTTGCATTTTCCTAGCATAGATATAACGACTAACAGAGATGTATGGAAGAGTATCTCATACTGTGCCGACCCTCCATAGGGTTAAGGTCAGGATCATGATGATGATCTTTGTATCCCTGTCTTATCACGTACACTATCTGTCCCGGCCATGATGTAATTTTAAATCACAGTTTATATTAAAAAGTGTGTGACGTAATCATCTATGCTGATGCTATGGTGATATTATTGCATTATAAAAGTCGTCCTATATTAATTGCGATCTATAGAAAATTGTCTTACTTTCATTACATGTAGTACTAACATATTTTTTCAAATATGTATATATTTATTTGTGACCTAAATTGATTGTACGATTAATTCCAAAAGGTATTTACTGCTGTCACCTTAATTTTAGCGGTTTTCAGCAACACCGTGGCCACGGTCGTTATCTCTCCGTCCATAAATCTCAGCTATCTTAAGTAAATTGTTACCTCGAGTGGGTCGGGGAAAGAAAGCTCGGCACGTTAGTGATACTATTACCATAATATTCGCATAAGCAAGTCATTGTTCAAATACGTCGATCGGTGCAATGGCGACGCACACAAACGACCACAAGAACACTTGTTTACTTCAATATGTAGTCAATTATCGTAACCGTTATGTCCCGACTTTTTTGTGTCACTTTCGATATATACTACACTAATGATTAGGGGGATTTTTAAGTGTACATTTTCACTGACAATACCCTTTACCAACCTTCTATCAAACATATTGTATTCCTTTTTTGAATCAGTTAAGAAAAAAAAATTACTTTAAATGTTGCGGAATAATGTATTAATAAAACAGCATAAAATGAGCCAAGAAGGATAATTACACCTCCCCTCGTCTAAACACAATGTTTACCCATGTACCTACTCGTATTACACACAGCGTACCGTTAATAGATTCTCCGTGAAATATTAAATAGACGTTGCTTAGATTAAAGTTCCAGTTCCAACTAAAGAAAAAGTTAATCAACATAAAATATTTATGGGTCTTCGGCGAGCGTAATATATGTCCCCTATATTAATACTTCGCTCTCATAAACTCGCGTGTAAAGGTAACGGGGGTTTAAAATACCCCTAAGATTTAAAACGTGGCTGGCGGGGGTTGGGACACTTATCCTTTTTAAATTAAGTCACAAACCGTAACAGAGAACTTTATTTATCGAGGGCTCAAAAGAAACTGTGCTTTAAATTTTTTTTGTCGAAGTATTCCTTTAGAAATTGAATGACGCATTTTCGGTTGACGATAAATCATTTGACATATGTAGGGATCAGTTTATAATTTTACAACATGATAGAATTGAAGAATAGTAGTTGAATTATAACTATTTAGATAAATAAAATTTAACGTGTGTTTCCAAACCGAAGATTACAACAAATTAATTGAATTGCCAACAACAAGTAACAATCAAAATTCACATATAATTATAGCCAACGACTACGTCCTAATATGAGATATATTGTCATTTGTTTAAAGTTTGAAAGGATTCCATTCTAATTTGTATAAGCGTTAAAGAGTAAACCATACTAAAATGACACTACTAGGAATTTGTACTATAATTATCTAGAACATAAGTTACTAAGATATGACATATCTGTCAGAGCACCATATATATTTCATGTATTATAGTAGACTATGTTCACCAAATCATGGTGAACGTAGCCTGATCTTAAACATACAATAACAGTACAAGAAATTTAGTAAATTTCCATACATTAGGCAATAGACATTAGATGTATGTACAGTTGCCTTGCAACATTGTCTATTGAGGTTTATACATGCCAGCACAATAAAGGACAAGGCAAACTAAAATTGAAAGGGATAATACCGTAACTCATGCCAATGTCCTTTACATTGTTATGTCGGACACACTGGGATCTACTAGTTTTATGTAGCGTGAAGAAACAAGGCGACCTTGAAATATTTACACCTCGTAACAATAACTACCGAGGTAGTGTAACAGTTATGACAACCATAATTCTTGTCATTAATTTAAAACGTCATCTCATAAATTTATGCTTTCCGCGAGTTTATCGATAGTAAGCCACTTAGAATATTAGGTGCTTTGAGTTTCTACCCTTTTATTTAATAAAGTACAAGTATAAATTCCAATTACTCCGCTCCATACAACGCGGAGATTTAAAAGGTACGTATTAACCTAATTATTACTTTTAAAAATACATTTAATAAATCAATGTTATATTTCATTTTATACAAAAATACAATTTAGAATGAATGATAACGTATTTTACTCACGTATAATCTCCAAGAGTGATATCCGACAGCGGTGACAAAAACAAAAGAGAAATGTAAAGGAAACATCGAAGTGTAGAAACGCGATTGGAAGATTTGGTTCGGCAAAATAAATCTGGCAAGAATGCCCGTGTAGTCATTTAAATTAGCAATTTCCCGTTTTAGAGACATGCTTCATCCCCCTCTAAACCTTTATAAACCGACACGGGCGTCCGCGAGCTGGCTTTACTGCCTCCGTTTTATGTGTAGCTTAAATTCTTGCGTCAGTTAAAAAGAAATTTTCCGAAGCCGCGGCATCATTTGAAAATTTCACTTTTGGGAAAAATTTATGAAATAGCACGGAAATTTCCTTAAATAATTAAAAAGACAGAGCTAATTTAACTTAATTCTATTATTATAATCGTAAAAATAAATTAAGTTTTACGTGAATAAATAAATTTCCGTTAGTTAAATACACCGGGTATTTATTTCTAATATTTATACAAATATAACCTCTCTATATACATTCAATAAATGCATAAACGTGTACCTACAACATTAAAGTGCATTCCTTTGCAATGGCGTCAGTGAGTCATAATCCTTGAAAATACGAGCGCCGTTGAGAGCCAATAACATAATTGCAACACTATTTATAATTCATCTATTTGTATCTGTATAACGAATCTAAAAACCTGACCATTTACTGAATGCTACATTTTTCCTTTATAGAAGGGGTATACGAGTAACGGATCGCCTAATTAATCCGGCCCCTACAGCCATCCGCAACATTAGAGGGACCGCAGATGCGTTGCCGGACTTTAACGCTATTCACATTTTTCATACTAATAGTATTAGGTTTCCAGCTTAAAGTAAAAAGTGTGAATACTACAAGAACTACATTCGCTAGAAACAAAAACGTAAGGACTTTAACAAATTATTAAAAGAACGTGAAAAAATCAATGGAAGAAAACAAATTAATGCAGTTAACGCAACTCCACCATAACTATTAGCGTACAGTTCGAGTTAAGAAATCAAAGGTACCAGCCATTGAAGTGAAATGAGGGCAATGTTCCACTTTTCGTGCACAACCGGTTTAGGCTCATGAGAACAACGTAATACACAGTTAAGTTTTTGTGGGTAAGATTTTATTCATCTCCTTCATACGTGTTGTTACATTGTTGCTAACGTTTCCTTTTTGTTATTGTTTAACATTGTATTTGCAAGAGAAACTTACTCTAATGTATTACTTAAGTAATCATTAAACCGCTCTGAGTATGGCAGTAAGTATATGAAATTAGAAAATCCTACAAATCCACTGAATAACATAATCCGGTTTAGGTCGACTAAATGGTACGCCATCCGGCTTGAAGGACCACATTCTTTACACCGCGTAGTCCGCAATTTATTCTATCGATGGTTATCAGTGTAACGACAAAATATTAGTGGTTGTAATATTGTACCACTTTTACGATAAGAGGTCAGGTTTAGCTAATTGAAAAATATGACCAAAAGCTGTAATTAACTTTAGACGTAAGTAAGCAAAAATATAGTATAGTTACTCAAATTCAACGTTCGTGGTTGGTAAGTGTATATGTTAGTTATAATTCTTTTGTAGGTCACTTGGTTAACAAAGAGGTATATCATTTCGATACTGCAAACAGCGTAAAAAGGTGTACTTCGATAAAAGCAATGTATCCGATTGAGTTTACATTAATTTTTAAGTTTTATTTAGAGTCAATTTCGATTTAATCGGATTTTTAATTTGGGTGATAATCGAAATCAAACTCCGTTAAAATTCAAACGTACGGTGTTTTGCCCACTCTAAACATGTTTATAAATATTTCAAGTCACAGTACAAGACGGTGATTTAAGCAGTAAAATGTTTATTTTTATTTGATATAATAACTCAAAACACGAAAGTCGGTACAATATCCATTACGGTATAAGTTTTAAATGTCGAGGTGTTATTAAGAGTAACATTAAAATGTCAACGACATTGATTTGTTATGTTTTTCTTGCATGTGTTGCAATGATTGTGAAATTTACTAAGAAAATGAATAATAAATAATTTATTACAAATGTTTATCCATTGTCCAATGGGGTCCGCATACTGTGGAATTCATTATGGCCTATGTCCAGCTAACAAAGGGTGATGATGATGATAATGAAGATCCATTTTGTAAGATATATATAAAAACGTACTTTTTCTCATTATTTTTAAACCAGAGTAAACAATATGTTGTTTAACATATGTTTGGTAATGAAAACTACATAATTCTCGTATTTTGTGAAGTGATACTCTAAGTGGATAATATTTATTATTTCTAGTGATTATGCGACGGGAAAGTTATTACAGCAAACGGATATTGTTGTAGATGTATAAAAATAGAGTGAACAGAATCCAATAAACGTAAGTTGGCAAACTAGGTTGAGGAATCCGCTTTACAGTACAAATGAACTTAAGCGATAAACTTTCACTGAAATAGGTTGGTGTCTACTAATGACATGTATATGTGGTCCTGACGGCTGAAATCACACAACTTGAAAACTCGGAGTTTGTTGAAATAGAAGGTCAATAGGTCATTAAATGCCAAATGTCACGACATTAAAATAATTCGTCTTTTTTGTTTCTTTCTAGAAGCTTCTAGCTGTTACAATTGCAAATAATAAGTATATGATTCAACACAAAAATCTTGGGAATAAAAAAAAGTTAGAAATCAAATTTCACTAAAATTGAGACCAAGCCATATAATTTTAAGTCAATTATAACGAATCGAACTTTCTCAACAGGGAATAAACATAATGTTTCTCAGGCGTTGACTCACATCTCGGAGTCATTCTACGTTAATTTTAAAATCAACAAAAAAGGTGTGAAATTTACTACAAATCTAAACGAAGTGTGTTCATGGCCTTTATGACATTTGAAATTGGCTTGATGACTAATAGGATTATGGAACAAGACTACGAAGGTTTCTTAGGAGAGTGATTCAAATTTTTTGCTGTGTCATGAAGCGTGGAGCGCTAAGATTACGCACAAACTTCTTTATGGCTAATCCCAAATAAATTGCTCTTGAAATATTAAGTAAAGTAAACAAGAATATTTGAGAAATATTTTCGTTTTTTTTCGGTAAGTTTTTGGTCTCTATATTGACAAGTCTGCAAAAAAAAATTGACTCCATATAACTGATTTAGAGCTGTTAAAAATATGATAAAAACTAACAAAACATCCTTCAGGTACATCTTTTTATAATTAATTTATCAATTCCATGTGTCTATTATCATTGATTGTAGCTATAATTACGGCTTTTTTATTTCTCATAATTTCCTACACAATCCAAACGTAATTTAGATTTATTTAATACCAGTATTTACTCGCGACTTCGTCCGTGTGAAGTTAAAAAAAAATATAGTTAACCTATACGCCGTTACAGTAGTATCTATGTGCCGAATTTTATCCATGTCCGTTTAGCTATATTCGAGTTAGCTGCAAACAAACAACCATCTAGAAACACTCATTCATCAATTTATTTGTAAAAGTAAGAAGTAAGATTATGTAATAATACGTAGTATTATTTTCATTGATTACATCCCGCTGATCAATTACAACCACAAACTTGTTTCCCGTAACTGAAGACATCACGTGGATTGGGTTATGCAATCATAATTACTCATCTTTGCTTTATTATTTAATAAATTATTACAATAGCAGTATTTAAAAAGTCGTTTTATTAATGCATCTGTTTAATTAACCAGTAATTGTAATCTATTAACTTTCTTGTATAGGTTGCTTTCACTATATTAAAACCTTTTTAGCGACACAAAAAATTAAATTAACTTTGAAGTTGCCGTCTTTGGACGAATACTTCGACATTTGTTTAAAAACCTTTGTTTTTATAGCCATTAGAAATGTAATAGTTGTATTTTATCCAAATGTTACGGATGGTTTTGACTACCTATTTAGAACACTAGACAGTACAATAGTGTGCGTTCTAACAGTGCAGCACTGCACTGTCTACTGCTCTACACTGTCCTCGTATGAAAGGCCGAGGAATCAGTCGTATTCCTGGTAAAAAGAACCCTATCACAAAGATGCCATTCTCCGCGGCGACGTGTCGTGCTCGAATGAATGTCGCCACTGTCATTACTAAAGCCACAATTATTGACATCCGCCGTACAACACAATGTACAGAAACTATCTAATAAGTTGTTTTGAGGTAGAAAATTATACGGCTATGACAATAAGCTTTTTTTAATTCATTCTAATTGTAACATTACTATTATTACTTTACAAGTTCACAGAAACTTTTTAAAACATATATAATGTAATATTAAAAAACTATTTTAATACTAGCAGATTTTTGTTAATTTACTAACATTTCTCGTGACCATTCCTGGTAAGCTAGAAAAAGCTTGTGTTAGGATATGGTCCACGACAATAGTGTCATGGACCATATCCTAACTCGACTATTCGAATCGCGGGATTCGAATCTATTCGAATATAGATAGGTATAATCTTATAATGAGTTAAACATAGGATTATTGATAGGCATAGGACAAAGAAAATTAAATAAAGAATTTTAACCATACAAATCGTCTGTTAAGTTAAAACTAAAGGTGTGTTACAAGCTTTATGAAGTTTTTATCAGATGTTAAAGTATTTCTATGGTTTCAAGAATTCATTTGATAAAAAGTAAGCATTTGTACTTTCTTTGTAAATTTTCACATTATAATAAAAACACATTAGAAATCGTAAATGAATTAATGAACCAAAACGACAGAAAAATAGAAATATAAAAGATTTACCTTAAACGTTCCAACTGTTGAGACACGTGTACTAAGAACCATAGAAACGTAAAGATGAGTACACAAGAACAAATACACTGGAAGATATAAAATCAATTGATGCCAACAAAAAAAGGATCAGGTAATAAAAGTTTCTACCTTTTTTACGTGAGTGCTTTTAAGTTAGTGGGCGCAGGTAAGTTCCCCTCGACAGTGTCGAGCGTTCCGTTGATGAAAACAACCCTTGGTGTAAACATGATAGTAACTGTGGACGTCCACTAGCAAGGAACATGTATCTGTTGGTTTTTTAAGAGAAATATATATTTATGTAGTGAAAGCCTACGGTAATAATAAAATGAGGTAAAAAAAATCACTACAATTAAGTCAAAGTCAAATAAAGACGACTACACTCACTTTATGTATATGAACATATATGAGTGCAGATTCTTATTTATGTTATATAAATGTCTCGGGCAAGTATTAATAATTTAATAATCTGTCTTGTTAAGTAAGCAGATTTTTGTTAGTTTACTAAAATTTCTATAACCACTCCAACTAAGCTGTAGGCTAGTGTTAGGATATGGTTCACGATAATAGTCCGAGATGACTAGACCCGTACTCCTAACCATTAGGCTATTGGCGAGTGTACTATTGATTTATTTATATTTTAATTGATGTGTTCAATATAAATACGTAAATAGGACGACTCCAACCGATACTTGACGCCCACTCATAATGTCTTGGTTCTCTTTATTCATCCTTTCAACATGACCGATGTCTAAATATTTTATTAAATCTGCGGGTGAAGCGCGCGTGGGCTAGCAACTTGATCGATCGCATACTCTATGCAAAAACCACAAAAGAAACCTTTTCTTTTGAGGTCCTCGAAACTAAAACGTTCAGTTCACAAACCGCTTTGTTGTTGTGTTCGTTATTTTATATTGTATGTAATGTTAGTAAAATGAAGTATGTGACAGTAGTATTATAAAGCCATAGAGTAATAAAACAGATGTTCTATTGCTTTGAAGATTTTCGAAAACAAACAAGACGCGTTTACAGAAGGCATTAACTTCAACATAGATTAACTGGCAAAGTGTTACGTGCCGTTTGCAAAGAGGAGAGTCGTGACAATACAATGCGTGTATATGCGGTTAGCGCGGCTAATGTATGTTACTAAGGCTTCCCGCCTTTACGCCAATAATGGCGGGAAGTCGGCCATTCGATATATTTCGATCACGTGACTCACAGCGAAATGAAACGAAGTTGCGAAAGGCGGAATAATTGGAATTGATTTGTGTTGGATTCTAAGAAAAAATAAGTCTGTTTTGAGCTTTTTATTTTTTTATCGGTTTTCAAACAAAATAAAAAGTCAGTCGCGAACGGAATGAAAATTAAGTGCTTGTGTCTAGTAAAGGATTTTTATAGTAACAGTGGCTTAAAAAAATTTGTTAGCTTTTTTCACTCTGATCTGTTCAAAACTTTCAGTTCCCAAGTACAAACAGAGGATTCTTTTCTGTTCTTAAATATTAGATAAGTAAGATTAATTAATATTACATTAAAGGATCATTCAACAACATGCTTGCGGCTAGTTGTTCAAGAGAAATGTGGGTAGGTTATAAAATGCCTCACACTAAGTAGTCCTTCAAACTTGTTAAGATGCCTCGAAACTTTCGCAAGCGGCCCTTAATAGAATTTCTCTCCACACTCTAGTGGACTGGTAACTTGTATACTTAGCGATAGGTCTTCCAAAAACAATTTTGGGTTGATTTATGATTGAACATCGCACGAAAATAGTTTAAACTACTCTCCAGTTTTAGTAGAGGTCATGATAATAATTCAATTAAATCTTAAATATAATTAATGTGAATTTGTTCTAAATTTAAACTTATATATTGTGAGTTGTAAATTTAAATTTATACAAATACTATCTTAATTTTAACCCAAGTATAAATATCATGGAACACATCTAACCATCGTTTTCTAGAATACAAGTGTTTGCTATGTCATACATAAAGCAAAGTATTTAACACGCCTTATCAATAATAGAGATAGCAACAAAATTATCGAGTGAGTCGATGCGAGGTAACCGGCACTCCCTAGCGCTGATACACGATAACAGATAAGAAATGCTAACCAGTTCGACCGTGATAAGACTCTTAATATAAATTCATATAATCACATATTCTAATCATGTTTGCTGAAGTCTTATTTCTTAACGGTTATGCTTTTTAAAATCTTCACAATATTGTTACACCTAGGGAAACTTTTTGTACAGTATATTACGATATAGAACTGGCAACAAAATGATATTGTATATGAAAGAACAGGAGAATTCTGTTGTACGAGTCCCTATTACTATATGACTAATACAACTAGAATTGTTTAATTGTAATATAAACAGCCAATTAATTTTAACTTCTCATATAACTAAAAATAAAAGGTACCCATTGAGACGATTAAAGAACTCTGAAAGTAGCACTCATCATTTGTAAGTGTTCGTGCTTAGTGTTTATTTATAATCTCTCATGAGTGTCGCAGTTACTGTTGACAAGTATCGTTAAGAAAACTTCAGACACAGCGACACTAGCATAGTTTTAATATCGGCAGTGTCAAAAACAAAAGTAACGCGACGGGGCGCCAGCCTGAAATACGAACCCCACTCGAGATATGATAATGTGGACCGAAGTGCTCCAAATCTGCGAAGAACCAGACGGGATCCGCAAAAACTGCGAAGGACGCAAGGAAGCGTATTAACTTCATATTTGTTAAAGTTTCTATCAATAAGATTTGCAATTTAACTTTATCAAATGCTTACCTTTGACGCGTCTAAACAACATAAAATAATAGCTATCTGCTGTCACAGTAATTACAAACACTTTTTAATTTAGTCGTACTCTGATCTAAATTAAAATGTTCATTCCCATATAAATTGGTTAGTTTTAAAATTCTACCGTGTTCAAATAACATTAAACGAACGAAAGCCAGATAGCAAAATGTTAAAGTTACTTTTAAAAAAATTCCGAAAGAATTGGATTTAAATTCAACGATGTCGTCCGCCATTATATAAAAGCTAGTTAAATTCAAAACTTTTTACAGAGTACGTTTAAGACTCTCAGACAATGAATTCTCATAAGATGGGTTTTAGAAAGATCTTTAAGGCTTTACACGGAACGCATTTCAAATTAAATGCTTTAAAGTGTTATATAAATAAAACCATTTCAACGAAACCTCTAATATCGGTACGGTATTTTCTTTTTTGCTTGATTATATGGATACATCTGTAATTGCTGCCACTAAAAATCGTCGCCGGTCACTAGTATCAAATAATTATAAGGGTGGGGACACAATAGAACCATTTTAAATAACGTACTGCATCAATATGCAGCCTAGTGGACGGCGATGAACACTGCCCAAGTAAGACTAGATCCCATGCTAGTTTCATATGAAGTCAGAACAGTAAGACAGAGTAGTAGACAGTGCAGTACTGCCATTCTTAGAATGTACAACGCCAAAAAGTGTGCCTTAAAACAATAGCTGTACTGGTCTGCCTCACAGCGCTGCCTTCGTGTGTTCGAAGCATAAGTGAGACAAGACTCTATGCAAATTTAAGTGCCCCCGGTTGCTATTTACTCTGCAGTTACCATTCACCAGAGATACCTTTATTTGCTGCGCAGTCAGCTAGCAACATGCATATTCCCAATAGATTGCTAGCTGTGAACAAAATTATCATATTTATAAAATTGACCACGTTGTAAAAATAACAAAGCTTACTAACAGGGCTAAACTTTGGTGAATATTGTAATACATATATTATATAAAATTCTCATCTATAACAAACTAAAATGTAAAATCAGTTGTTAGTAAATTTATTAAAAGGCCAAAATAAACTTCATAGTCACACAACAATCAAGTAATCCAACAAAAATCATGCTGTCTGTGACATTCAATCCAATCACAGAACGTGTTATTGCACCGGCACAAATAACGCAATTTCCACAATAATAACCTGAATACATTTAAATACAACACAAACCGGTACAGGACACAACAATATCTCGCTCATAAACAGGGTTGTCAAAAACAGATTCATTCTGACTCAGCGGGACATCTCTCCCAGTTGGCATCCCTAAGCAATGAGGGTACGTACTCGCATACGTCACGCCTCCAGAACATATGACAGCTACGCGTTTAAACGCGTGTCAAGAAAAAAAAACGTAACGTAAACCATACATGTTAACATTATGTTTTCTTAATTGAGAGAATAATAATGCGTAACGGAAACCAATAACGCATATGACTAATGTGACACGTAACAGTGATGCTTGTTTTATGTTGACTGGGGAAAAAACTATCGTATATTCATACAAATTAAGTGTCTTTTATCTTGTATAATAAAACGTCAGTATAAATAGAATTGTTTTTTGTAATCAGTCAAGTAAAATAAACTGAAAATGACTTCACTTATAAACAACAGCATCACGTTAAGAACATTTCAAGATATAAATTAAAGAGGTGAACTAGGTTAGTTTGTATGGCTTATCAAACGGGCATTTATTTTATTATTAGTACTTGAAATTTAAATAAATAAAAGCAATAATACCACTGACACCAGAAGGTGTATGTTTCAAATGGTTACTTGTTAGTTAAAAGACAAAAAAGTCATATGACTACCCGTTTTTCTAACGGGAAGAATAATCAACTGATATCTCACTCGTTTTAATCAGTGCGGTGTTTAGACTTTAGATCACAACAGAATTGACAAAAATACACGCGACCCCCGTTTTCATCTTGAGTCAGTCTTGTAATTATCAAAATTATTCTTATTGAATGTCAAAACGATAATATAAATATTCTTATATTAAGTATTTGAGTCAAATTTTGTCCAATTGATGAGGTCTATTTAAAAAACGATAACGCAAATGGTAGCATGTTAGAGATTAGTTTTATCTCGCCTCCAGATATCAGGGCAAAGTTGGAGACAGCTTGTTTCAACTTCTTAATGTTATGGATTACATTTTCACGCCGCATTCATTTCTGTTGCATAACTAAGTTAGTTTTTAATGTAAAACGAATACCGCAGCTGTATATCATTTTGAAATATTATCTTCAAATGTGTTTTAAAGTAATACGATGTTATTTTGTTTTGATAACCAATGTAAGACTGAGATGCAGTTAGAAATAAAGGTTAAGTTATTTAGTAACAACTGAATCTTTATTTACGAAATAAAGATTGAGTTATAAGTAAGTTAAGTTTTGTTAAGTGATCACTAACAGAGACTATTTGACGAAGTACTTAATTAATACGTCTGAGTACTACAATAAAAAATGTATGGTATTAATTCTGTCAAAAGACCTTTTTCTGGTACGTAATTCAAACAGTAATATAATACTGTTAATGATTTAAGTCAAGGTTGGCGCAAACAGTGTAGGCTGTTGTTCTAAGAAACTCTTTGAAGAGATTCAGTGCACAGCGAACTTGGCTTCCAGCCACCTCACAGCTCGCTAGAAATGTGGATACCTTTTAAACCTTAATGTAAACTCACATGAAAAAGATAAATTAAAATAAAAATTAATGTATCACATTAAACTCGCCTGAAACTGTCTTGTCTCGGAGCAAAATTAACTTATCTTTTTGCGAGCGATTGAAGGCCTATGTCCAACAGCGGGCAGACAAGGGCTGTTGATGACGATAATGATGAGCGATTGACAAACTTAAAAAAAAACATCCAAAATAATTCATTCAATCAGACTAACAAATGTCCATATTTATTCATATTTGTCGTACGAAATTTTAATGTTAATAAAGTAATTTAATAAAAAACTAAAATGATTTACGTATTTGTTATTATATTCGTTTGAACTACGAAACTTGATTACACAACAAAAAACTTAGTAAGTGCAATTTGTTGGCATCAGACCCTTGGGTAACGCAAAAAGGGACTGACCTTAATAAAGCATTACACGTAGTACCTAATAGAACTAGGTTTCTTACCTTGTCTTGTATATGTGGAAGATTATGATATACTATAACAATGGTCAGGTAAACTATTATCTTCACCTCGCAGTCGTTAGGTTCAACTCCCGAAAATGACGGAGTTGGAATATTTCTGGTTTTGATTCTGCTCTACCAAGATCGGTTAATAACCAATATGATAACGGTTAATAAATATCTGCTTCTGAGGTTTCGATTTCTAATTAGTTACTAATTTTTACCTGAAACAAAAGATATGATATAATTAAGATTTATCGTCTTGGCTCAGTAGGGCTTTAATTGCGTTTTAAAGACAAATACTTGGTATAAGAAGAAGAGCGAATCTTAAGTGGCGATGGACCGTCCATATTGCCCGCAGAACGGACTGCCGATGGGGCCACAGAATCCTGGAATGGCGTGGGTAGGCCTCCCGCAAGATGGACCCATGATCTAATCAAGTTTGCGGGAGTATCCTGGATGGGGGCGGCCGAGGACCAATGGTCGTGGCGATCTTTGGGGAAGGCCAACGTTCAGCAGTGGGCGACGTGTGGCTGATATGATGATAATGACTTGGTACAAACATTGCCACAATCTGGTTAGAGTTGAGTGAAGTCGCTGGACGGAGGCAGTAAAATACAATAATTTACCATACGTCATATATTGTATATTAAAGCTACATTACAGAGATAAAATCATGAGTCGAGTTACACAGTACACCATTTGGAACAAATGTGTTCAAAATTCTCACGCCTTGAAATATTGTCAGTTTTGCAAACTTACTCCCAGTCCTCGGGTAGTTGTGGGCAGCAAGATTCGGATAAATTTAGCGCGTCGCCGGTCTGGACCCGGACCTTTAGAGTTTTAACCGAGTTGATCTTTACTTTCCGCATAAGGGACACGAATGGTACCAAAGCAAAACCTCAAATAAAAAGTTAGTAAAACTTTTGAAAAGCAGTAAAATTTCTTTCTTGCAGTGCTGACTTGGCACCGAAAGTCGGACTAGAAGAAGCAAAGTATTTTATATCAATTTGCGCATTCGTGCAATGTATATTTAAGTAGATCCATTTCCGAGCCGGTCTTAGCTTTTTAATGATGCCATTTATGGGAAATGAGGCGAAATCCCGTATAAAGGAGAAGGAACGAAGAATTTACGGTGATAGAGCCGTTCGTGAACTGAATTAAATGCATTGCACGTCCAACAATTTCGATACTGGCCGTTTTACATCTCAATCTGCGCTAAAAGTTATATTTAACAGCTGAAGAAGTGATTACTCGAATGTTGCACGAGTCTAAATTAATCAAGAGTCTATCTATGGAAGTTATCTAAGAACGCTCGGGGAAATTTTATAAATTCAAATCAGTCTACGTCTTGTAAAGACGGAATATATCTTGCATATATTTGCATTATAATATGGAAATTAAAGAAAATTTGAATTATGTATAAACATACAGGTACATTATCCAGTTTAAAACATATAACACAAATATAAAATGTTGATCATAAAACCTGCATAATAGCTGAGGACCAAAAAATGTTTTCAGTTTATTTTTTTAAGTAAATGAATAATGAGACAATATGTTTGTATACAGATGCGGCAGAATAATTTGTAATAATTCCAGTTGTCGACTTTGACAACATAATTGTCTTCCCTGTTCAACTTCTCAATAGTCAGTTACCAAAAAGATTACCATCAATAAATGAGGTGTTGATCGCAATGAAAGCCTCTACTGCTAACGACTCGTCACGGCCGCGCTCGCGTTATGCGACACTCGTAGCGATGGTACTCAATCCGTACGATGAATGAACGTAAAAGCCATTCCGATGTAACACCGCCGTATTGATGATACAATTAAATCTTTACACTTTCACGAGTGCACTACAAATTTATCTCTTTTCATTTAACTGCTATATTTCAATGTTTCTAGCAGATTTCAACTGACGTGAAATAATGCTATAAACTTACAGATGGAGACCGTTTAATTACGCCTCTTCCTGACCAACACAATTTGTATACCAATCTTTATCATGTCAATAAATCACGTTGTCAATACCAATTTTTTTTTTACACCAAAGACAAAAATTATTTAAGTTAACAAATAAATTCGTCCGTGAATTGTTAAAGGAAAACAGGGTGTAAATTATACATAGCAATACTTAATAATCGATAGCAATTTGTTCTGATTCGGATCGTTTTTATTGCGATGGTCCCTTGTAAAAGGAAAACGCAATCGGAAATCATTTGAGCCTCGGAACGTGTCTCTTCGTCGGTACAACTTTATCTGTATTTTCTAACATAGAACCGCTTTTTTAAATATCCCGTCGAGAAATTGCAGCTGTATATTTAACATACATTAAAATAAAAGCTTTTACCTTCACAGCTATCGCTTTTATGTCGAATGACTTAAGAAGTTTGAAATAAACCAGATGGTAAATGTAAATTTTAATAAATATGAATTTCACAAAGTTAAGTATATTTTCAACATGCGTGTACTTGTAATATTTTTGCTACTATTAACTTATAATAAACAGTGTAGATACAGAAAAGTGAAGTACAGACAAAAAACAAAATTACTATTAGATTTTTAGAGAAAATGATATCTATTGAAACGAATATGTAGCTACGTATTTATGGGTCTTATTGAGTCTATACATTTGATGACAGAAACTGTATCGTCTCTATAACATCTTAGGAATTATTAATTAAGCAAAGTACATTTCAATGTAAGGATTAAGCCGTATAACAATTATAAAGTGATTGACTGACAAACAAAGCCAATTTCACATTATAATATTGATTAAATCAACGCAACATAGTGGGAGTGATCGAGTTAAACGTATTTCTTCATTAAGCGAGAATTGCCGCGTATAAGTGAATCTATGCCGCATATTAACCTATTTCTAGTAAGCAAGTACTGACTGGATATATATTTATTTTATTAAAACAAATTAAATAATAGACAAACAGTGGATTTGGACTGACATATTGACACATATTGTTATCCCTCTTCTTTTTTATGATAATGTAAGGGATGGCAGTAAATAAATTATCAGTCTCAGTGCAATAGTATCAAGACGATACTTGTCCGTCATTTGTTTTGTTAAATGTGGAACAATTAAGGTCTAATGTCTTCCAACAATTCAATTTAATGGATATTTTGTTACTACTACGATATAAAATAAAGAGAAATTGGGTAAATTGATGGGTTTTGAACAGCTGAGTCTTAATTTGATATTGATTAATGTATCACTGGAAGTAATCTAGACAGTCCTTTTTTGAAGAGGCGCGTCGCTTTGTGGGAAACGGTGCCCAAGGGTACCATAGGAACGATTTGTTTAATGGGAATCTATTGTACTACCCGCGTCGCTTAATTACAAATGTTAAATGCAGACGGAAGTTGAGAGGATATTTTTCCGAAGCCATTATTATTACACTTGTTTTAATTACAGACGCCCGATCGAGTTTTATTAAATCAAACGGCAAAGTCATTAATGTTCATATAAAGCAATTAAATTGAAACATTTATTGGGGTAATTTGACGCACGATTGGTTACCTCTCGTCCTTTCATTACGGCCTTTTGAATTTAATCATATGTAATTTGAGTTAATATAATGAGTTATAATATACGAAAAATTATGCATTCCTCTGTATAATATACAAAATGGTGGCTAATACAAAATGCAAGAAACATATTTAAGTATTAACAAAGTATAGAAAGCCAAGTAGTTCATAGCAATTCATAGTTAGCAAAGCTACAACAAAATAAGGAATACAAAAGAAACGGCAAACAATTTATCTAAGAGCCATTCTTACCTAACTCCTATCAGATGTTACGTAAGCCTGTGAATCAGTCTTGGCAGAGATTCTGTCAGTTCAACACTAGGCTAGGTTTATTACTCTCATTGCACCCCCGGGTCTCGTACAAATGAAACGCTAATACGGATCTATTGTGCCATTCGGACGACTTAATTACGTTCCTCTGGAATCGAGAAGTTCGCCACTATGTTTCAGATTAGAAACAGCGGATATTGAAATTGCATACAAAAAATAACGTCCGTATAAATTGAATCTGGAGTATTGTTATCAAAATATGTGAGACATCAGATAGATTTTAAAATCTTGTCGGAATGTTCTGATGACAATTGATATAATTATTTTTATTTTTTTTTTCATACGAAAAGGTGCAAACGAGCTGCGGGTTCGCATGAGTGATCATCGGCGCCCAAGGACACCTCCACAACTAATAATGTACTGATACTAAATAAGAATGATTCTCCTCGATAAATCTTGTATTGCAATTTTTTTTATTGTTAACAGTATATAAAAATTAGACAAGCACTTTATATAAAACAATACAGGAAAATGTCATTTCACGCTGACATTATTCGATACTGAAAATCAAGTACAATCGGAGTTGAAGAAATCCTATTCCGAGAAAAAGCAATTTACTATTACATGTAATCGGATGTTGAAATCACCTCACTGGTAACGACTGTTCCTCCCGGCATCTAACGATTTCAAAGCAGAAAAATGTCCCAGGAAAACGTCAAGATATAATTTAACGCCACTTTTATATCTTCTATATTCGTATATTTGTTGTATACTATCGGGTTATCGTAATTGTACTTCATTCATGTTATATAGTACCGAATAATTGCAACAAATCGTACAAAATTTGCGGTCGTCCGCTGTCAATGTATAATTGGCGGTGAATTGCGATAATATCGAAAACTTTAATGTCCACTAAACTTGAAACACAAAAATGCGGTTGTTGTTTTGGTTAATGTTATTTGTTACATTGTTAAACTGTTTGTAAGCACTAACCAATGGATTACTATTATGTTGTTAAAAATTAACTTACAATTCACACAATGATTTGATTATAAACGCAAATGCTATTAGAAGTCGCTTGAAACTTCAAAGTCGTGCTGTTTAAGGTACAGGCCACAATAAAACATTAATATCAGCGACATCTAGTGAGTCTAACCTTCAAACCATTCACTGCCTAAATAGTACTCTTAAAAACGTCGACACCTCAATCAAGAGATTAGTATTGTGCATTAAGTCTGATAGATCACAAAGTACAAATGTGTAGAGCTGAAAATAGTTATACACTAGTGGTATGTTCGTTAGTAGCGACACAGGATTTCCATTAGACGCTCTCTTCAGTTGACAGCCGCCAGACGTGGCGCTGATCAAATTACCAACTGTTGATTCTTCACCTTCCTTGGGTGCTCATCATTATCCATAGACATCGCAAATAGCGCTTGCAAACACTATAAAATTACGTTCTAGTCTTTCTGTAACACTCAGAGTTGATAAATTATTACTTAAGCCTTCCCTGAGTCACCTTTAGACTTTTTTTACATTTTAAATGCCTCTAATATAGACTGCTAGCATTATTTTGTAGAAACTTCGAATTAGATGTAACATTAACGTGCTTCATAACGGCGACGAAATTCAAAGATATGTGTGAAGTCAACCAACACGACCTGGGCCAGCGTGGTGGACTATAGCCTAGTCACCCCTAATAATAGGGTAGGGCTCTGAGTCCCTCGGTGGGGACGTGTAATGAACTTCTTAACTCTTTTGTCATTAACTTATTTATGTTTGAGAACGAACATATCTCCTTTCTGGTTTGATGTAGGGTACATAGCTAATATAAAATTCTATATATGAAATTGCAACGTTAGAGTATTATTGTTAGTATATAATTAAAATGCTTATATAGAATTCAACAACTAATATTTAATGAATATCAATTAGGACAAATGGTAAATCAAATATATCTTGTACTATTGACTTTTATCAGGAAACATCTAAACAATTCCGAACTTTAACTCATATAAATAGAGCAGGTTATCGCTTGAAACAGCAATGTCATTTTAGTCCACGATTAGACCCCAAATGATCATCAAAGCGTCCCAGTAATTACCACTAAATGAAAACCCGACGAATTTGGAATTGAATTCGGGCAGTGTTAGTTGTTAACGTGAGTGCAATCACGTAATTCTGTCGAGTTATAGAACGCGTCGCATTTTATCAGTACATCGATAACGTCGAACTCTGTTCGCCTGTTATCACACGAATTCCTTGCACTCTAATCTAGTGATGTACCTTACGATATACTAATATCAAACTAGGCGTGTTATTTTTGCAACGACAACAAATAATACGTGATGTCACTAATGCACTAAGTGTAGGGACCGAAGGCATTTATCTATTTTAGTATTAGTTCTTCGGTTAATAATAGCTAAAAACCAAAAGAACTGTCTATATAGGATCTATGAGAAGTCTATACTAATAGAATTTAAACACTTTTAAAGACTATTCATTCACTATTCCTGACGTTTTCGTTGCTTCATAAGAAATAACAATGAAAACATTGAGCATTAAAAAGATATGAGAATTAGTAATGATGTATAACAACGTCCTATTTAACACATATTTCAAATTTACAACACCATCCACGTATGCAAAATAACTAAAGCATTCTGGCAAATGCTAAGGCAGCACTAATGCAAGCAATTTAAATGCCACCTGTCATCAAAACAATGCAACGAAGAGTACACTTGTGGCACCAAACTACACGAAAATGGCTCTTACACACATTGAAATAAATACGAATTTTCACTAAGTTGTGCACATCTGTATATAAAGCGAGGATAGAGGGAATAACTAAAACAGGAATTTTGTTCTAAAATCGTTGATAGTGTTTCTATGTAGTTGTCACTAACAAAAATAATACTAAAACGTGCGAAAGGTAACAAACATGTCAAGCAACCCTACTCGACACAGTTCACCGCCGACGCGACTGTCCGGTTGTGCGGTGACGTCATCGCAATGGCAGCCGTATCACAGAAGCCATATTGGAGTCGGCGCACGAGCAACAGCGACCATGAACAGAATACACTATACATTGCCTCCTTTAATTTAGTGCGTTTTAAAATGACACAGTGTTACGGCGCATTGTGTTACGAACAATGCGAACGGAGACGGGTTACGATGAACGAGTGTGTTTTTAATTTGTCCGTTGGTAAGGTGAGTGCAACGAGAATAAATTAAGGCTAATGAATGACTTATTGCGTGGAGACAGGAAATTGTTATTAGGCGGTCGGATTACGAGACTATTTTGTTACAAGAATGAAAAAGAAGATACCTACTCTTTAACTTTAAGCCCGTTGATTCTGTACTCAAATTTTAATGTGCTAGATAACAAAAGGAAAATATTAACAAGAAAAGTCATTGAACCCATATCACAAACGAGCGTCTCATTTCTTGTTACAAATCATAAAACCGTGTCACCGCTGTTTAGTTTACTTGTATTATTTAGTACTTAATTAGTATTTTATATTAAGACAAATATGTTAAGTACAAACACTTTAGCTTCATAAAATAATCCTCTGAAAGAGCGGAACAAGTCGACAATGGTGGTCGGTAAACGAGTCCTGGTTTATTCCTACTTATTGAAAGCTAGCGGTTGTTACTTGCACAAGAAGCGGGGAGTTTTGCACAGGTTTTGTTCTCAATACAGCTTAGCACTTTGAGCGGACGAAAGCCTATAAGTAGATATTTAACTTACAACTTGAGGCAGCAACCGTCTTTGTGTTCACATTTTAATATGTTTTACTTGCTGGAAATCCAGAATGTGACGTCATTCACAGCGAGAATCGATACTCGATCTTGAAGTAATTTTGCATGTCCTTGGTATTTTTATATTAATTTTGTTCAGATTTAAAGATCCCAAAAATAACAGTAGATAGAACATTATCTATTGATTAGTGGTCAAATAATATTTCTACTGTTTCATATTTTTCATATTATTGTTGTTTCATATTTTAATCATCAGTGTCAAATCGTTTCGAGCTAACGGGCAGCACATCGATTACGAAGGGGGGAAGAACTGCCGTATGTCTAAATGTCCGACAGTAGTACGGGGATGGCGGAATTAACTCGCGTAATTCCTGTTCAAAATATAACCTGTAAAACACGAAATGTCTAGCCTTCATATACAGTTAATACTAATTAGTAATAGTACTTTGGTCTCCAGTTTTGAATATTGTTTACGATCGTTACTTGGTACTTTTTGTGTCATCATTTATATTTCATATGTCATGTTTGGTTGACTGATTGTAGTGGCTATAGTGATGATGTTTATTGTGACTACAGGCCGGACAATAGCAAATAGATTGCATCATAACAGTGGTACTGATTCTGTTTTTATTACACAAATAAACAAATGTACAGTAGAAACGATTGAATTATTGTAATCTGTACATAACTTTAAACTTTCGTGGTTTTTATTAATGTAAAAGGATTCTTATCAAGATTAGCCTCTTTGAGCTCCCGATTTTTCGGCACAGTTGTATGCGCCATGGTCACGGGTTGACTGAAGTGTCTGCGGTAGTACGAAAAATGTTACAGGTAGCCATACCGGTCTACCTTCTTCCTTATTCTGCGACCACTACTATTGTTCGAGTTCTCATTGCACGACATGACGGCCATTAGTTTCGGGTTCGGTTCTCAACAATAAACTTTAAAAATTAAATATGACGTATGATGTTCTTTGACATAATGCTTTTCGTACAAAACCAGAAAAATCAATAACTGACATTTCAAGCTTTAGGTGTATCTTTTAAAAATTATCTACTTTAATTGTTTTATTAGAGAAGGAGACAAACGAGCGGCGGGATAACAAGGTGATCATCGACGTCCATGGCCTTCGGCAACACTAGAGACATAACTGCTTCGTTTTGTCGAGCTCAGGAATTTGAATTGAATTATAAAAAATAGTAATGTTAACTTTATACGATACATTTTGTATGTAAACTTCACTTTTTAATTGATATTTCAAAAACATTTAACGAAATGGGAAAGATGAAAAGAACAAAATTAAATAGATATGCCTTTCACAAAACAAGGAAATGAAAACATTAATATAAGATTATAAATATCCAACGTAAATACGATTATCTTCATCTGTTTGTACAAATTTCCTTATTGCCCCCGGGCTAGAGACAAAAACATTTTCATGTAAGAGAATTAAATACAGTCGTTTCATATTAATACTGGACATCGGTAATGTTATTAGGAACGACATGGGATAAGGGAAGTCATTTTGATATCGCCGGCGCGGATAAACGAAGCAGGTAATTGAGAGAAATCGAAATGTGATATTTTATTAAACATCTGACAGTCGATGTTCCACTCACAACTCTCATTGTTTTTGACAAAACTAAAAAAAAAAGTATTTGCTTGCTTGCTTTAAAAAGGTTTAAATTGTCCTTTTTCCATAGTAACTACCACATTTAGAATCAATTAACGTTTCCTATATGTAGAACGAAGTAATAACTTAGTGTAGTAACTAATACAGGGTACTAAGTAAGGGACACTACCAATGACTGTGAGGCAGTGAACGTCCTAAGTTATTTATTTTACTGTTCATCTACGCAATACCGGTTTCCAGGGAGCTGACCAGTGACCCAGAGTTGTTATAGGTGTTAAAATAGTATTTTTTCTAGACTTATGCTGTTAATAGCAGAACTAAGCTGTATACTGTCGTGTCCACGTGTGAAACAACCATAATGCTAACGTACCTTATCGAACAAGTACATTCCAGGGTTGGTACGTAGGCGCGACCGCCCGAAGCAAAAACGTCAACACAAGGCGTACCTTACATAAATTATGAGGAAGATATTACACAAGATATAACAGACTAAACGCGGACAAATTAATTACATACGTAAATATATAATGCTACATTTAACGTGATAACATTATGAATTCTATATTATATTCGAAAATAATTCATTGAATAGTATTATTTACTTTAAGTTGGTTTACGAATCATATTCCGAATAGGTCTTCATAATTTAGGCGGGTAACAGTTTACGCTATAACAATCTTTAGGATAAACTACTAATAAAAACGGCTTAACTCACTTATAGATCTGTGTAGGTACCGACTACTTCCTACTAGTGTACAGTGCCAGGCGCGCCGCAACCGACAGTACAGCCCCTCGACGGGTCCGAAACCAGTCGGTACCTACACCGATCTACACGTGAATTCAGCCGTTTTTATTAGTTGTTTAGTGAAATGTCTCACGAAAGTTTTAATAGTTTAATATTTAGGATATCTTTTCGAAAAGTAACATACCACATCGCGTAAATGTCAAACCAGGTCCTTACAATATTATATGTATGCAAAGCTGGATTTTGATATACAGTTTTATAAGTGTCGTCAACAAAGGAGTGGAATAAGTTGCCGGCGTCAGTGGTTCCGTCAAAGTACGATTTGGGGGCCTCCAAGAGAAGAGTGAATGGGTATATACTAAATTAGCACGTACCATATTTCGACCACAGCATCACTTGGCATCGGGTGGGATCGTGGTCAAGCGTTAGTTTAGAATTCATAAAAAAAAATCTTAGTATGGCACAATAGTTCATGACCTTGTTTTGACCAATGATACGAAAAGAGTTACATTACGGACGTCTATGGGCAGCGGTCACTTCGGTATTATAACGAATTTAGATGGCAGTTTACTGTTTTGCCAATTTATGGTAACTAAAAATGCCAATGTGTGACACTATAGAAATCATTTATATAGACTTACATAATATGTGTAAAAACATACAAGTGAAACAGTTGGCTCTTTAGTATTTAATATATTCTTGTAATAAGAAGACGAAACAAAACTTTTTTGATGTCTCGAGACAAATTGCTTAGGTTCTCGGCTATACAAAACATTTTTTATCCGAATAACTTTTCTTCTGGGTTGACGAAGGTTTTTAGGCATTTATTAAATGAATATTATTTTTTTAACAAAGTTACAAAATACAATACGTTAATTAAATTTTAAACACGATATAGACTTATTTTTGT
>JAODUI010000010.1:2647261-2663856 GCA_027563995.1 Papilio gigon | reverse complement strand
AAATTACCCTTTTAACCCCGAGCTCTGTCGCCCGGCGAGGGGGTACCGGTAGGGAACCGGTTGCAAGGGCGGCAAAACGACGATATGGAGGTCACAAAAGTCAACAAAACTACCCGGGAGGGTCCCGCTAGCGGGGAATCCCTTGGCGCGTTGGGCAACCAACGCGTCGGCCCCATTGTATACGGGGGGGCCAACTTTTGTGAGAGGGATGAGGCAGGAGTAGAGGAGACGACGGTGAGAGAAGGAGTTGTAGAAGCAGTGGGAGGTGATGATGAGGTGAGGAGCAAGTTCTGGAGCGGCGGAAACGGAGCGGGTAGGAAAGAGGAAGGAGTTCTCGGCCGTTTCTGGAAGGAGAGGGAACGGTCGAAACAGAAGGAGGAAAGACCGAGTGAGGTGATGGAGGTGGAGGCTGCGTCGGGATGTGAGTCCGACGGCAGCCTAACGAGCTCCGCGGAGGGTGCTGCGGGTCTGGCGTGCGTGCCTGGCACCAAGCGGCCCCTAAGCGAGGGCTCGTCCGACGACGACGGGTCGGTGGCATCCGGCAGTGGCAGAGGGCGCCAAGGCGAAAAAAGAGCCAAGGCGAAGGCCTCCCGTCAGAGGGCGGAGGAGGGGCTCCTTAGGGAGACGGAGGCCGCGCGATACTCGCGCGGCAAGGTGCTCCCTCCGCCCAACGAGAAGCTGACGGAGAAGGCCGAAGCAACGATCAAGGAGCGGGTGCAGGAGGACTTGGCCACGATCACCAAGATCGCGACCAAGTCCTCCAACTTGAAGGGCACCTTTGTGCGGGCCCTGAAGGAGGCCGCGGCATCCATCCAGGAAGCCGTCGGTGTCCTCGGGACCCGCACAATTACAGACGAGACGCGGCGCCTGCACGGGGAGAACCTCCGGCTGCAGGCGGAGATGGCCAGTCTCCGAAAGGAGCTGGCCGTCATCCGCGGAGACATGGAGAGGGCGCGGGAGCAGGGTCCCGTGTCCTCTCCCCCGGAAGTGACGGTGGGGGTCGCCCCTGTACGGCCCTCACAGCCGCCGGCGGCACCCTCTCTGGAGGACATCTGTCGGACGGTGATGGTTCAGGTGGGTGGAATGGTGACTGCCCGCCTGGCCTCACTCGAAGACAGGCTCCTCCCAGAGAGGAGGCTGCGGCCGCCGCTGGCGGCCGACAAAAAGGCGGACGGACGCACTTATGCGGCCGCGGCTGCAGCGCCAGCCCCGGGAACACAGCAGGTGGCCCGGGAGAAAGCGCCCGCAGCCCAACCCGGTCCCAGTGGGGTCGCGTGCAGGGCGCCCGCCGCGCCTCCCCAACGCAAGGCGGGGGGCGCGCGGAGCGGGCCCTCAGGTCGAGCCCCGACGGGGAGCTCTTCTTCTTCCCCGCCCACGTCAGGGCAAACGGGGAAGAAGAAGATAAGGAGGAACAGGAAGAAAGCCTCTCAGCCCAAGGATGGGGCGGACGCAGGTTGGACGACGGTGGGGCCCAAAAAGGGACGCAAAGCAAAGGGTCGCGGCCGCAAACTCCGCACCCCCCGGTCAGCAGCAGTAGTGTTGACGCTGCAACCGGGGGCCGCGGAGAAGGGCGCGACCTATGCGAGTGTGATCGCCGCTGCTAAGCAGGGAATCGACGCAGCGGTCTTCGGCGCCGAGGGGGTCCGGCTTCGGAAGGCGGCAAATGGTGGCCGCCTTTTCGAACTGCCAGGAGCCTCCGGCGCAGAGAGGGCCGACAACCTCGCGCAAAAACTGCGCGAGGTTCTCGGCAGCGAAGTCGTCCGGGTCACCAGACCGGTAAAGTCGGTAGACCTCCGGGTCTCGGGCCTGGACGACTCCGCTACCGCTGCGGAGGTAGTCGCCGCGCTGGCAGCGGCGGGAGGGTGTCCCGCCGATCAACTGCGGGCCGGCGAACTTCGGACTGGCCGCGACGGACTTGGCTCGGTGTTGGTCAAGTGCCCCGTCGCGGCCGCGAAGAAGGTCGTCGGAGGAGGGAGGCTCCTCGTGGGCTGGGTGTCCGCTCAGGTTAGGCTGTTGGACGCCCGGCCCACGATAGAATTAAATTTTAAACACGATATAGACTTATTTTTGTGTGAGGAAAGGTCAAAATTGAGTCTAAACTTGATACAAATGTAATTTTGTTTTTTTCCGCTAGACGACTACATTATTGGTAGCCCATTGTTAGTAATTTGACCATATGTCATTAAGATTCGAAGTTTATTAGCGTTCTTATTTCAAATTTACCACTTTGCCAATTACGATATTTTCAAACCGAACTTCACACTATACCGGCATACATTCTGAGAGCCGAATGAAAAAAATTAAAAGGACTTTTAAAATAAAATTGGGTGAAATCTGTTAACAAAACTGGAGGATGCTTTATCTTAGTGAACATTAGAGAGTTATTTTAGGTTAATTACGGAATAATCTCAAACAGATAGTACATTGTGTTAATTATTAAAGACATAAAGGTATAACAGAATTTCTGTGAAGTTCCGTATTACAAATAAAGGTTAATTAAGTTGTCCCTCAATGTGTGTTTCTGTTAATAGTCAGATACTAATGACTTACTCCATTGTTGGAAATGTGCAGAGAAAAGGTATATCCTCATACATTTATTATTTAAGACAACAGTACTACTTTAATTTTTATGATTACACCAAAGGAGGTTAATGTTTTTAGCAAATATTATACGTGAATTCGCGCCATATTGTGAGTTGTGACGTCATACTTGTGCGTACATATTTATTTTAATTTGCAATATTCTAGCAAATTTTGACGGATCAAGGTCATTGACCTGAACAAACAGACTTCACTGGTTCTTAAATTGTAGCACGATTTGAATAACAAGTAGACTTTTATGAAATAAATGTTTTATTATTACATTGTTGAGGAATAATGTTCGTGTGATTGAACCTTGTTGCTCGGGTATTGGTATACATTGTGGTTTAATTCGAACTAACAATGGGTAAGTCGTGCGCACGGTTACCTTTCACCGAGGCGACTTCACCGTCGATCTGTTGTAAAGCAACTACAAGGGCTTGCCACCTAACCTATCATTTTGAACAAACTTGCAAAAACTTCGATTACATTTTGAAATTTAATTTGTTGTAAACGTAATTGCCACAAAAGTTCTGTAAACTGAACACCGCCCTATGTTCTAAATTCAAACGTAATTCAAATTCAAAAATACTTTCTCTTTTCTAATTTATTGTTTAAACATAGTAAAAATCAGACAGAGCAAAGGCAATTGTTTCAGACGGTCAGTGTAGTTTGGCCTTTTCAATATGATAAATTTCTTTTAGGTTATTTCTTGAAACATTACATTGTAAGTAAATATATTATTACTCGTATTGTAGGTACATACAAACATCAGACACAAAATTGAAAGGCTCGAAAAATATTACAAGTAACTGTAAATAGGACGCATGGAATAAATTTGTTCGGCGAGAAATAAATCCATCGTTAAAAGTCGTCGTAGCATAACAAACTTTCTCAACAATATTAAAACTTCAAAGCAACAAAAATAAGAAACTCGAAAACTTCATAGTTATATCCAACAACACGACGAAGGGCGTTCTTTACTTGATAATTCTATATTTTTATAATTTTTTACACTTTACTTTTACTCTTAATGCCGTGTACATGCATACCTATTCATAGAAAAGATGTGTAAAAGGATTGCAAAATGTAAAAAATGTAAGATGGGATCTTTGATAAAGAATATTTTCAATACTTGAACACTCATTATAATCAAAATACCACGTGTATTTAAGGCATAGCAATAAAATTCCAGTTAACTAAAATATTCATTATTTTATTCAAATTATTTTAAGTCGTCATAAATATTTTTTTTGACCACTGACTACACGGTATCTATACGTTGATTAGTTCAATATAATCTGTTATAATATGTTCTTGTTGGTGACTAATAACCTATCTCAAAGGCTACTACGTTTCGTGGTATCACAAGATTGTGAAAGGTGACTATTGATTTGTACTTGGAAGGAAATAAACACTTATCGCGGAACAAACATGAACATAACACAGATCCGGACATGTAACGAGATATCAATCACTGTTTCACTCTTGAGAAAGTCAATATATATACTGTCGCTTATGTTGATTTCTAAGAATTATGACGTCATGTTAAAAACGCCGAACTCTTTATGGGCTATTCCGTGTTGCAAACAATAGACCGTAGAACAAACGAACAAAGAGCGGGCGACAAACATAGGGCAGGGCCATGCGCTTGCACAGGTAAGAAAACTTCAAGCCATCTTTACTGTCTACCTTTAGTGTATTGGGACGACGCCACCGCGAGCGAGCCGAGCAACAGCGCGGCGAGAAAGCCCCTCTCTCCCCCGCGCGCCAACATTTTCTTTATCAACTTCATTGCAACTTCAAACACGTCACAAAAGTAACAACTTGTCACAAGCCTCGAGGGTGCACTCAAAAAGTTTTGGGATTACACTAAACAAGCACACTATCACAGAATTCAAACGCACATCCATTTGAAAAATGTCCGTTTATCCGATAAAGGTAACCGCTTCGCACGAGTCGTGGGACGAAGCATACAGGTAAAGTGAGTAAGCCTATTAAGTTTCGATAACTTAAAACTACTTATTTAAGGTGTTCTAAGTTAACTAAAAACTATAGACCACGTCCATCGCGGTAGTTCTGCCCAAGTTAAGGTTTAAAAACTTCACATATTTTCGTAAAATAACTTCGAAGTACGGAGAGAACAACAACGCAACGGGAGACACGACCACCTCTCGCATCGTTCGCGGCAGACTGGCGTGAAGTGAGCGAACAATCAACAAGTTGCGATCGCGCGAGGCGAAGCGGTCCGTTGCAGGTCGAGCATGCGCCATCCGCGGCTATGTTCATACTCGACTAGCGCAACAATGTGGTCTTGCTGCGATCTTGTCGCGTTCCCTATGCCCATCACGGTTTGCGAACGCGAATCTTTCAAACCTGTTTGTTTTCGCGCAAAAAACAACTATCCAGGATAGCTCCAGAGGCGACACAAGTACAAAAAAAACACTTAAACTATGTATGTATAACTAAATTTAATTGTATAGGTTTTTTAAATATCTCGACTGCTCAAGGTCATATGCGCGCTGCGCAGTGGCTCCCCCCCCCCTCGCAACCCTTTACGTTCCGCTACACCTACCATTGTATTTAGGCAAGAAATGTAAGAATTTTCATATTTAGACCTTGGATGTCCTTTAATTTTTTCCATGTAAACATTTTTAAACCATATACAATGTGAATGTGTGTTTATATATATGTTAAATATGTTAGATTTTACGTGCTTATATTTAACCAAGTCAAACGGATGTATAATTATAACACTAGATAAAAACTATGAAATCAAACGTAATTTTTCTCATTCAAATTGTTTATTTTCAGCAAGTAACGTAACAAGCTTGTGACTGCATCAATGCATGATCCTGTAGACAACTTGTACTATCCCGTGGTGAGTTTCCATGGTTCTGCAAAAACAAAGTAGTTATATTATTACCAGTATTTTCAAATGTCTAGGTGGGCTGACTTTAAGGTGCGCATCACGCCCTCTATCGCATCCAATCGAACACCTCTACACGTAAGTTATATCGCGAGCACCTCATACGATGTCCCGAGCTGCTATTTAAAAATAACCTACATAGAGTTTGAACTATTTAATTAGAAATTTCGCGCGTAAATCACTGGTAAAAAAAGTGTTTATTTTTTTTCAATCATTCATGTTTTTTATCCAGAAAAAAATACGTATAATTATCTGAATCTGTATGTTAAGAGTTTACTAAGGGATATCCTCAGTGTCGAATTACTATGAACTGTCTACATTAAACTATTGCTTTAGTAAAAGTTAATACTAAGCACGACAGTTTTTTTTAAATAAGGTTTTCGTTTCCGGTGTGTTATTTTTCTTTCTAATTTATTTCTTTAACTTACAGAATATTTTCTGTAAGCATTATCCAATCTCGACCGAGTTCGTATCTGAGTGCCGAAGCCGCATAAACCTTCATCGGGGACGCACGGCGACCATTCGCACCAGTCACTGAACGCGCAATGTTCTTTTTCTGCGTGCAACTTGGACTCCATGACTCTTGGTCCTTCTATCTCCTCCCTGTACAAAACATTGCACGAGTTAATTCCCCTATCCCCATTCTACCAGCGGACGTTTAGACACACGGCAGATCTTCACCCTTTCACAGTCGACGTGCTGCGCGCTCGAACGAAACGATTTGAATCTTCGTTTATTGTGCGCATAACAGAGGAATAGAATAAGTTGCCGGCGTCAGTGTTTTCCTCCAAGCAGGATTTGGGGCCTTTAGTAGTACAGTGAATAGGCACTTACTAAACTAGCACGTACCGTATCTCGACCACATTATCACTTGGCATCGGGTGGGATCGTGGTCAAGCGTTAGATTAGATTTCATAAAAAAAAAACATTGCTTATTTATTTACGTCTATATGAAACCTTAAGCGCCCCGACCCAAAAATATGTTACGAGAGGGGGGTATAGTGCCCCAAAAAAAAAAACTATAGGTTAGAAAGTTATAACGCCATCTGTGTTAAGAAAATTAAATTACCAAACTGTGTGTACTATACTTACGGCTCTTGTTCATTTTGTATTTCTTCAGCTTCCGATTCTATAATAAAATATATAAATATTTTAATTATTTTTTTAGTCTATTTTTTATTTGCCTAGTCACCCCTCAGAATACGTAGAGAGCTGATGGTGATGACTGCACTAATACCAATTATATTATTGTAAAGTATATCTAAAACATGTTAGGTGTATAATTGTTAACAATAAATTTGTAATAAAACATTCGTAGGTACCTTGCCCCTCGTCGTTACAGTTTCGTCCTTTTATCGGGTCAACGGACAGCCTCTTGAGGTGTAGGTAGGCGAACGGCTTCAGATCGTTCAAGTTCATCTGATAGAAGGGCGACTCGTTGTTAAAAGACCCTATTTCCACTCTGTCAATGTTGTCCGTCGGGTTTGTTACCGATTTTGGCGACTGTAATATTCAAATGTATTGACTTTATTCGTACAAAAACATGGTACAAACATATTTAACATTTTAACTTAAAAAAAATAACTAACGTGAGGCATTATCATTTTCCTATTAAAAAAAAACATTATTACGCACTCCTAACACGCCTAATTGTTATAAAAGCTCAATTAAGCGATGTCAAATAAACCGTCGATATTTCAAAAGCCTTTTGTATTTATCAATTTTATTTTAGCCACCAATCTATCGGTTTAATATTTTCATATTCATTCTACTAACGCCATCTATTAAACGCCAACGACATTTAAAATAAATCATGAAACTTTTTTAGTTGAATACCTCGTATGAAACACCATCCATGGTGCCCGCGTCCCACGGATAGAGTGGCATTTTATATTCCTTTAGCCAACCAAATCCCGTACAGAGTTCGAACCTTGAGGCGCCCAGGAACCAATCCGGGGAAGGCTTGATGGCCACAACCACTGAGAACATGTGGTGTATGCTATCCGCTCGGAATAACGCATAGGATGGCTCAAACATTTCCGGATGGTGACGTCTCTTCCCCCTGATAAGTGTTCTCGTACCACCAGTTGCTGACATCTGCAAAATATTGCTTGTGCGCTAACAAACAGCGTGCAGAGATGACGGTGTTAAATAAAAAGCGGTCAAAAAATGATACTATGAAAAATGACAAGTTTTAAAACCGAAATTATGAATTATTGTAAACAAATGTATATTAAAGAATTTATTCACAAATTCACGATTATAGTTTGTAAAGAACATTTTTGAATGAATATTTTATTCATGAGAACAGAATCGCATTTCATTTGGAAACTTCTGTGAGAACGTTCTGCAAACGAAATGAACTGGACTTTACTTTGTATGGAGTTCAAATCAGGATTCGCAATAAAGTTGCATTTTGTGCGTTTATTTGCGAATATTGTGAGTTCACAAGGGACAGTAAGTGAACTCTATTTTAACGGCATAAGGATGAAATTCCAGTGTTCGCCGTGATGACATCGAGGTGTCGTATTGAGCTATTGATTTCGTATACTGCACTGCACGCTCCTCTCAATTAGATAGTCAGAACAATATATGAGAAGATAAAATACTGTAACTTTATTGTTTCCAGAGACAGCAAAGCGACACGAGATCGAGTCAAGCACAATAGTTCAAGCAGTCTATATCATCAACACTGCCGTACACAGATCGCAGTTTGTTGTCCCAAAAAAAAATTCAACCAGCTGTATACCGATTCATTGAAGCAATAAACCAACTGCTATAAATAATCCATGTTTATATTCGTTGACAGCACTCTCATAGTTCTCTTGTAAATTATACTTACGTTATTAATAATGTCTCGTTCTATGACAGTGATATTAGCGTCTTCAGCCAGGAACTTGAGTCCAGGACTGGCGGGCGTGCCTAGCTGCCACAGGGTGTAGTCGTAGCCGTGGGAGGCGCCCACCATGTGACTATAACCGTTCTCGTCCGGCTTACTTGGGTAGTACCGAGGATGGGTTAACCTTGACCAGAGACCTTTGAAAACTAGCTACGGAAAATCATTTATTTTGAATGACATGGACTGGCATGATAGTTTGTTTTTTTAACTAATGTCTGTGTTTACTGATATAATCTTCATGTTTGTCAGCTGGGAATGTATAATTAGCGGTCTTCTAACATCAGTTAAACACATTATTTCATTTTTAATTTCTTTTGTGTAATCTTAAAAGAACAGCAGTACTATACTAGTGGGAATATTTAGTATAATTTGAATTGGTTTTTTTCTTTCAAAAAATTTCATACTTCGTATCTCGCTTCACTGTTTAGTTCACAATTCTCGACGGGAGGATGCGGGGCGCTGTCCAACGGTCTTCTAGTATCCTTCTTCAACAAGATTGTCAATTCATCGTCAGTGTACCAAGTTTCTTGGTTCTCGGCTACCGTCGCCCGGAGTCTTACAATTTGTTTTGGACTATTCTTCGGTGACACCCAGTGTATCTGAAAGTTATTAAACTTAGCTAAAAACCAGAGTTTCCTACGAAATGAATAGGTAACTATGTAATAATTTCACATCATATATTTGAAAATTACTATACAGATATTTATCGCTCGCCGAAATTTAAACTAATGCGAAGAATAAACACAAGACTACCGTACTTTGTCACTCCTTGAATTCCTGTATTTACAAAAATAACAATAATAATTGCGTATAAATGTTGTGACAATAGATTATTAAAAATATGTCTTCAGACAATTAGCAAACCTCTTGTCTTACATACCTCTACATATTCTTTATCAAAGTTATCAGCGCTCTCGACAGAGTTGAAGCATTTCTCACTATATCTCGACTGCGGATTGTTAGCGAGTGTTTTCAAACTACCGACATCTATCGGCGCCTGCTCGTACTCGTTGATGCTGTTGTCCACGTCGGGATCCTCCACTGTTATCATGAACCATCGGAAAGGACGGGTTTTGTTCGTTGTTTCCAATATTACTAAAATTGTAATAAATAATTTTTAATTAAGTAATAGATAATGCAAATTGTAAAGGCATGTTTTCATCATCGATATGCTCTTCCACATATAGAGGGTCCTCACTGTATGTACAACTTTTCCATACATCTCGAGCTATCGTATCTGAATTCACTTACTTCCTACCCATATCCTCTATTACCAAGAATTGTGTCTGTTTCTTCTTGACCAAGGAAAAGATATAGAAGAACCGTAATACAAATAAAATGTATTATTTAAAACACAGAAATTGAATGGAATTATTCGAAGAGAACCTTAATATATGTGTAAAACTGTGACTTATCACGTTTGAGGAATAGGCGTAAGTTAAGGGTTGTCAAGAACCTTATTAAAAATGTCCGCGAAAAACAACCATGTCTGCCAATCCGTTTGTTTTAGTGTAAACGACATTTTTGTATTGTCCCTAACATATCAATTATAGTGATGCCTGCCAGAATTAAATAGCAAAAAAAGAAATATATACTTTAGAGTAATAAAACTTCAAGGCATTGGTATAAATCGTAAAATACCTATTTATCTTCTCGGATGCATTCTTGAAATGCAATTAGTGTTTAAATTAACGTATTATAATCGGTTTCAAGTTACAGTAGAAAGTAAATATAAAAATACTTACATACATACGTTTGATCTGGCAAATAAACATCTTGCATGTCATTATCTTTTCTAACAACGGATAATTTAAACAAACCCTTATTCTCGCTGGGTTCGTCCGTGGCCGTCTGTGGCGGTGTTTGATCACATTTCACAAGCTTACCACTGATCTGTACTGTTTTCAATAACAGGTATAAGCAACTGTAACAATGAACTAACAGTTATTTTATTGAAAAACAAATTCTGCTTATAAATGAGTAAAGATGGTCTCTGTTAAACACAGTCACAATTCGCAACTGTAAAACAGCACTAATTAAAGTTGAACAGTCAAACTATAAGTAATTTTTGAAGCGCTAATTAATAGCCTAATGGTTATTTAGGGGTACGGACTACCGATCTAGCTGTTGTAGCTTAGAATCCCGACATTCGACTATTCTCGTGGACCATATATAACCAAGCTTACTAGGTCTGGTTACAAGAAATATTAGTATATAAAAAAAAAACATCTGTTAATATTTTATTTTAAAAAAAGCAATTTCTAAGGACATTGTTGAGTGCCTATAAAACATTATTGGGCGTCATATAATTAGTAAAGGCAAGTAAGTTCGCCGAGAGGAAATGCTTGTGAATGTTCGCTCCAAGATCTGAGGAGTACAAGTTTTGATTAGTTCGGAGAGTCCGCTTCATTTCGTTTGTTTGTTAAAGGGGTCATTGGTGTATAGTAGCCGGCACTTCAGTTGGCACGTCGGCTTGTAGAATACCCTTTTACACAACGTGCCAAATTAAATTTTGTACTACATGAGTGCTGTAATTCACAATTGTTCTTTAAATTTTTTAAGTATAAGAATCAAAGCGTGAAAATAGCATAGCATTTAAACCACAAAGTCCCCGACGATACGCCGCTACTTTAAAACTTTATACATGATTAATTTTTCATTGCATCTCCTCATAAAGCTCGCGAATTGAAAAATCCAGTGAAACTGACCCAGATTTCGTTTAATACACGACACTTTTCGGCGAATGGCCGTAGTTCGGGGGAGCGAGCCTATTCATACTTCGTTGGTTAATAATAATAATTAATTCATAGAAATAAAACAGTCTCTTTGAACACGGTCAGCTATGGTCAGACAAATCTATAGCGAAAATTCTCCGGAAATTCACATTATATCTCGTCGTTTTGCTCGAATATTGAAAATGTTGACGAATTTAATACAAAACTCAGATTTGCTAAGTGGTCACTAAATGCCGCTTTTATTATATTGTATGAATAATCTTCAGTACGTGACTGTTTAAGTAACCATAACCGTGCTTTAGTATAAAAGCAGTTTTTGTTCTTGACCGTTTTGTAATGAGTTAAGATCAAGATGGCGACACTGTTGCATTTAAATTACTTTTTGATGAACTGCAGATAGTTCGACTGCTTCATTTAAAATATCAACGCCCACAATATTTTACACCAAGTTATTTTTAGGCTACAAAGATGACAATGTCATAAAACATCTCGTGCTGTCTGCGCGCACCGTATTGCTCCGCGACCTAATTTCGCGGTAGCGTCGCTAAAAGTCACTAAAAATGTTTTGTATTGTGCACTCAACAGAATGTAGTTAGTACTTCCATTTTATTTTTAAAGCAAGTATACCGCGTCGATGATAATAGAATGTTCCACTTTGTTATTGAATATAGGAAATAAAATCGCATACATAAACACTTAATATAAATGCAGAGGAGTACACTGGTAGTGGCAAGTCTAGGGAAAGCGTGAACGAAGACACGATTAAGAACAATTGAAACATATAGAGTATGATAAATACAGGAAGATGGTGATGTACAAGATATTGAAGAAGAGATATATGCAGCTGTGGAGAGATAAGACCTATTCATGAAACACAACGAAAACCAAAGATTTTAAGGGTATATTTAGAACACGGTTTAAAATAGAAACGTGATCTAATAAATACGAGGTAGAAGAACTCTTACATACGATTACTTCAGCTTCAAAATCTTATAAAATTGTACTCATATTAAATTCGATATTTAAAATTGTAGTCAGCCAGTCAGCGCTGTTCATATGATCCACTATAAAGTAATAACATTACAAAGAAACTCCTTTCTTTATTTGATAGAACCGCGCTCGGCACGGACTAGAAACATAATTAGAGCGTAAGACGAACCCCGTTCCCTCCTTTTAAGATTTCTCTATTAATGATAAAGCCCAACTAATTACCACGACCTGATTTTTTAACGTGAAATCCAAAACTCTTAATCTGCCTATATCTTTAAGAAAAAGTTTTTAATACCATAATTTATAACCAGAAAAAAGGTCGGAATCAATAATCACCTTTACATAGTTTCTAAGCAGTTTAGTTATTTTAAGCGATTTCTTGTAATGGTAAATAATATTTAATATAACAGTTAAATACGCAACTAATATAAAGATAAATTTTGTATATTATTGACTCCCCTTATTTCTTTTCTAACCGATGGACCAAAATTTTGAAATAACGAACTCTAAGGTTTGTTAAAAATAGTGTCTGTATGAAATCATAATTTCCAAACGGCTGAACGAATTCTGATTTGACTTCACTAAAAACTGAAACTGATGGAATGACAAGTTTTTTTTTTTAAATTCTACACTGACGTTGGCAGCCAACAGTAACAGCCAGTTCGAAATATTAATATTGAAATGTGTCATTTAATTACCATCGTGTCATAAACTTTAGTACTTAATTAAATTTAAGGTCGCCGTAGCCTCTGGCCTGTAGAATTCTAAATTTGAATTAAATGTCTTATATAAAGAACATTGACTTGGATTAACTACGTTTTATTACCATTATTTAATTAACTACAATTTAATAGTACTTCAGATTAAAGTAAATTGCTGGATCTTTAACATTTATCAAACATCATTTTTGACCTCAGATTTCAGGTTCGTCAATTAAGTTTCAAACTATTTAATTAAATTGTAATCTTTCCAAACGACACACAAAAATTAAAGTAATTTTACAATTTGAATTCACTTAAGTATGCATTTTGTTAATCATAATTTATTCACAAACCACAAGAAAAAACTTACATCTAATTACTATCATATTAAAGTATTCGTTGATATTAATAAAGATTAAAGCAATAAACAGAACAACTCAATACGTACGTTAACATAAACATTGACATCCGCATATTTCTTTTCCCTCCAACTGTGAAGGAAACGTCAGTTACACGGAATTTCCACAGAGTATGAAATTAAAAAACTTGACCATAACAGTAAAGTATTCGTTTTTAAATAAACAAATATATCAGAATAAATTCAATATGAAGCAATCTTGTTGGTTATCGCGGCGTCAACTAAACGCGGTCTACTCCAAATAAACCAAACAGCGCGTTCGTCTGGCATTATGCCAGGCTAGGGGCGCCATATTGACGGTTGCGGCGGGAAGACCAAGACCAAATTATAAAACTAAACTTGTCATATTGTTTCTTACTTGGAAATCCAACGCAACTGGACGACGCAGAAATTTATATTTCGAATTCTCTTTTATCAATATTTTATACTAAATTATAACCCTAGATTGGAAAAAAAAAATGGTACCCTCATGTGTTTTTAAATCGCGTGATCAGAAATAAATTAATATATTTTTAGAATAACAATCGTGTAATTAGTTGTTTAAAGTAGTCAGTAAATAACATGTTATTACAAATACTGCTTTGTACGTGCATATAAAATTGATATAATAACGCGAATTAAAAATAGCATATTATTGGAAAATGAATTATAAAAGACAATGTACGTTTTTTTAATTACTTATGTGAATAAAGCAAAGTAACCACAACAATTCTTGTGGCGTGCTACTTTTTTATAACCTTAAAGTTAATGTGAGCAACGATTAACTATTTTTTATTCTATGAAATAAAATTAAAGTCTAGTTATTATGGTAATTATTTTTTTCTTTGAAATCTATATTTAAATCACTTTTAGGTATCGGTCTTTTCGCAATTACGGCCATTACCTGCGTGAACATTCGTACTGCTGACCTTTTCATAAAACAGCGCCCCCTTGATCTCCCGCGGGCGTTTTAGACTGCTCAGATCGTGTTACAACCAACTGATTACAATTTGGATTGAGGCATTTGTTTAGGATCTGAATAATTAAATATCCATCACCATCTACAAAATTTATTAAAAAAAAAATTAAAACACAATAATAGACTTTTAACCAAATTAATCTAGTCCTTTAACACAATTTACGACCATAATCCAGGAAGACAACCAAAGAAGAAGAACTTGGTTAAAACTGCCCATTAGTGGAAAAGGTGTAATTATATTGTATACACGGGACAGGGGTCACCAAATCGATTCTAACATTAGTAATAATAACATTAGCGCTTACTAACATATATTTTTAAAACAAAATATTAGTAATTTTTGTTAATTTACTAATATTTCTTGCAACCATTCCTGGTAAGCTTAAAAAGTCTTGTATTAGGACATGGTAAGCAATAATCAATGGCGGGATCTGAAACCACGAGCGCTAAATTGACAGTCCGTACCCTAAACGATGAGGCTATTGACGCTTCAAACAATCTTATAATTTTTATAATATCACCATAAATCGTAGACAGGTGGTGTCGTGGTTTTAAATATTTTAAAAATACATATAAACAAAGCATACAGGGTGGCGCGTCCGTGTAAAGTATGCAGTTGGTATTCTCCCGAGGTCGGGCGCCTCTTGCACTTTATGCTTTTCAATTCTAACCTCTTTAAGTAGAAAAGCCAATGCGCATTCTCGGTCCAACAGATAAAGCATTCCTTTCAGAATACTAACAACCGATTTTTGTACCTTTACGTTTGTTTTCTGAATAAAATTACTTCGTCCAACTTTAACAAGGGGCCCTTTGATATTATAAACAACTAGAATAACAATACACATTTTTGAACGTCAAACTTTTGATATCTGAACTCACACCTTTCTTACGTATATCCTCTTTCACACAATCCACCCACACCTTCTTCGGTCTTCCTCTAGCATTATAGCCATCCACATATAATCTCACTACCTTCTTGTCTATTTGACATAAAATATTAAACCCACAATATTATTATTATTATGGCATGATCAGTGAATCGGATATTATGTGACGTATCGATTTGAATTGAATTCTACGTGTACGTTAAGCGGATCTTTAACAATTCAGCTCATCTCTGCAATCTCCGTAACTCGTATTGCGATCGACTTATAATACGATTTGCTATATATCAGGCATATGAAAAGTAAGCAAATATATACGAGGCATTCAAAGGCTGGTTTTTATTTTGCTGACCCCTTTAATACAATTGTACAATATAAATGCTCATTTACATTTAATAAGCTAAAGAAAAGGATGTTTTAATAATATATTTACAGGGCACATGGCCCGCACAAAAGGACTGGCATAACTCGTTAAAAATTACTTCAAGACGCGCCGTTTCATTTGTAGAGAGGTAAGCGTCGCTATCGCGTCATTAGCGTGGATTTGTTCTACATCGTTTTGCATATAACTTTTCTGCTCCTTTAACTCTGTATTCACTGTCCATACATATATTGAAACATTGTCATCTCTTTCATTCCCTTTGACGAAATAGAGACCACGATATGTATACAAGTTTAATAGCAGTGGAATTAAACGGTGATAGAAGTAGTACGAGCAGAATTAAACGATTTTTTTTCTTTTAATTCTACTCATAATATTTCGTATTAATCTAACAAGAGACGCAAGTGATAAGGAAAATTTTAAGTATTAATGATCTAGGAAGAGGTGAATTGCGTGAAGGTTGACATTAAAGGGAATGATGACTGATGATGGATGGATAAGAACAGAAACATGATGATAACCCCAGCTGACTACCACTAAGATCCTACGGATAAAATACGAATCGAATGATACCTTGCTCGTTAATAAAGAATGTAATATCAAGAAATACTTTAGTATATATTACTTATAAAACGGCTTAACTCAGGTATAAATCGGTGTCTGTACCGACTAGTAACTACTAGACGCGCTATAGTACTGATCCCACTCACCCTGAAGAAGAGCCCCCGATGGGATCGAAACTAGTCGGTACCGACACCGATTTATACGTGATTTAAGCCGTTTTATAAGCAGTACTGTGAATTGTCTCACGTAAGTTTTAGTAATTTAACTTTAATATACCACAAGATATGTGTAACAAATAAACACAATAAATTAACTAAAGTGACAGCCAGACGCATAAATCAAATAAACAAATATACCGTGAAAGGTACAATGCTCTGAATTATATTTTCTCTTTTATCTATACGATTAGGATCACTGGACAAAAAATTCTAAACATTATTTCGCTCATTATTGTTGCCCATTAGGTTCACACAAACATGGCCCCGGTGCGTTCCTCCGGAGATCCCGGGGCCCTCGCAATCGCACTTGAGGATGGCCACCGAGGGGGTTTTAGTG
>JAODUI010000010.1:2597471-2625197 GCA_027563995.1 Papilio gigon | reverse complement strand
CTTTCCCAATGCCTTCCACAGTATGCGGTCCTCCGCCTTCCGCATCCAACGACTTCCTGCCGTCCGCACTAAGTCGTAGGTCCACCTGGAGGGAACACCGACGAGTAATATATAGTTTGCATATTATAGTATAATATACTCCGTGTAGATGCAAATAAAGAATATGGCGACTGCTTAAAGTAGTCCTTGGACGGACTTTAGGGTGCCTTCTATTCTTTAATAGCAATTTATGAATTCATAATACCATAAAAAGTATATCAAAGCAAACGATTATAATATACTTTGGGAAGGCGCCATGAAAGCTTGTCTTAGAATTAAACTTCGGTTTATCTATACATTTCTTTTTGGTTAGACACTAATATATATTTTTTTAAATATAGAAAAATATATTTTCATATTAATACGTGATGCGTAAATTTTGTAACTCACGCGAAACCGATGGTGGTCCACTAGTAGGTAACAAAACGGTAAAATTTTACGATGAAAAATATGTTATGAAGCAGCTAAAGTTTATATTCACGAAGTATGAATACTGGAAGATGTTTTGTTATACAATTCCATTGGTATATATGTTTACATATAAACGAAACAGTAGTAAACCTTACGATATAAAGACGATGTAAATTCTTCCGACACTCAATATATTTCGACACAATATATTTTTGTGCATAAACATTCACCTTATTGTCTACCTGTATCAATTTTATTGATACGAATAAAACTGTATATCACAGTAGTAAAAATATTTTATACGTTTTTCGTAAACTTCTAAGACCTTTGCAATAAAGATAAAAGTGCACGTATGCAATAATTCATAGATTGCTTTTTACTTATTTTATTATTACTACGAATATTATCAAAAGGGAAAAAATTGTATTTTTGTATTATCATCATTAGCTCTTGTTCGCCCACAGCTGGACATAACCCTTTCCCTTATTTTTGTATTTAACAAATGAACTACTGGACGAATTTTAGAAATTCCTTTGCCGTTAGAAGCTTCAACATAAATTAGTACCATAGGCTATAGTTATTTATAGTTTTTTTTTTAATTCCACGCTGTCGAACTTTCTGGCAATAACTTATTGGTATCATTTTATCCAACAACATTTATAATATTTTGAAAATACACAATCTTTACGATAATTTAATTAAAAAAGAACATTGTTTGAGATCTAAGTCTAGAGATGGAATGATCAAATTGTAATCAATAACAACTCGATTAGATATAGGCAGTCTAGTATCGTTACTGGCTTACATACATCATAGCTACTGACGTTTTAATATACCGGATGCAATATATCTGGAGAGGCTGCGAAGTGCGCTACCACTCAAGTTTTATGAGCGCAGTTCAACTCTTTCATTGAGTTACTTCTTGTATATGACCCTGACTTAGTTAGGTAATATAGCAATCTTTCATATTGGCGTTATTTAAATTGATACGTTTACTAAATGTAAACAGATGCAAACATTTAAGTTAACATAACTATTTAAAACATAAATAATAATATGGTTTAAGATTGATTTCAAGTGGTGGTTTAAATCTATAATTTCATGTTACGCAGCGTCTAGGCTACATTGTTTCATAGTTTTTAAGTATAACTGAAATTATGTTATATTGTTAAAATAAATTCAGTAGCGTGTACTATCCTTGTGTGGCAAGTCTTCAAAGCTACAATAATTTCTTTCCCTTTCATTGTGATCTGTACCCTAAACTGTTTTAACATTTTTATAGTGTCAGGTGACAATTTATCCCTATTCTCCCTGGGAATGTCATGGGGTTAATCGGGAATTCTTTTTAAAATGATTACGTACGATGTTAAGATATTAGTAGTTATTTTTTTAATAGATAGATAGGTAGCGTTCCGTATCGCAATGAGATAGGGTTTATGCAGCGTTTAAGTGATATTCCGTGTCGTGGTGCGCCGAGCTTGAAGTTGATCCGTGTGACGGTTTAATGGTTGTGTAAAATGTACATCACTCAACTATTCGATTAATTTATTTAATGCTACGCAGGTCCGATTTTTTTTGCGTGTTAAAAAGAGCACTACATGTAGCTTTTAAAGTCTATTTCCATTTAGTGGTATGAATTGTATTGTGTTTAGTTCTGACCTATAGAGGTAAGAACACTGAAGTTCTTTGCTGTCGCGAATATCTATTGTATCACTGGAACGAGTGGCCGGACGTCAAGAAGGTTGTAACTGTAATTACTAAATTGAGCTAAGAGCATCAGAGCGGCATTATAAAAGTAGTGTGCAATCGAGCGATTGGATCACAGAAGTGACTGGACATCTGCAATGCTAGAGGAATTGGAGATATGTTGCAGTTCTTTAACAAAAGAGTTGCGTTCGTTGATGGACTATAAATTGTGCTGTTTTGGAAATGCTCTTGAGAATATTATACAACGTGCCTATGCACATACACATTGGTCACAAAAATTAAAAGATCATTATAAAAAGAGACATTGTTACGCATCTCCTCTGTAAACATATCTAACAAAATATCTGTTGACAAGGACCTTAGGTATTGATTTATAACGTTCTAAGCAACAACAATAAAGTGACTGCTTGTAAAATTTGTTCATAAACAAAGTTAGCATTGACACTGAATTCCTTTTCTTGAAACATTCTTACTTAAAACGTTTTGCATGCTTAGCTGTTATATTCTGTCTTCCATTTTAGTCTTTGGTTTCTTAAGACATTCTTATACTATAGCTCTAGCGGTGGACTACTTTATAAAATATATAAATTCATAGGTACGTATTAAAAATATTGATTGACTGATATATAATTACAACTTTCAGTCGTTGAGGAGACAGTAAGGGGACACTAAGTATAGATATGAGAATGGTTAAATAAACATTAAGCAATTCTAAGTACCAACTATATTGTAATGTATATTTCTCTCTGCCTCACAACGGTGATTTAGGACATGAAGTCGAGTAAATTCTGAGTAAGACGAAAATACTATACAAAGTCTATAACTGTTGCAGTAGATGTTTGAAAGATGGTTTACACTTTCACAGATGATTTAGCAAGCAGCAATATTATTACACCGTTAAATAGAAGCGTATAAACCGTATAGTATAAAATTGGATTAACAACAAAGCGCAGAAGTCTTCATTACACGTTAACGGAGAACAAATTGCGATTTACGTTCGCAAACTCTCGCACCCATTAATTTAACAAAGCTGTACACTCTAAATTTCTCTCTAACAGTCTCCTTGTACAACTAGCGACGCGCCACGGCTTCGAACCGCAACATAAAATGTCCTAATGTTTTTATATTGGACCAGCCAATTACATTTCCATTAAAATGATAGTCATATTTCAATCTATATGCAGAAAAAAACCTAACGAAATGAAGATTTTTTTGCACAAAGGAGATACGGGAAGAAAAATGTGGTCCAAGACATAAGTGAGAGTATAGCTTTCCGGTGGAACGTCAAAGTACTCCAAAGACTATTAAAGATTTAATTTGTTATTCATAAACAACAAGGATAGTATAAAAAATTACGCTCTCATTTTATCAAATATATATAGATAGATACCAATCGTATATATAGATATAATCTAATGATTTCGGGTGTTAATTTTGAGCAAAATGTGAGCTATCCATAGTGTTAAAAAAATAAACGATAGCCACCTAGTGACTATCGTTTATTATTATTATTAAATTAAATTTTTACTTATCTCAATTTGACTATGAGGTTAAACTCAATGCAATTCAATACGTTTAGACTGTACCTCGTAAAATATACAATTTAGTGTATCCACAATAGCAAGGTAGTCTTTGTTTTATATTTTGAAGATATATTGAAGAGCAAGTTAACTGAATTCAATTTGTCGTAGATATGTTTGTAGTCGGAAGCGATTTTACAAAGAGAGCCCGAGTAAACTGTTGTTAGACGTTTTCAATGCACTCCGTGACTTTTATTTTGTTTTCTCTTCGTCTACAAGGGATTTATTTGTCATGTATTCTTTTCATCTCCGGACATGGACAAAAATACGGTCAACCCGCTCATGCCCTATGATAAACAAGAGGCAATAAAAAATTATCTACAAGTATGTCGAAGTGAAAAGTGGCTGTTAAATTATTTAAATCTCACATCCATATTAGCCAACTCAAGTCATATAGGCTACAATATACCTTGTCTCTTCGGATTTTTTTTTATAGGAAAAAGGGAGCAAACGATCCTCGGATCGCCTAAAATTATTTGATCCGACCCCCATGGACATCAGCAACACCAGAGGAATCGCAGATGCGTTGCTGGCATTTAAGGAAGGTATACGCTCTCTTCTTGAAGGACCCTAAGTCGTAACTGCCAGGAAATACCGCCGAGGAGAGAGTATTCCACAATGCAGCTGTACGAGGAAGGAAATTGCGTGAAAATCTCGTCGTCGTGGAATGCCAACCATCGAGATGGTGGCGGTGGAAATTGGCGCTCTGTCTACTCGTTCGATGACGGTACTCGGCGGCAGGGATGGTTCCAAAGAGTTCCTCGGAATTTAAAAAAAACTATTTTTTTTCATAAGAGAAGGGGACGAACCTTCGGATCACAAAGGTTGTGATCGACGTCCATAGACATATGTAATACTAGAGGAACCACAGATGTGTTGCCGGCTTTTGAGAAAGAGATATTATGCTCGTTTCTTGAATATCCCAAAGTCGTATTATACATTAATTGTAACAAACGTCTCATATCAAAATCATATTGTTGACGCGTTAAATGAAACATGTATTATTATGAAACTTTAAAATGAAGGCACGGGATACTAAAGGACCTTCGCAAATGAAGTATATTTAATGTGAGGATTTTAAATAGAATTACAGCCTCTTCTAGGAGTTCACATTCGCTGAAATAGCTGTCCTGAAAAATCGCGATCGTTGAGTTACGACTATATGTATAGAAGCCTTCGCGGTAAAGCCGGAGCGAAGGCTGTGGATTAAGCGCTTATACATTGTGACTGGCTGCGCTACACGACGAGCTTGTTTCAGCCTGAAATATGACCCGTGTCAACTCTTTTAGCGACGACTCAACACGATTTTTCAAAGCTTGTAACCCTTATTTGCATTTTATGATTTTCTAATCGCGTTAAATTTGAATATTCCTTAACTTAAATTAGTTTGCACGTTAATTGAAGTTATTTGAAACTTCAACTTTTAAACTATAACTTAATATTAGCTTCTTTTGATTGTTATGTTTGGTTAGGTTTATTTTATGTAATTTAGATTGAAGTTTGAACTAACCAATATTTTTATCCTTATCAATAAATTAAAATTAATTTAGTTCTCTTTATCTTTAAATATTAACAATTTCCGTAAGTTTTTTTAAGGTTATAATTAAGACCGGAGCAAAAACTGTTGTAAAATAGTAAATTTTAAAATCTACTCTTTATAAAGGAACAAAGAGACGTAATAAAAATTGTCAACGTGTCCCTGTTACGTAGATGTCGATTCTTGTCGAGATTGTATTCGGAGTGAGTGCATTTAGTTCATTTCCCTCGACACTGGGCCGCTCCATCCCGCGTCAGCCCCGGATTGACACACCTAAAGGATTGGATAATGTTATTAAATAAAGATATCACACGGGCCGTTATAACTGTTAAAAATAACTGTTAATGTTCTAACTCTTTTTATATAATTCCTATAGATGGCGTGTTTCGTATAAGTTTGACGTCAAATCGAGATTAGATTTTCGACATGTTAATTTGTATTGTAAATAGTTGTAAACCTAGACTGAGGATTACCCTAACAAACGGCGTTTTAATGATAGTTTTGCGCTTCAGTTTTGTGGCCAGGATTAGATATTTTTAGGTTATGTATCTACAAGTAACATTCATGTTTTTTTTTACTTTTTACATGTAATATTTTTTTCACAATGTCGTAGTTTCAGTGTGTTAATAAAATGTAGTAATTGGACCATCGAATTTAGTTAATTTCATATCAATTTAAGAAGTAAACGGGCGCGTAAATAACATACGCGATGGTTTTGTAAATTAAAACATTTTTTTTATGAAATACAAATTAATTAACAATTTCAATGTGTTTAAATCTGGATTCACGATATCGTATTATAGAAAAAAAAGGTCGAATGAAAAATGTTAGTGTATAAAAATTATATTACTCGCTAGATGTCGTTCTTCACGACTCAGGTATTGGGAATATGCTTTTTTTCAGAATTGCGATTTTAAATGTATAACATTTTGGAGCAGGGATATTTTGTAGTTTATTTGTGTCCGTAGAATTTTATGGCATCAATGATCGCGGTACACAATGTCCATTTCGACGTAAATTTTATTCGAATGAGATACATTGACAGAGTTTTATTTTATTTTTCAATGGAAAATAATTTCTTTCGGTTTGTATACAAAATATATTTATACCGAGATATGCATATGATATTTTTCATTATGTTATGGCAAACGTTGAAACCCCTACTTGAATTCGTTTGTCTGTCTCTGTCTGACCTAGGGGAATGAAAAGGGTGACACTTGTGTTTTCGTACAGGTGTTTCGTGTATGGAAACATTGGACGTTTGCTCACTGAACCGCCATTTGAATGCAAACTATCGATGATCAACGATTCATTAGAAGCATATTTGCCTAATGCAAACATCCCAGCGTCAGATGTTTGTCATTCTGTGCCGTACGCGTTAGATAAACCCTATCAGAATATCCTTGTTGCCTAACATTGGTAATTACATACTTCGATGAATACATATTTGTCAGTTAACATTTCGACTGTAGCGACACGTGGAAACCAAATTCTAACTCTGATATTTTCACCTCATTCATTTTTCCCTTTATCGATGTCACCAAACTTCCCGACAAGCAATTTTAGGAAAATTCTCCAGCGAACTTCTCATACAATATTCAATGCAGTTTGTTTAAACTTTATCGCCTCAACTGAGAAAACCGAACGCGGCAATTAACTTGGTAAATTTTGAAAATGTTTTAAAGAATTAATTGATAAAAAAAATTATTCTCTAATAGAACTATTCCTAAATTACTAAATACGTATATTCTCGGTTTATACGACAGTATTTTTTATGGATATAATTGTTTGATTATTAAGTAATTCTTTAATTAATTGACAAAGTAATAAAGGAATAATATCGACTATACAATACACGAATGAGAAAATACAATTCACAAGCAACATGTCTCGTGTCTCCTGTCGACGTAATATCACATACTATACTGCAGGTTTATAACATATATATAATGCATGCATGCTAATTACGTACCGTGAACGCTCGAAATGCATTTTCCTATTGCATTAGAAATTAATAATATTTTGAAGCGGAAGGAGGACCGAATACTGAAGGCATTGGAAAAGGCCTATGTTCAGCAGTGGGAAAACTAAGGCTGATGAAGATGATGATGATGAGTAGCCGCTCGACTATCCAGAGCGGTATAAAAATGGCGTTAGTTATGATTGATGACCACCAAGCTGTATTATTGCAATTCATTTTATTTATTACGTCAATGAAAGCTTTTTATCAACAAAGCGAAATAAAACACTATCTCCTTTCTTCTATGAGTGTTTCCATCTTTTATTTTAATTAAAATAGTAATAAGAGAAAAATGTACCTCTATATACTAAACAATGATGATTTAACATTATGACAGACGACCAACACTCGCACTACTGTGGATAACGGGCGTTAGCGCACGGTTCCTTTGCCTGATTGCTTTAAATGGGTCGTGCAAATTGGATTTTCCTATGCACTTAATGACGTATGAATAATGACTGATTTATTGCCACACTCAGTCACTTAGTGGTTACTTGAACCCTTAATTTAAATTTCTGATGGTAAATCTACATTAAGCGATTCGCTTGGTGACGTATAACGATGTCTAGTGCACTTAGTAATAATATGTAATCTTATAATTTATATGAATCAAAGTAAATTAAATAAGATATCTGCTCGAGATGCTTGTCCTATATTAGTAACAATTTGTATCGACGCATTTTGCCCTCGGGACGTTGTCCAAGTTTCGAAGTAGCAATTTCGAAACAATTTTCCATCAAATTTCCCAACTGACAAGCATTGCATCCGATATAGATATACGATTTTATTTACAAAACAGACGTTACATCATAAATTTCTATTAAACAAAAGTATATAATAAATTTGTTGTATAGTATATAATAAAACAGTTACGCGTAAAAATAAAAAAAATGAATTAGGGCATTCATTCTTATAAATACATTAATTTAATTGTTAACAAGTATATATTGCAACATACAGCTATGTAAACGTGTAAATAAGCTATGTGACTAGATGACATGTCGCAATATCCGTTTGATAAGCTTTGCGAGATGAGTCCCATTGAAATGCTGCCGGAGTGACGTGGCGTGTGACAGGTACGACGCGCGCCCCCGCCGCGTGCAATATTAACTACAACATCCTAGTTCACTACCTTTGTATGTCAAAGTACAACTATTGTCTTTTTATTTTACACCATTTATATCTATGTTGGAGACGAGCTAGTAAGAAAATATACGCAAATAACCTTGTAATTCGGAATGTGAGAAGAACAGACGGGAGCGCGAGCTATTATCTGTGGAGTTGAAGCTCAACCCGGTTGACGTTGGCCTAGTTTTAACTATTTTTTCGGACCCGACCTCAAGCGCGGTAAGATTATGCCAGCCCGTTTCTTAATCAGAGGAGATACAACATTATGGGCACTATGGAGTTGGCATGTCCTCAACGGACAAAAAACCCAAAAATAAATTTGAATTAAAAAAAAACCTTGTAATTGTTAAGAAAGTGAAATAATAAGACCTCATCATCATCATCATCAGCAGCCCTTGTCTGCCCACTGTTGGACATAGGCCTTTCCCAATGCCTTCCACAGTATGCGGTCCTCTGTCAAATCTATCGATGAAAGTTTATTTTATTCCAATTTGCTCTTTTTAATGTTCCCCATTTTAATAATATTTCAGTACTACAGCTCAAAGTTTTTTGTCACCAAAAATGGTTAGATCGCGGAGAAGCCGGATCTTGTAATGACGTATAACAAAGTATTATGTGACTAAGACTAGTATGACAAGATTACTAAGATATCAGTATCTGAATAGATACTTTCAATTAAATAAACATATCAGCAAATCGATCACTTAAAGTCCTTATCGTTTGTTTTACCTTTGTTCTTAAAATAACTGTTTTGTTATCATATAATACGAATGGTGCAATATTTTGATATTTTTACAACTTAGAAGTTCATCAATTCATCAGATGTTCATGTTTATTAAATAGTCCAAACTATTTACCATGGCTCTAGGATTGTACCAATTTTGTATATGCAATAGTGCGGACCACCAATATTGTCTGCAAGTGAGCACATTCAGGGCTTGCGAATTCCAGTTGGGACCATCTGCGATGCGGTTGTGGAATGATACTAAGTACAGTATCACTGCAGCGAGGATTGGAAACATTCGGAGAAGTCGACTCAGGTAGAACAGTGGCAGTTTTTTTATCAATTGTACTGGAAACGGGAAAGAATAATTTTAGATACCATCGAACAAGACCAGTCTTTGTCATACTTTTTACAATGTTAACAATCTTACCGTTATTTAGTTTACCTACAGTTGTATAGACGACAAGAAGACCGCTTATCATGAAAAACGTGTCAACGGTAATAAAAGCAGATGTGATCCAGAACGCTTTCCATGTAATTACCCACTGGAATAAAAAAAAAATAACTTATCAGAAATCCTCTTCTTCTAAGTGATAAAAGAATGAGTAACAGAAAAATTTATTAACACACGTACTTGAAAACCGTCAATCAGATTGATGCAGTAAGGTAAAGAAAAAATACTATGGCCAGCGATGACCCAAAACATTGCCAATGCTCTGATACCATCAACACAATGTAACGAATTCGGATTCGGTTGAAATGTAACTAAACGTCGGCCATTAGTGTATATGGAAAACGAACTGTATAGGACGTCTATATCTTTTGCATCTGAAAAATGAGAGTTACAATCTTCTGCTGTCATTAAAAATTGAGTAACAATAAATCTCTACCATAATACCAGCAACAATTGACCTGTTGCTGACCTTATTAAATATCGACCATGATCACATTGCTAACCAATTATATGAGAGATCTTGCGGCTTTCGTCACAGAACATTATAGAGGTCTTGTTTTAATTGTGGATTTCCATTGGCCCATGATAATTACTGAACCAGTTTTAATGTTTTTGTTTTAAAGTCACATTCTATGCCAGTGGTCAACACTTTTCTATCCAGGGACCAAAGAGGACAATGTAAGGTTGCTGCGGGCCGCACGTTCGTGCACTAAATAATTGACATATCCAATCCATTTAATTTTCTTTTGAGCTGCTATAACGCTTTCGTAGATATATGTTTTTAGAGCTATTTTTTTTATTTTAAAGCGACGTATAAAAAGGAAAATATACGTGGTTTTTTGAAGAGGTTTTTTTCTACGAAATATGTATATAATTCAAAAGGTTCAAGGGCCTCATAAATATCTAACACGTACCGTGGTTTGATGACCACTGTTCTACGCTCTTGACGGTATGTTTTATAATGAATGTTAAATATAGCAAGACGAACAGACACGATGTGGGCAATATATCGGTTAGTTTATCGATAGCTGCGCGTTGAGCACATTAACCTAAAGATAGCTCTGACAATATTGATTTTACACAAAAGCGATTGCTTCCACAAACATACATTCAATACTCACTTTATCGTTTCGAGATATTTTAGTACATGTATAAAATTCTATTTTATAGCATCTTAACGATTTTATATATTTTTACTAATATAGAAAACATAAAGTATAATGCAACATAATTTCTAGTTAAAACAAATTATTGTTACCAAAAAATATTGACAAGTGTCACAAGCTTGTCTTGGCCGGTAGGCGGCGCTGCGATCGCATAAAAAATACATTACGACATTACGACAAGAATTTTGTACAATGACAAGGTGACGCTAGTGGGTTATCATAATTTAGTATAACTTATGCCTACCGAGTCAGATAAACTGTCAAAATTTTTTTGGTAACAATAATTTATTTTTACTAGAAATTATGTTGCATTGCAGACCGACAGGTCTGTGTAAAATATTTAACATAAAAACCTTTTTTGAGAATAAATGTCAGCCAAAGATCATAAATCGTGCTTATTAGTCCTAGAGCTCCAATCGTTGAAAATATCACTCTGAAAAAAAGTAACGATTAAAACATCTTAAGTAAACTATATATGATTCAATAAAGTAACAATTTGATTACATTGCAACATAATCTGCCGGTACCCATGGCTTATCGTTAGGAAGACGACAAAAATCTGTATTCACGTTAATTCCAGTTCCAGTAAAATTGAAGAAAAACGCCGACAATGCTTCCTCTGTTGTGCAAGAAGCAGGTATACACATGCCAAATCCTGATCGAACAAGGGACAAGGGATTATCTGCACCTACTCTTAAAAAAAAAAACCCCATCATAATACAAACAGACGGTTAACTTATTCCACGATTTAATCTAATGCCTAAGTAATGAATTTCATATGTTATTAATTAGGTAAAGTCAAAGACGTTGAACTAGCAGAATCTTGGAGTCTATCTATCTTAGATGAACATTAATAATATTGCAAACCACACATAAACTGAGCTACCAATAACCCTTACCTTATATTACGTTCAGGCATTCCAATAATTAGTTGAAAGCTTCGTTCTAGTTTTAAATATTCGTTAACTCGGTCAACCATCATCATACGTTTTATATTATTAATATCAAAAGGCCATTCCGATAGAAAATTAAACATTTGCAAATTATTACCCGCTGACACTCTTGTCATACAATACTTTCCTTTAATATTCATATTTTCTGAACCTTCATTTATGTCTAAGCATTGATGGTAATTGCCTAAATCAATTAAATTTCCTTGTAATATACCTCTTGGTAGTCTTGCACTGGCATCTTGAACTAAAATAATAAATCAATTATAATTACATATGTCGTGGCAGTCGATGGGGGAGGCCTACGTCCAGCAGTGGACTTCATTAGGCTGATAATGTTGATGATGATGATGATGTCGAAAATAAACTTACTCTTGATACTGACATGTCAAGTAAAAGGTTAAAAGTTTTTTTTATAATTCTAGTGAAATACTTTGATTATTTGTTGTTTCTAATAATATTTTACATTAGCAAACGGGAAGTATTTTATCGTGTACAGATATATTGCAGTCGATTTCGTTAGCCTGAAGGGTAAACACATTAAAACACGTTAAAATGAAAAAACGAAACAATGCAGTCCTGTAAAATAATATTTTACAAATAAAGTTACACATGGTAACTGCATTGAAATAGATGAAATCGTTAAGAAAAATATGAATACAACACATTGATATCTACACTGCAAAATACTTGTTTGCTTTATACATAATTGGTTATTCGTTTTTCAAATTGACTTTGAAATTTTCAAAACATATGTCATCATCAGCTCACACGTCCCCACCGAGGGGCTCAGAGCCTATAAGGGGTGACTAGGCCATAGTCAACCACGCTGGCCCAGTGCGTGTTGGTCGACTTCACACATATCTTTGAATTTCTTCGTCGATATGTGCAGGTTGCATCACGATGTTTTCCTTCATCTTAAGAGCGTCGGATAATGTACATATGCAATTCGAAAACGGAAAAACACATTGGTACACTGCGGGGATCGAACCTGGACAACATCGAGTACGGTCCGGTCCGGTCAAGCGCTTAACAACTGCGCTACCGACGCTCGGCGCTCCGAGTATCAGTATACCAATTTGAAAATATCTTCGCGTTCTTCAACTACGAGCTATTTTCCCTCACTCGCCCCGACACCTGACATTTTGCGTATCGACTCGTGTGGTGTTCTATCATTAACAGCCCTTGTCTGCCCGCTGTTGTACATAGGCCTTACCCAATGCCGAATGTGAAGTTCCGAATCGACAAAATCTAGGATAAAATCTGTTCTAAATTCTACTATTTTTATAGAGATGGGGGTGAGTGTATGTAATTCTGACACTATAATACTATCGTAAAGTTTTTATTAACACATACTAATTCAAAAAATAGAACACACTAACCTAAACTAACTAAAGCAGGAACGTTGGTGGTCTCTCGTGTCGGAGGCCAAGACACACTTTGGGTAGTTACGGCGGCGCCTTAGTCCAGTCTTTTAAAAGGCAAAGATTTTAAAAATCTTGTGGTGAATGGTGTATATTCTTAGACTGGTTACCAATGCGGAAATTCTTCTTGATTTTTTTTTCTTTCCTACATTATATGTCTACATGATAATTACGTTTATTTTTACTAAAAATAATGTCAAATGATTAAAGATGTTTTTTTAGAAAATATATTTACTGTCAATGAACGCAATTTGTAACAAAGTGAAGGAACACACATTGATATAATCTGTATGCAAAATTATGCAAAATTTAAAATTTCTCTATTGTATATTTTTAACAGAAAATTGTATTAAATACTAACATTTCTTATACATTCCAATTAATCATACCTTGTGCTGGGACATGGTTTATTTTTCCTTTTTCGAATTCGATATTTCGACCACGTGATCGGAAATAGGCTAATAGGCTATTGACGCGTTCTAATTGTATGACTTAATAAATTCATTCTTAGTTTTTATTACTATATTCTCTGGAATATATTCATTTAAAACCATTCACCATCATCATATCAGCCACACGTCGCCTACTGAGAGTAGGCCTCCCCCAAAGATCAGTCCTCGTTCGCCTTCATCCAGGATACGCAAACTTGACCAGATCAGTCCGACTTGTTGAAGGCCTACACTGCGTCGACCTCTCCGTAGCTTCATTCCAAAAAAAAATAAAACTATTACTTAAGCCAAATCATGATAACGAAGTAAGAAAATGGCAAAAGCAATTCCAATTACGTTGATTAGAAAAGTGCGAGCCCAGTAAACCGAGACTGATTGTCTTAAATTCCACCTAATGAAGCCATTTATTCGATAAACGCTCCACATATGTAACACGCGGGTATATAGAATAACAAACATATCTTGAACGATAGACGGAGACTGACTTCCTTTCGGTCCTGACGTAGGGAAAATCTTCAAAAGATATCCTACCTGCTCGTGGTCGACAGGATTGTGTAGTTAAACTAATAAAACTTTCGTGAGACAGTTCACTATACTACTTATAAAACAGCTTAACTCACGTGTAAATTGGTGTCAGTACCGACTAGTTTCGAGCCCATCGGGGGCTCTTCTTCAGGGTGAGTGGGCTTGGGATTATAGCGCGTTCGCGGCCCGTCGCTCACTGTAAACTGTAAAACTAGTCGGTACTGACACCATTTACACGTGAGTTCAGCCGTTTTATACATAGTATAAAAAATTATAGTAAAGTTAAAATTACAAGTCTATTGTGGTATTTTACATGCCCTGTCTTTCATAGTACAGTCTGTGAAGTTTTTCTTTTATTGACTTGAAACAAAATACAACAAAGGAGACATAGGCCTTTCAGCCCTCCACAGTAAGCTGTCCTCCGCCTTCCGCAATGACTTCCTGCCTTATTTATTTATAACGCATTAATTACAAACAAATGAATCCGTCAAAGCTAAAGCTGTTTTTCGACAAAAATTGAACGCAAAAATCTATAATATAGTTAAGGGAATGTGTATTATTTCTACGCGTTTTCCACTAGTTCATTGTGTTATGTGTTCTTCTTGAGTTCATATTTTTTATAAGAGAAGGGGACACGAGCGACGAGATCACAAAGGTGATCATCGACGCCCATACATCCGTAATACTAGACAAACCTTTGAGAAATCATCACCCACCTGTCCTTTTCCTTATATTGGGTCAGCACAGTACTACTCTTCCGTACATCTCTGTCAGCTGTTACATCTCACATACTTTTTACGAATATCCTCTTTCACACAATCATCACCTTCTTCGACCTTCCTCTATCTTTATAGCCATCCACATTCAATCTTATCGCCTTTCAGAAATAACACATTAATTTATTATTATAAATATTATATCGTCCGATCTAAGCGTTAAACTATACGTTTAATAATTCAGAACACGTCGGAAACAAATCTGACATGTTAATTGCGAAGAAATATTCGTTGTTGACTTTTTGTGTTAATTAACGCAAAATGGCCGCGTTACGGTGTACGTTGTAAAAGTCATTTTTTATATGTCTTTCCTACGACCTTATTATAACCAGGTTATTTAGAAATTTTGATGAGAGATTACGTGCCAAAAATCAAAGCTATAATAGACTTGTTAAACTTATATTTAAAGAAATTGAAAATGGACCTTATCTTTAAAGAAATTGTTTTTTTTTAAGGATTCTTAAAACGCCAATAGCCTAATGGTTATGGGTACGGACTACCGATCTAGCGGTCGTAGGTTTGAATCCTGCCATCAGAGTACTGTCGTGAACCTTATCCTAACACAATCTTTTTCAAACTTACCAGGTACGGTTACAAGAAATATTAGTAGATAAACAAAAAGTCTACTAAAATTTTACTATAAAAGAAAGATAAACAGAGTTCACTTGTTTTTTTCGTGAAATGTATTATTTTAAATAATTTTTAGAAAAAAAAATTAATTCACATTTCTTTGGTAATTATCCTAGACGCAGACTATACTTGAAATTACACGAGTGACCATTGATTATTATTTATTATTCTGAATTAATGTAAAACATTTTATACCAATTGTAACATACCTATTATGATCGGACAGCCGATGGGGCCACAGAGTCCTGGAATGGCAGCCACGGACAGCGTGGGTAGGCCTCCGCAAGATGGACCGATGATCTGGTTAAGTTTGCGGGAGCATCTTGGATGAGGGCGGCCGAAGACCGATCGTCGAAGCGATCTTTGGGGGAGACCCACCCTCAGATGTGGGCTACATTTGCCTATGATGATGATGATGATAAAATACTACACTATTTTTGCATCAACAATAACACCGTAGTGTCCTTAATCATTAGGCCATTGGCTTGAAGCGCTTTATTGGTTTGATAGTTTATATTGGAAGTATAACCATATTGGTAACGTGTTCATTAAAGACCGTAATCGAAATGTTACTGATAGGATTCGGCAACCGTCAATCGTTCTGTCCGGCCCACGTCAACACTAAGTGTACACAAATGTTAATAAACCGTCCATTCTGCTAAATAGTAGGCTTGTTTTGTTAAGTAACATAACAACGATAACAGTGTAAGTGTTTTTTAGTTAAATAAATCATTCTTTCATAAAAAGATAAAAAAGTTAAATCTATAAAAAAACAAACTTACTCGTAATTAACAAAAGAATGTACAATTCACATGATTCATTCGTACGTATTTATACAATTAGTGGAATTGGAACGTATATATGTAATATGAAAAATAGTAATTCGAGAGCATGATGAATTGACCTTGAATGAAAATCGCATTTCTGTATGCAGGTTTATCCGCAAGTTCGCGTTTATTTCCTTTATGGGGCGGCAACGCATATTCGAGTCCTATAGTGTTGCCGATGTCCATGGACGTCGGATCAAATCATTTTAGGCCATGCGAGGCACGTTTTCCCCCTATTCCAATAAAAAAAAATCTAACTGCTGCACCTATTTTGACGGTGCTTTTACTGTAAGGTAGCAAATTTATGCAGGAGTAACTGAGGATGTTTATTTTTCTTGCTGGCAAAGCGTGGGTTACTGTTGGTTGAAATTAAAATTTGGTTATGACATCGTAAAGTAAAAGGCAGCAAGTACAGATTATATGTAATTAAATGCAAATGAAACCGTGTTGGTTTATATGTATTATATGTTAAAGTTACTTGTTCAAGTTTCGTATTTCATACAACTTAGAAATGCGCGTCCATCGGATATGATATTCGTGTGTAAACTAATTAGCGGGGGTCATTTGCTTCTAAAAGGATTTCGTTGTTCAGACGAGGCCCACAAAATGGAATGCGGTTTGCGGTCGACAGAAGCGCACCGGCTTTTGTGTTTTGATAAACGTACATAACGTACGAAATAAGTTTGGGAATTTATTTATTTTTTTACATGAAATTTTCATTATTATAATACAGACCCTTTCCTACTTCGTACAGCCGCATTCTAAAACTCTGTCATCGGTTGTATTTCCAAACAGTTACGACTTTTTTTTATTTAAGTAGGGGGCAGACGAACGTCGGGGACACCGAAATGATCATCGACGTACATGGGCATCCGCAACACTGGAGGAACAGATGCGTTATCGGCCATTAAGAAAGAGCTCTCTTCCTTAAAAGTCGGCACCACATCTATCGATCCTCTGCTGTTTCTGATGTCCATGGGCATCGGATCAATTAAAATTAGGCGTTCCGTTTGCCACTTTCTCATATAAAATACGTTTATCAAATAATTTGATTAGAAACTTAAGTACGGTTAATTAATATTTCCTACTAGTTAAATGTAACATAAAATATTTAAAGAAACATGTAACATATTAATGAGAAAATGCTTTAGCTGTTCTCACGTCCCGCCCAATGCGTTTTAATCTGTGCTCTTGAGAGGTGTCCGCTGCACAAAGTTCCCGCGTGTAAAGTGTTCAATGTTAAAAGCTCTATAAAGCTACTTCAATACCTTTACTTTGATAAGTGAAAAACAAAATAATATATAGAAGACTGTAATAAATATTGTAACGATATTTTTTTTCAATTTGTCCATTATTTTTTTTCTTTCGTAATTATGTAAAAGTATATATGGATGATTGTTAATAAGTACGTTAAACACTTTTAGATAAAAAAGCACAGAGATAGATTCCAAGGGCTTACTTAGGATTTTTTTCGCGCGGACCAAGTCACGGGCAAAACTAGTTACTAATTTATTTAATATTTTAATAAAAAAGTGTAACAAAGTTGAGTTACGGTCACATAATATTACAAAGCGACTGAAAGGGTTCAGGAAACTGTGAATGTTTCAACAAAAAACAGGAGGCAGTGGCCAGGCGGAGTTTAATTGTGGTTTCGTTGAAATTTAAACAGAAAGATAAAGTTAAATAAATTTAGATTGAAATAAAAGCTGCTCAAAACAACGATGTTTTAATAAAATTAGACCTGTATTCAAAGTTACAATCAAACCATTTGTTTCATTTACAAATTCATTGCAAAACAAATGAAATCCGATTTGTTTAATCTTTTCCGTAAATCTTACTTAATTAAATGGATGTAAAGAAAATAAATTAGATTCATAATTGTTATTTATTTGGATTAAAATTAAAATTTCGCTAAGAACTTTATTTTTTATTTTACAAGGAGGTAAACGAGTGGCGGGATCTCAGAGGCGATCATCGACGCCATGGACACCTACAATACAAAAAGAACTACAGATGCGTTGTCCGTTAAGAAAGAGGTATTATAGAGATAACAACACCCAGAGATGTCTACAACCTGGCTAGGGGGCGCTTCGATCGGCTTCTTTAATACATCGCAACGAGATTAGTTCCAGATTTTCCCGCAGTACGGCGATGGTTTTATATGCTAAAAATCAGCATAGGGATGGTGTAGCCCGCCCTAGATCCTGAGTTGGCTCTTTCTTTCTTTCTTTCATATCTAGTCAGGCAAGGGTAACAAAAGCTAGCACTAATTTATATCTAATAAATCTAATTTCTTAACCATTGATCTCAAGTTAATATTTTTTTATTTAGTGAAAAGATTTTTTTTAACAGTACATTAACCGAACTTGGTCTGAATATCTGCATTTCATTGGATAGTGTTCAAAGTTTATTTTGTTTACAAACTCTTGTTAACGAAAGCTTTAATTGAATGTCGTTTCCAATTCGTTCTAATTAGTGTATAAAAGAGTACTTGGTCCCACTTAAACTGCCTCGTACTCGTGAAGGCTTTCGTACCTTTTTTGACATTGTCTTCACGAAGATACTTTTGTCTCATTCCAATTCAGGCCTTATTATTTTGACAATTTATTTGTGCTTTAATATTAATTTCAACAAAACATCATTATGTTATTTTCATGAACTAACTTCATTTTGATATACGCAACGTACTTTATATGCTGGATGTTACTGAAATAACTTATCAATAAAATATCATGTTCTCTGTCTTATTTAAAGATCTGAAAGGGATGGTAATAACTTTGATACAAGTGTTTTGTTAATAGGTAACGGTTACTAATATGATCGAATTCAATAGAAATGAGAAGTTAAGGAAACAAAATTACATTCACAACGCTGTACAGACATGTTAATATCAATTTAAATACAAACTAAAAACAAACAAATCTATGGTAAATAAATGATATTACCATTGAATTAGACGATACATTATTGATGATACTCAAAGTTAAATTCAAGGTTCAAACAAGACGAGTGAAGAGTCAAATTTCGTAACAACGGAGAAGACATCTTTGAAATTGTAGACATAACTTAATTAAATAAACACGTAAATAGAAAATCCAAGACAAACATCAGACACAAATTCTAGTTTTTTTTTATACAAATAAGTTCTACACTTACTTGGTTAAATATTATCACGCTGTAATATAGAAAATAAGTAAATTGGAAAAAAACTGTTACACAATAACTTCAAGCGGCAGCATTCGGGAACAGCTAACTTTTTAATAAATGTCCAAGAAAAATAAAGTGCTGTATACCAAGGCACAATATTGAAATTGAGAGGCTTGTGGTCGAACCGAATGTACTTCGAGAAGTGAAAACGCAAAGGCTCCGTTCGATGGGCCTCCTCGTGTGAATGGGAGAAGATCGGAGTGGCAAGCAAGCGCACCTCGGGTCCCCGGAGGGTCGCCGACCCGTCAGCCGGCTGAGATATCGGTGGTGAGACGCCATGGATTAAGCTGCAGATGAATGACTGGCAGGAGACGACGCAGAACAGGCGACATTGGCGGTCTCTTGTATCGGAGGACAAGACCCTCTTTGGGTCGATGCGCCAACGGAGTAAGAGTAAGTAAGAGTGTAAAAGAAACTATTCGAATTCCTTAACGTCTCAAGTATTCTATATTTAAAATTAGGCTAAATTTCAAATTATCTATTGATGAGAAATGTATATTTGATGTTTAATATACTTAGAACAAAGCAAAAGGAAGCGGGTGATTAATGAATTTCACTTTGATAATGTAATACAGATTTGCAAAGCCCCAGAGTAAAGCGACAACCGTCTGATTGAGTCGTGGGAAACGTATCCAAACGCGCAACGAAATTTGAATTTATCGCTGTCTTATGTAGAAATACGATCAGTATGTATTAAATCAAATCATCATCATAAAGATGAAGATTTGAAAGCAAATCTTTCTAATACATGTTCTCTAATTTTTCTCACCTTTTAAACCTTCTCTAGACCTCGACGAAAATTCAAAGACCAAAATAAGATAAATCCATTCAGCCTTTCTCGAGTTTTAGCGAGACTAACGAACAGCAATTAATTTTTATATATATATAGATAGTCCAGTATGAGCATAATATAGTTTAAAGCCTAATCTATCGTAATATGAACGGTAGATTTCAATTGTTTATTTTACGACCAAGACATATATGCAATTGTTGTATTAAATTTGACATTTTTTAAAGATTAGTAATTAGTTATTACAGTGCAGAGAGAGGAGTTGATGAGCACATAAACAACAAGATGATATTGAATGTAGGCTATAAAGGTAGAGGAAGACCGAAGGCGTGGGTTGTGTAAAAGATTGTGTAAGGATGTGAGTTCAGATATGATGGACAGAGATGTATGAAAGAGTACGTACTGTGCCGGCCTTTATAAAGAAAAGGGAACAATGATTATGATGTCATTATAAATTATAGTTTCCATATCAATGTTTGTTCAAATTAATTACATTGATATGATCTATTTGTTTCCGAATAAACAATGCTGTTATAGAGATGTATTCCTACCACACATTATGTTCGATTAATATTCAAATATTTCAATTTACATAATGATTAACGCGGATTAAACATCGTTAAGCATAAACCACGGCTCTGTTACAATTGAAATAACACACTGATATATATATGGGATCATTAAAATGAATTGTAAATAATAATTTTGGCTGATCACTATCGGAAGGCGGAGGACCGCATAATGTGGAAGCCATTGAAAAAGGCCTATGTCTAGCAGTGGGCAGACAAGGGCTAACTATGATGATAGACACTACACTATCTTGAACAATTATTGCTTTTTTTTCAGTTAACAGATTTTTCTTCATTTACTAATATTTCTTGTACTAACTAAGCTACGCTTATGCTAGAATGTGGTTTACAATAGTCGAGTAGTGAAATTCGAATCATGAACAATGTGATCGGAAATCCGTACCCTCAACCATTAGACTATTTGCGCTTATCTATTTTTATAAATGATTCACTTTAAATTGCTCTTATCTAAGGATCTATATAGCTATAAAAACTTTCGTGGGACATTTCACTATACTACTTATAAAACGGCTTAACTCACGTGTAACTCGGAGCCCATTGGTGGCTCGAAACTAGTCGGTACTGACACCGAGTTAGACGTGAGTTAAGCCGTTTTGTATGTAGTATATGATCTATATAGCATTTGAAAATCTAATCAATAGCTTAGAGGCATTCCTGGTTCCTCCTATCTGATGACTGAAAGGCGATTCACCCCGTGATCCCGTGGCTCATTTGCTCCCGTTTCTTGTAAAAAAAAAACAACGTTTCCATTGTGAATGTGACAAGATCGTGAATTATTAAGTTTGCACAAACTTATACGATCTCAACGATGTGAATGCAAAGTATCAGCCGTCTTTACCATGATGGATGATTCATCGCTCATACAGAATAAATGAAACGCTTTAATATTTCTCCATTCAAAGTGTCAGCCTATCTTATGGAACTAAGCGAAATTCAAAAGATATTTTATGTAAAGGATATCATGAATATTATCGTTTAACAACTGTCACTGACGTTCCAATGGGCTGGTATCCCTCATAATAGAGAAGACGCCGAACCCTCAGTGGGGACGTATAGTGAGCTGATGATTGTACCGCTGTTATAATTTTGATAAGCAGTTAATAGATGTAAGAAAAGGGTATATTTCACATTCTTTTATTTATTTATTTTTTAATATCAGCTGTTTTTTGTTAATTTACTAATATTTTTTTTACCACTCCAACTAAAGTTCAGCTTGTGCTAGATTATGGTTTACAATAGTCGAATTACGGGATTCGAACTCTTAACCACGTGTTCGGAAATCCGTAGCGTTAACCACTAGGCTATTGGCACTTAATAAATATTTGTATAACTTGTTGACAATTTGATTATCATCATCAGGTTAGTATACGTCCCCACTGAGGGACTCAGAGTCTATCCCATATGAGAGGTAACTAGGCGATAGTCTACGCTGGCTTAGTGTTGGTTGATTTTAATATATCTATGAATTAATTTGCAGATACGTGCAGGGTGTATAGTGATATTATCCTTAACTATAAGAACATTGAATAAATGAAAGACACATTGGTACTGAGGATCGAATCAGGGATCTAAGGACTACAAGTCAAATACAATTTTAATTAAAACAAAAAAAAAGATTGTCGAACAAAAGCCAATCTACGTTTTACACGCAATCAAATGAAGTGAGCGGCCGTCGAACTGGCATTACAATTACAACGTCGAAGTAATTGACGAGGGTTATGGATTTAAAAGGTTCGACACTCTCACGACTTGTTTAATCTACGCGTCAATATCAACGGTACCAAGAGATTTATTCTTTTTAACACAATAAATAAACCTACCAAATCTTTTATCTATTTATTCATAGCAAAATATTAAACACATATAAAATCTGTAGTTCAAGAAAGAAAAAAAAATGTGAATATCGAAGCTCCTATATCCAAATGGTTATAGGTACGGACTACCAATCTAGATCATGGGTTCGAGTCTCACCATTTGACTACTGTCGCGAAGCATATCTTTTATTTTTGCTGAAGGCGATGAAATCTTCCAAAGATACCCTGCCTTCTGGTAAGACAAGGTTATGTAGGATTTGAAAGTCCAAAAGTTCAAAAGTCCCACGGTGGCCTAGGAACGCAGCGGAATCCTCAGCACTTGAATCAACTAGCAACGTATCTGTACTTCCTCTAGTATTGCGGGTGTCCATGGGCGTCGATGATTGCTCTTGTTATCTAGCCGCTTCTTTGCCCCCTTCTCGTATAAAAAAATCACATCCTAATACAAGATTTTTTAAGTTTACCTGTTACAAGAAATTTACAAAAATCTCTTAAAATTTAAAGAAACAAAAAAGCTGTACAAACATTTAATAAATTTTATACATGGTTATTTGTAATTCAGTTATATTTAATGTAAAAAATCGTTCTTATATATGAAGACAGGACGTACGGCAAAAGCTTTTACGATCGTCTTAAAAGACAAAGGAGCAATACTGTAATGTCATCATTACTTCCACAAGCGTGTCGTTACTCTCTCCCTATACGTATCCATTATACCTAAAATAGCGAAAGCCTTTTGTTACATAACTAAAGAAATACTTTTATTGGACTCACATTAATATTTATAAAGCGAGCCCTTTTTTGCTTCTTTTTTCAAAATGTTTCTTTTAATAACCTTAGTCGTTTTTGCCTTTATTTTAAATTCATTACCCTATATTTTTTTTAATAAAAATATTAGTAGATTTTTGATAATTGACTAACATTTCTCGTAACCATTCCTGTTATGCTTGAAACAGCTTGTCTTTGGATATTGTTGACGACGATAGTCGAACGAACCTACGACCGGTAGATCAGTCCGTAATTCCATTAAGCTATTGGCGCTTCAAAATAATGCACTATCAAGTGTTTTTTTATTTCTTATATGTGGTGTATACTTCTATGTGGAAGGCATTGGAAAGGCTTATGCTCAGCAGTGAGTAGATAAAGGATGTTGATGATGATGATGTATTTTTTAAAGTAAAAATAGTAATCTTTTGATATCCATTATCAATACTTATTCTAATATTCTAATATTCTATATTATTAATATGGATACATACTATGTTTATATTAATTTATATTATTATATCCGTCACTGCCTTATTTAAATTAAAATATGGTGAAACATTTATGATACTTTACATATAAATTTTGCTCCTAAATTTACAATGTTCTTTTACCTTTTACTGTGGTTGGTTATTAAGCTTTGAAAAGGCATATTTAACAATGCCTGAAAGCATATTTGATTACTTAAATTGTTACAATTAATTGGACCTTAGCTTACTCGGTATTATGAGGTCATTAACCATGTTGTTTACCCAATTTCTTTCATTTGTGAATTATCGAATTGTTTCAATAGTAGTTAATGTAAATTATGTTTTATTACCAGCACAAAATAAAAAAAATAGCGTAAGGCGCTCCCGAACATATCAACTACCTAGTAAAATTCCATGCAAATAGGTCCGACAGTTTGGGAGATTAACTGGAACAAACGTAGACTTGCAGACAGAGAAAAAAGACGAAAAGAAAAACATTTTTTTTGTAATGTAGCATCGTTTTCGCGAAATTCATTATTTTATCTATACGGATATAGCTTGCCTAAACAAGATTTTGCATACATGTTGATTGCGGGTAGGTTTGGTGAATGAAAACTTCCGGTTTGCATTGGAAAACATACACCTTTTAATATATTTCTACAGACAAAAAACTTGAATACGATAACTCTGCGACGCCAACCAACATAGAGCACTCATCTTACACATATTAATAACCTCCTTACATGTTAAATATTAGTTTAGTGCCTAATTTTTCTTTTCATAAAATCCTACATACATAATCATATCAGATACCCTCTTAACACAAATCCCTAGCAACGACTAATTCAAAGAAAGATAACCAATTAAAAATGTACGCTACAATTCACATGAGCTTCGTAACGACCTCACTTCACAGAAAGTCCTGTTCATAAAATATGAAAGCACTACACTATGCTTCACAACGTCCGCTAAACATTAAATATTACCAACGATAAAACGCGTTAACATGCCTTAAATCATGTACTGTAATCGTAGGCTGTTGACTACACTACTACGTGGTATGGACATATCATCCGAAGGTATGATGAACACATAAAAAATGATGATAAGATTAAATATGAATAAATATAAAGGTAGAGGAAGTCCAAGGAAGTTGGGATGGATTGTGTGAAACAGAATGCGTCAGGAAGTGAATTCAGATAAGACGGTTGACTGCATGAAAGTGTAGGGAAAAATTCACGTTGATGATACAAGCTGTTGACTATACGACTAAGGAAATGCCTGATTTATATTCGATGGTACAAAAAGATATTGGTAAAAATAGTCATGCGTTCTCACACCTGAAAAGCCTGTATAATTAAAGGGACGAAAATATGTTTGTATGTTCCTACTTCATCTCTCAAAGAGTTTAAAATTAACTCTACAGATGTCTACGTATAAAATTATTCAACTTATAGAACTGAACAATCAATAAAAATTACACACATTGTAAACGTGACTTCTAGTATTGTTCAAGGATTTATCTACACGGATATATAGTCGAAACCAATCGGAGAGAAAGAAACAAAGAGAAGGGGAATAAACAAAAGAAACTAAAGAAAGCATTTTTTAAATGAAATATCAGATTTTTGTTAATTTACTAGTGACAATAGTCGAAAAGTGGGATTCGAACTCTTTACCACGAGGTCGGAAATCTGTATTATTAACCATTAGGCTATTGACGCTTTTAATGATCGAACTCAAACGATTTAATTGATTCCATAACCATAATAGGAATCAAATTTGTCGTTGATTAATCAAATCGATTTTATTTAGTTCGAAATTGTCATCAATCAATATAATTTTACAAGTTGTACCATTGCAATTTTTATTAAGCAAAAATGCAAGAGTATTGCTGAACAGATGGATACGGTTGCCTTTTGACTCTGATTATAAAAAGCAGATGCTCTGGACATGTGATGCTCTCGGATTCCTGACCAGTATAGTGATAAGACCTCATGGTTATTATTATTTTATTATTAATTATAGACCAGTATGAGTACAGTATAGTTTACCCTCTAATCTATAGTACCAGTACAAACAGTATTATAAACAAATGAATATATGATCAATATAGCATATACATGCTTTCAACAGTAAGTCAACATTTGCGTGCCTGTTGCAGATAACGGTAGTGTTTTATTGCTGCACACGTTATTTATTATACGTAGTGAACAACAAAGTATGGAAATCGCTTTATGGAGCAATGGTAATGGCGATTGAAATTTTTTTTTTATCGAAATTCCTGATATTTCTATACGCTTAAAGGGGTAACAAACGTTTTATTATTACATATATCACTTAAATTATAGTAAACGTTTGTACTGTACTTTAGTTTAAAAGGACTTTTTGTTAGCTTAGAATACAATCATCTGTATGTTAAAATTAAAAATATATAGTTCTGAATAATCTAGCTAGAACATATTTGATTGTCGTTTTTGGAAAATATTAGCAGTTTTTTTGTTAATTCACTAATATTTCTTTTATCACTCCAACTAAGTTAAGCTTGTACTAGGATATGGTTCACGACAATAGTCCAATGCCGAAATTCGAAGTCACGATCACGTGAACGTAAATCGGTATCCATAATCTTTAGGCTATTGACACTTTTGTTTACTATTAAACAATCAATTTAGAATGACTAGATTGATTTCAAAACGCAATTTAAAGTTAAGAGCCAATAGTCTTATGCTTAAGGGTCGGATTTCCGATCGCGTGGTCGAGAGTTCGAATCCCGCCATTTGACTATTGTAAACCATATCCTAGTACAAAGGCTTGTAAAAAGTAAAAAGCTAGGCAGCTTAGTTGGAGCGGTAAAATAAAATATTACTAATTAACAAAAAATCAGCTAATAGTTTGTAAAAGAAAAACCGTTACCTGTAAAATATTTCAATAAGAAAGTTTTGCCAACGTCTGCAAGTTACTTTTCATAGAACATAAATCATGGCCGTTGACATTTCATTAATTTAATAACACCATAGACCTGGGGAACGCCAAGTATTTGTTAATTACATTACGATGCCAAGTTGGTACAAAGTTTCTAACAGTTTCTATTGTAACAAAGCTACGTAATATATACGAGGTCTGTTATTTTTAATAGTTTTCTTTCATAAGCCCTGACTTATTGAGTGTCGGTGACCTTGCTTACTCTTTTTCATTTATTTACTATTGTCTTTTGTTTAAAATTGTAAAAAGTTTTCTATTACGATATAACAGTGTGTCATTGCGGGGTCGGCTTTTCCCTGTGCATGCAACCACACACGAGTAAACCGCCCCAGGGCGTCGCCTGACGTTTGCCAGTGTTATATATGTTTAAATCAATAAAGATTTTCATCATCATCATCATCAGCTTACGATACTTTCCCACTAAGAGGTTCGGAACGTACCCTATTGTGTGTGACTACGCTAAAGCTAAAGCTAGGTAAAAAACAAAAGAAAACACGATTTATTTTTTCATACTATAAAATTTCGAAAGTTTATTTGGATGGATGTTTGTTAGAATGTATCTCCGAAACTAAATAAACGTATCTAGATATAATTTGACATACATATTTTAAAAAATACATGTACAGTACAGCCTGGAAGAACGAAGAAGGTTAAGTTACAGACTACCGATTTTTTGGTAACGGGGGGAAATCTTCAGAAGATACCCCGCCTTGTGTGGGAATAGCAGGGTTATTTGACATTCGTACTCACTAAAACCC
>JAODUI010000010.1:2585183-2597371 GCA_027563995.1 Papilio gigon | reverse complement strand
CTGTTGGACATAGGCCTTTCCCAATGCCTTCCACAGTATGCGGTCCTCCGCCTTCCGCATCCAACGACTTCCTGACGAATAATAAGACGCTGTTATTAAATCCAATTTTAATTTTCCATTGCTACACAAATTATACGTGTTCCTAAGCACAATAAGCAAAAGCATTTCTAAACCTAATGTAATGCGTTTCTAGAACAAATTATTTACTTTGTCGAGTATTACGGCTAAAGTTGGAATTGAGCCAAGAAGGATTTACTGTGATTTTATTATCTACCATGATACACTTTATTAACTTTACGAACTAATCGGTTATTTTATAAACAGTTTGGTGCTTTTGGTAGCCCAAAAACTTATTTGTTCGAGTTCTCAAAGTTTCAAACAACTGCCATTTTTTAAATTAATAATGTTTGACTACAAGACTTATTCACAATGAACAACTAGACCAATAATTTCTACGCAAAACCGTTAAAAAAGCGCATTGATACCGACCTAAACACCGAATACGCCTGCGACCGGCAGGAGGTGTTTGGCGTAAACAGATATATCGCGTTAAACTAAAGTAATGACTGGCCACATCGCCATCTGTTAAGGTGAGGCAGAAACAGTGCCAATAGATAAAAATCTGTATATCTTACATCTTACTAATATTAAGAATGCTAAAATTTAGATCATAACAGGTAAGTGAAGATGAAATTTGGCACATAGATGAGGATGCGGAAAAGATGAGATTTTTTTACTTTTTCGCGGACTAATTTTCTGACAAAATTTAGTTAAAAAATTAAAATGAATTTAACCCCTTGATTTTAAACCTGCAATAAATTCATCTATAATTATTGCTGCTGTTAATCCATACATATAAGATTTAATTAAATGTCATGCATTTTCATGTGTACAGAAGGTTTTACAAATTATAGCATGACAAATGACATGGGCAAGGCTTGACGTGACATGAAATACGTTTACTGATTATGCACAAATCCCTGACGCTAATTACACTTTGCATTTGATATTAATACCCATTGCCATTAAAATTTGTGTTTGCGCAATGCATATATTTATTTAGCAAATCGGAAATAAGTACTTAAGTATTGTTTGAAAGGTTTAAAATGGCAAATTATATGTTTACATTAGATATGTAAAATACACTCATCATCAGTTCCTCTGTCCATATTTATTTCCCTAGGAGGAGCTCGCATCATACCCTGTGTTGCAAGTGTTAGTTCAAAAAGTCAAGCACGTAACTAGTTCAACTAGGAATAATGAAATTCTATACTTTAACTAAACTTCAACTTTATTCCCTACGCAAATAAAAATACATTACAAGGATAATTCGGTCGCGTCACTAAGATACTTGTCTCCTTAATGTATAATCAAATCTTGAATAGTGCCCAAAAAGTCATAGCATTTTTAAAAAATATTTAAGGACGAAGTATAACAAGATGATGATGAATGATGATGATAACAAGACGACATTGGCAGAATCGTTAGGTACATTTTTTTTTTATTAAAACGACTAACGTCAAATGTCAAATTGACGTTGACATGAGATTTTCATATTCGTAAATTTGTAAACACCGACGTCAGAAGAATCAATATGTAATTTCAAATTAAAACATAATGTATAATCAATGTTGACTATAAATCGTCGATTAGTATTCGAGATAATAACGAAAGTTGTCGTTGTATGTGATTTTAAAATAAATTAGATATTTTACAGCTTGTAAAAATGGCATTGAGTTTACAACCAAAAAAATTATTGCGTTACACCCTTATGAAAACTCGGGGTTATTGTGATAATAAATCAATTTATCAACGAAATGAAGAAGGCATCCAACCTCGTTCTGTGCACGGCAAACCTTACCCAGAATGGCGAAAGCCCTGGATCCAGCGAGAGGGTGAATGGACTAGCAAGTTATCGCTTTTCGTAGAAAAAAGTCCGAGCATGAACATATTGCACGCTTTGAGCAATGTACCTTATTTAACTGTAGACAAGGTAAAAGACTGGTGGTGTAGCATGAAGGAAATTCAAGAGATACAAAATCAAAAATATTTGCCAGAAAGAACAGCTTCTTTAGGCGCCAATTTAGCTGCCATTCACTTTTTTACGCATCGTAACGCAGCAGTTAGGTGAGTTTCACACCAGCACCATCTATCCATCCTCTTTTATCATGGGAAATATGGTGTTTTAGGCTTCACCAGATGTGTATCCTAATTCATTTAACATTTAAAGCTTTTATTGTATACTCTATTACTGACTGTTTATGTTTTTTAATTAATTTATGTATTTGACAGATTAAAGGGATCTACGCCATGGATTTTTGGAGATATAACAACATTGAAATTACCTGATCGCTATGTTGATGGGTATTTTGTCGAAGCAGTTGATTGTACAAATTTTCATCACAATGGAATCAGATATGAAGGATTGAAAAATTTATCTAGTCTTAATTTCTTGAAATGGCTGTCCCTTAGTAATAATAAACACATCGATGTTTGGTGCCTTGATAGAATTGCGGGTCAAAATGGCAGAACTTTAGAATATCTCGATATAACTGGTCATCAGTTGTGTGTCGGTTCAGTTATTGCTTTATCCAGGATGTCGGCTCTCAAATTTCTTACCATCACTGATCCAGCTGATAATGTGGAAGTGCAAACAGCTTTATCAATACTTGAAGAAGAGCAACCAGGACTAGTCATAAAAATAGCTGATTGATAGTAAGTTATTGACATTAGTGTAATGAAATAAAATGTTACTGCCCTGCTCTTTTTTTTTCTTACCAAACTAACAACATATGCAGGCAATCTAAGGCCATCACAAAGTAAGTACATCTAGTCAGGTGACAACAGAAAACAAATCTCTTTGACTTATGAAAAAAACTAAAGAGGGTTAGTTGTAATTTGAAATAAAACAACCATTTTTTTCAATGATGTTTTTTTATGTTTAACATAAGTTCTTACAATGTTCCAATATGTTTGAACAGTGTGTTCTGAGTGAGGGGTCGGCTGCGCGGTACGATCCATTACAATGTCTTAAGGTCAAGTTAGGGTGCTACATATTGGTCCATTATTTGGATTCACAAACATTTAAATCAGAAAGTTGAAAGGAAATGTGAAACGTGTCAATTATTCAGTTACCATTGTTGCATTACACATTAAAATTGAACACTTAACACTAAATAAACCATCTAAAGATATTTACATTTACGGCACTTTGACTAAAATAATTAGACTAATGCCTTATTTAGGGGAAATAAATAACGAATATGAAATGCTCCATTTAAAATGTCCTTTTGAACTAGTTGCTAATATTTTTCTTAAAATATAACATCGTATAAGTGAAACAAATGTTAATTCAGTCTAAAACTAATGCTTATTACTGACTCTTCATTGACTGTCAAACTTAACTGTAACCAAAAACGTAATGGTAGTCCACTGCTGTACGACACACTAAGATGTGATAGCCAATAAGGCACAAGTAATATGCAGCATTAAGGTTTTCATATTTGTTATTATAACTAGCACTCAGAAGATTCAAACGTACAAACGGAAACTTAAATTAAATGGACGCTATGAAAGCATTTAAATATTCCAATAAGAAAAATAAATCAAACTAAATACAGACAGAATGGCAAATAAGGATGTATACAAAATGTCTATAGATGTTATGAAGCAGGTTAAACCTTTAGGCATATTAATTTGCAATATTAAAGGACATATATCTATTTTAAATAAAGAGCGGATTTATTGTTTCATAACATGTATTTTATCAACGTTTATATTGTTACACAATTGATGCCTGTTTATTTAACTTCATCGGAAAAAATATATTTTAGAATTGCATTTGTAAAATATCGAAATTATTGTCAATAAATCTACATTTATACATTAAAATGAATTAAAAAATAAAGTATAGTAAAAAAGCTTGGGTCTAATACAAATCAGAACTGAAAACAATGCCTACAGCATTCTACATAAGTAATAAAATGTAGACTTTTCGTTACTTTTAAAATGTATAAATGTGAAAGGTTGGTAGGACTATTACTAATTGGTAACAATGGTTCTGTTCTCGCTGTCTACGGTACCACAACAATGATTGACCAATTGACTACAAACTTGGAGGTTATCTCTCGAAAATTTTAAAACCAGACAAACAAACAATTGTCATACATTTTGACAGTTGCTTATGGCGGGAAAATGTAAAAATTTTCCTTTTTATAGTGCAATAATCGTCTGACCCGATGAGGCACTGTAGCAGTTAGCTTTGTTTGCAAATATGTCCAATCTCAACTTAGACAAGACATAAGGAAGCCATAGTCACTACATTTAAAAGGTTGATTAAAAAAGTTAAAAAACCTCCGAGAGACCTGCCCGTATTTGGTATTAGACCATCTACACAACTATCAAAGATTGAACAGTGCGAAAATATCTTCTTATCCATATTATTTTATTAATAAATTCATTTTTAATTCCAGACTCCTAAAGCAATTTATCTAAACGCCAAAGAGATCATTTTAAAAAATATCAATTTTGATATACATATAAATATTTATTGGCCAAAAGTACCAGAGTATAAATCACATAGTAAACTTTTATCTTCTCCTTTCTTCTAGAAAGATTAGCGATTTCTAGAAGAAAATAATCGCATCGAGAGCCGGAACAGGTTAATGCTAAATTGTTACAATAAAATCTATATTTACAATGAGATTGTTACAAACATTGATTTATCTAATGTCGACAGTGATTTGAGCTGATATACTAAAAAACTGCATTTCTCACTTCTGTGTTTTAAAAAAACCACTCGAAATATTAAACGTTGATTTAATTTGCTAATAGAAAAAAAAATATTTACGCAGCTTTAAAATCGAGTGTCAAAAAAATCATGGCCAAAAAAAATATATTCAAAATCACACTGTATCACTCAAACTAAATCACTGTACACAATTACTATATAATATTATTTTAAATAAGTAGATATCCATCTAAAGTATAAAAAAAAGAAAAAAATAACAAAACGCGTGGAAGACCGACATCACAACATAAATGATAAAACGACACAATATTTTCTTTTCGTTTTCGTTTAATTTTGAAATTCGCACCAAATGTTTTCACTAATTCGACATCGTCCAAATGCCACCAATTTGCTCACTAACGCCCTCTAGACAGATAATAAATGACAGTACGTTTGTTTAGTTAATCTCGATACTGGCCAAATCTGACAAAGGAGAGAGAGCCATAAACAAGATTCATTCATTGTTTAGTTCGTTATGTTGATTTATTGTATGCCGCCACTCACCAACAGATGGCGATGTGTAGTTATTGAAAACTATTGTGGAGATGTGATTCAGCGAAGACCCCTGCCATAAAAGTTAGTTAAACGTACAACACTCATATTTTGTACGTTATACTTTCTTCAAGAAATAATAAGCAAATGTGAATTTCTACATAAATCCGGAAAAACATAAGTAACCGTTGACATTCAATGTCGCGCTTTGTATTACATGCGTATGCGCAGTTCAGATTCATTAGTGGACAAATGGACGTCGTTTAACCCCTATCACTCGCTTAGGCTCACTCGTTAAAATCATATTGCACGAACGAGTGATAACTCGATAACCGATAGTAAATGCACAATTACCCAATTAATTGCAAAGTATCGACAATGTTGAAACCAAAACTGTCATTAACTAACTACACTTGAGCTTTGCCACTCGACCGTGTACTATAGAACTATAGACACAAATAGACCCATACCACGAAAACAGTTACATATTAAAGAATGTTATATAACTATTTTCCCCGCACGGGTCTCTTAATATTTACTATCCGACAACTATCGTTTATACAGGCCTACGCAACCAACGTTTACACTTACAAATAAACATAATGAGATCGTGCCCATAATGAGTTAACGTGTTTGTCTAATAAGAATTCTAAATGGCCGCCGCTTACAAAAGCCAAACAATTTTGTAACTAACATCAATACAATGGTTTCAAATATGTGCAAGCACCCATAATGTTATGACATAATTCTCAAATCGAAAAATATAATAATATATAACTAGTCAAAAACAGATAGTTCTTAAAATATTTACTTTCAAAAACTGTAAACAATTTAGACTTGATGCTGTCATTTTATATAGTACTTGTCATATGCTGCTGCGCAGAACACAATTTTAAGGCGCAGCGCGCAGATGACCTTGAGCCGACGTGTAAAGACGAAATAGTTTTTGTTACCAATAAGGTTTGAATGCACCCAAACATACAGAATTTTTTAATGCTCAAAAATATTTTACTTTATTTATTCGGAGTAATGTTTTGATTAAAATGTTAGTTTCTTTAAACTTGGGAACTCGATCTTTCTGGTATTAAATTAACTTGTTTTTGTTAAGTAATTATATGGGGCTGTATCTATATTGAATTCAACTAACCTAACAAAATAAAAGTAATTGCCCTTATATTAATAATGTGGTGTATTTTAAACATTCGACAATGCTATAATCGACCACACTTGCAATGTGTCTATTCCACTTATATTGTACAATTTTTTATTTTATTTTTGTTGTTTTTTTATCTTATATTAATGGTTAATGACGTCATTAAACCGTAATCATTTAAATGCAATTCACGCATTACTCAACATTTTTGCATTTTTTTAAACGATATTTGACAATACTCCAATATTCCAAAGCTATTAAACAATTCAAGATCTTTAAAAACCAATATTAAGAGACTTTTAATCAGAGATTTTTTAATTAGTTCAAAGCATGATAATCTCGTCACTAATTTATATCAACGATTAAATATTAATAAAAATGAAAGTAGATTGTAGATACGGAAAATTCCCGTACTGTCAAAAATCATGACGCACATAAAAATCTGCAGATCAACCACAAACATACGTTTAAAGTACATACTTTTATCCCGATGGTATATAAAGTATATAATTTTAAATTGATCTATTAAAGATTTAAATTCTGTGCAATACGAGTAGACAATTAGTGTTATATTACAAATATTGCTGATAAACACGTATATCTTTGAAAAAACCAATTACAAATATTCAACTGTATATACAATTGATATATAAGCTCATACTGTACATGCCTTACAAACATCGAGAACTGTGTAATACATAAGGCAGAAATAAAACGATAATCATTTAAAAATTACACCTTCAACGTAATTTTAAGTGCATAACACACATTTTCAACAAATTCCACCATACTAGGTCTAAACTTAACCGTTTTTTATTTAAATTTCTTGGAGACACGAAACGAAAGCAATAATTAAATTAAGCGAATTACCCATCATTTTAAGCAATTAGACATATCTTTTGATATAGTATGTTAAATTTCACATACTTTCGTATAACAACCAGACTTTGATTTGGCACGTCACCAACAAGGGTTTTTTTTTTGACGTGCCAACTCAATTTCGGTATTTCCAACCAATACAAGATCGATATTTGGTGAAAATGTTCACTTTTGTTATTCAATATATTTTTCTTTTATCAACTTCCAATTACTACCTGGAACACTGAACCAATTTTTTTGTAGTATTTAGCTGTTTATAGCAAATGCTTACACAATCAACTATATTTTATACGGTTGACAAAACCTGGTGGTACCATTTTCAAAATTTATCGTAGTATATTCTTGCTCACTGGTACACAACAACGGATGGGTGACCGCATCGCTAACTGGCAGTCGACGTCGGCTGCAACGCCGCTGATACTATCGGCGAATTCACATCTGAAAAAAGGCAGGTTTTTTATTTGAACACGTAGTAAAAATGAATTTACGTTAATACAACAAAATTTCAATAGATAAAATTGTTTAGATAGGTTTGATATAATTTTAACTAACTAGTGGGCGTGTTGAGCTCGGAGTGCGGCGTGAGGTTGGACTGCGCCATCAGCTTCTGCCGTACCTCGCGGATCTTCAGCTGCAGCGACATCTTTGTGGGGAATATATCCATGTGCGTTGTCTGCAATACAAACGAATTGTTTATAAACTATTTTAAAGGTAAAATAATGTGTTATACATTTAATTAAGGATGACGTCACGCAGTAGACGGTACTGCGGGAAAATGGATACAGTCCCATCACATCAATTTATAGAGTTTATACCTGAAAGTTGGAGGTGGCCTGCGTGGTGGGGAACATGCCGTGCTCCTGGAACAGCTTGAGCACCAGGTGACGACGCTGCTCCAGCACGCGGCGGTGCCCCGCCTCCGCACGCGCTCCCGCGCCGCTCCCCGCGCTTGCGCTGCACGGCGTGTGTGGCGACATCTCCTCACCGCCGTGATCGGTTGTCGCTACAAGTTATTTTAAATTTTTTAATGTAGTAAAAAAATTGAATAATATCAAAATCTATATTTAAGATACTCAACTAAATAAGAAATATTAGTGTAATTACGATGTAACATTTGTTACTAACCTCTAAAGTTATCGAGATTGAAGTCGGGTCCAAAAAAGGTGTTGCCGACGAGTTTGGTAGTGCGCGGCGTACCACAGGAGTGCGGGGTGGGCATGCCGCCGCCCAGCGCTTCCGCCTCCGTATGCGCCGGCGCTACGCCGCCACTCTCTTCATCTGCAAGTTATACAATTTTATCAATGGTTTATTAAAAAAATAACAAAAACGACCGTTTAACGTCAACAATTGTTGACTTTTTAAATCTTGACTAAAAACACAAAGCGCTAATTCACCAGCGCCTCCGGTCCTTTTTACATTTTCATAGGAGAATTTTTCTGCAATATATCGAGGTTTTCATGTACACAGCTATAAGGATAGTAATCATACCTAGTTTGTTATGCTTCTTCCGCAAGAAGTGTGGACTGCGCGGCACGACCATGGCGCCGGGGCTGCACGCCTCCGGCTTGAACTGCGGCAGCGTGCTGAACTTCTGCTCGAAGTTCACCGTCTCCAGCACCCTGGGGACAACATATCACATGTACGGTCCGTTTCAACATTTTGCCGGTTTAAGATGAGCGCCGACGCTGTGCGCAAAGTCGCCCCCCACTCAACCCTTTACGCCCCTCTAAACTGATTAACAACAAAATATTATTACTTACTTATCTCTTCCATCTTCGTTGCCCTTTTTGAACAAGCTCTTCTTGAGTGATGGGCTAGGCAGGTTGTCAGCCATCTTGGGCGACGGCAGCGGCTCCGAATCTGCGCTCTCGTACGTCGCTTGCAGCTCGTTACGGCACGGCGTTTCGTTACCCGTTGAACTCGTTGAGGTACCTAAAAGTTAAAATCGGTTATAAACGACATGAGTTACCTGCCACCAAACATTGCAAACTCTAGTATTGATAATATTAGTATGATTGCAACAAAATCAACAATCACATAAGTTCGTAAAATGTGGCATTACCTCGACTCAGCCTTTTCTGTAGCGGCGCTCTGCCGAGCTGCGCTGGCGTCGGCGCCAGGGGGAAAGGACGCGCCTCTTCCACGGGATTTTCCCATTGGCTAAGAAAGAAAAAAAACTAAATTAAAAATTTTTTGACCACTTGCGAATACAATTTATTTAAACCAAACTAATTTCATTATATTTTTATTTATTTGTTTAAAAAATTGTTTCTCTTCTTTTTCGTAAAAATATAGGAAGTAGCACGCCTGTGAATGCATCTCATGCGAGGTCACGCCATGAGTAGTCACACTTGGTCGTACGCACACATGCGTATTTTCTTTAAATTGTGTCATCTGACAAAGTCAATACTCACGTTGTAGTTTTAGTAGTATGATTACTTTGTGACACAATAACAGATTGCCCACCGCTCTGCACGTTCTGGTGTTGACTCTTGTTAGGATCGACTTCTGTAAATAGACATTGTAAATAAGTATATGTATTTATATATATAATGTCTTGTCGGGCTATGTACTGACCGGCTTCGAAGGACGGCACGTACAACCTTTGCAACTGCACGTAAGTGAAGAGGTTGCCGGATGCGTCCACCGACAGTGTTATCGGTCCAGCTGTGCACACAACTTTTATGTTAAACATAACATTCTTAAAAGCTTCAGGTAAAAATAAAAGAAAACAAAATGGACTGTGTCACACTAAATCAAAACAACCCCGGCATAGAAATTATTGCAAATAACCGAAAAACGATTCCGATTATTGCGAACGAAAGAATTGTTAATTGGTCGTGTGTGGTAGTGGACATCGGTGTAGATTTCTTTTGCTAAACCTTCACTAAGGGTGCTCAAGGACATAACTCTAAGTATAGCAGAGAGCTAAAATATTTAATACTAACCAGTAGCAGTATCCCCTATATTTCTCTTCACTAGTGTAACACTCTTCAGCAGGGCATTGCTTAGTGCTGTCGATGTTGGTGTTTGACTTATCGATTGACTCGGAATCGATATTCCACTGGATATCACTTGCACACCACTAGTTGAGGTAGGCGAATTCATAATTGAAGCGATCGCATTATCCAGCGCCACTTGTGTGGATAGATTGGGCGTGTTAAGCGATATGCCTTGCACGCTGTTGGTTAAATTCTGCGTGCTCGTCATAGTTTGCACTTGCGGCGAACTCGGCATTTGGTTCGACAAATTCGTTTTGTTGATGGTGGTAAAGGCTGTCCATTGTCTGTGGTTATCGCCTGGAAATAGTTTTAAATTGGAATTAGTTAATACAATACCAAAAAATGTAAATAGACAAAAAAATTGCAAAAACACAAAAAAAAATGAATTCTATTGATAATCGAATTGTCGAGTTGTAAATTTGAATAACAAACCTGTATCAACGTGCGTTGATTTAAAAGCCCCACCAGTGGGCTGGAACACCTTCGAGCCACCAGGACTGGAAGCTGTTATGCCACCCAGCAGGTTGTCTGACGAACCCGCCCTGAGAATACTGTTTTACGTTAGGTTACACGTTTTATTGTAATTAACAAAGCGAGCGCGTACTAACTTGCACGTTACTTAAAATCAGGATCCTATAAAAACTAACAAACAAAAGAGACTTCTTAGATATGATATACAACGTGCATTTTTTTTTATTAGAAACCTTGTAATTTTTCGATGTTTATAGTTAAATAATACAATATAACACAACAACAATATAGGAGAAGTTAACCACGTCTAACTTAGGAGTTTTCCTCGCATATATAACCATTATCTTGAATGGGACTGTACTGATTTTGATAAATAAAGTTTCAAAGTGTCCGTCTTAGTGTCATAAATACAGTCAGAAGGGTTTTTTTTTAATAGACAAATCGTATTAATGTATATATCGGCGCAAAACAACGACAACAGGAAATACGTCATCGCTGCACGTGCTCGTAATGACGTAAACAAGTGTCACCCCACCACAAGCAAATAAAAGGCCGAACGCTACAGAAGAGGTGACATTCGGTCGTCGGCTTCTGCAGGGAGAACATCAGGATCGTGTCTACTCTGTGAAGATTATGGATAGCTACAATACTGAAGATTTTAGTGACGTCAGTCTGGCTGACCTCACTATTTTTTAAAAACAACCCTGGCTCAGCTGAACCACGTCTAACTCAGGAGTTTTCCTCGCATATATAACCATTATCTTGAATGGGACCGTACTGATTTTGATAAATGAAGTTTCGAAGTGTCCTTCTTAGTGTCATAAGTACAGTCGGAAGGGTTTTTGTTCTTTTTTTTTATAGACATACAATAACCTATGCTTCTCTCAAACATTAGTTTCTAACTGATCATATACCATGTTATATTTTTTACCTGGCTTTAATAGGCTTGGGTCGTCTGGTATGGTCCATCTGCGGCACATAGTCCCGCGTGTCCAAACCCTCCGAGTCCGAGTCGGTCACCTTCTCACCGCACTTCAACTCGATCTCGTGCTGAGCTGGCACCTCTTCCGACATTGTCTGACCCATCTGGAAGTAAATGAAAATAGTTTGAAAATGAAAAATAGTTTATTTCACACAAAAAAAATACGGTGAACAGTAGTAACATTAAACAAATTATCCGTAGTCGGTTGACTGTCGGATAAAAGCTTCCAGGATCCTCGCACTAGGCGCAGCCTGTATCGCGAGGGCCCAGCTCGGCGACTTGATGGAATACGTTAGACGGCAACAACACGTGAGTTAAGCCGTTTTATAAGTAGTATAACTACATTACTTATTTTCAATGTACTATCTTAAGTATTTCCTCTGTGTCGGCGTAAGATAAATTCAATAACCACGATTTCAA
>JAODUI010000010.1:2561664-2574824 GCA_027563995.1 Papilio gigon | reverse complement strand
GGTAGGCTCTGAGCCCCTCGGTGGGGACCTATAGTGAGCTGATGATGATGATGATGATGATGATGATGATGATGATGATGATGATGATGATAATATACGGCGACAGTTCATACTGTATTTTAATCGATTTTCGTTAAAAAAAAATATAGTGCAATTTAATTCAAATTCCACAACCCTTTCGTATATCCTATAATGAAGTGCTAATGAAATGATTCAAACAATTATGTATTAAAACTTACAGAGCTAAATAATACAATAATTTTAAGCGAGCGTTATATCAATGTGCGAATCTGAAAAGGCTTATAAATTGCTCGTTCGAATATAAAAGTATGCGAACAAAAAAACTAGGCCCGCCTCGCGGAAGTGCCTTAATTGTAGGAAGTTTTTTTTATAATTGGATAGGCAGTTGCGATGGGATTTTCAATTCATACATCCATAGCCGCAGTAGTGGGGGGTTAAGTGCACTCGGCGGCGTACACGACACGCAGTGGAGTGTACTCAAGCTATCGTATTGGAAGCCGACTACAGATTCGTTGTGAGATAATTGGCGATATGTTATCTGATTGTACTTTCTTTTTGATCCCACGATAATGAAATCAATATGCAATAAAATACATTTCTTTTTATTCTATTACGTTGACATTTATGAAAGTTTTTAGTGATAAAAACAACAATTTTTATATCAAATAGAGGCAAACGAACTGGTATCTTCCTGATAACAATGACTACAGAATTACTGCAAAAAAACAAGTAAAGTAGAAGAGGTTTGTTGAATATTTCAATACCATATTACTAAAAAAACATTAATACTCTGGTAATTTTAAATACTTAGATACACATAATTTTATATTCAATTTACGTTATTATTGACCATTGCGTAATACCGTTCCTCTTAATGCCTACGTAAGTCAAAACCCGTTCCGCTACGAAAGAACTGATATAATAAAAAAAAAGTGGAGGAAAACGGTCGGTGAGTAATAAAGACCTAAAGCTGTTTCAACACAATGCAATATCTATCTACGCGTAATTTGTCACATAGTGAGCGGACTAGTGTTTAATCCAAATATAAACGTAGTGTCGTGGTTTATCAAGCGTAAAAATTACATAAAATTGATTGCAAGCAATCATGCCTGCTATTTAATGGGATAGACAAGTCCATTGATAATTCACTTTATTCAATATAGATTTATTATGAATTGAGAGCACATATTTGTAATACCGACGTTTTTATACGTTTTATTTTAAATCATTTCCAAAGCCAAAATAATATAACTAGAATATTTATCTTAGACTAAAAAAAAAACTATTCAAAATGGTAAAGACGCGCTTCATTTTTTTTAAAGCAAAATGCATCTGACGTACACATTTTACTTTTCAACTAATACAAAAAGGCCTCCATACGAATCTAACACAATAACTTTTATCACATCCTTATATAAACAAACAGTTTATAAATAGTGAAGGATAATATTGACACAGGACGTACAATTGTACAAACAATATGTCGCAGACCAGATAATATCGACCCAGTACCGACAGGTGAAAGGTTACACTGTGTTATCGACAAATATATCTCCTATGCCACTATTACGGTCAAATAAGTATACGTACAGAGGAAATAATCAATATATATCTACCTGGATTCCCTAAGGAGGAATACATCATTATCAAACTATTACAACATTCGTGAGACATTTCACTATACTACTTATAAAACGGCTTAATTCACGTGTAAATCGTTGTCGGTACCGACTAGTTTCGAACCCATCGGGGGCTCCCAATACAATATTATCGATAATATAAATCATTTAATATAAACTATCATCATCAGCCTTTGTATGTCCACTGCTGGACATAGGCCTTCCCCAATGTCTACAGTATGCGGAAGGCAGAGGCACTAAGACATCTCTGGTGATAGGACAATATAAAGTATGCGACTTTCTAAATCACGATATTTACATTTCAAAGAAAATAACACAACTTTTATACGAAATTTCTATAGTACCATATTTTATAGAAAAAAAGTTTTTCGTACGTTACCTTAGCCATCCATCCATAAACAATACAATTTCACTTCACTTTGTAACGATCACGAGGAAAAAAAATGCTCTTTGATTAAATTTTAATAGAATGTAATGTACGTCTTGTATAACAAGTTATATTTGCTTATTACAAGAATTATGTTTTCATATTCAACAAGATTTAGTAATTACCACCCTTTTATATAATTCAATAAACAAAAATGTCCTACGAGCACATTTTGAACTATTTCACAACACTTACAAAGCTCAAAATGAACAAAATAGTCGAAGTAAATAGACTAAGGTTTATGAATCATAAACGTGTTCTTTCGTGCAGAGGACGTTGAATTAATATGAGATAAAGTTAGCTGGCATTAGACCCTAACGTATATTAAATATTAAAAACAAAAGCGTGTTCAGACACGTCCGATCTTAACTCCCGGTCGGCCTTGATGCGGCCAGGATCGATGTACTACTGTAGGGGCTCCATTATTAAACGAATGTAGGTGAATACCTCAATAACTTTCCTTTATCTTTATTTAAACAGAGAGAATAATATCCTTGATAAGACCTCTTGCTGTTGGTCACATTGCGTTATTTTTATAATTATAGTCCAGTATAGTGAGTACAAAACAGTTTAACCTTTCTATCTTACCAGTACAAACGGTACATTAGGCATGAGCATACAAAAGGCTACCTTAGGCCTTTTTGTCTTTCATTATTTAGTGTTATGCAATATGTACTCAAGTATTTCAGCCGTGGAAATCGATTCAAAGTTGATCTTTCATAAGTACATAACCAAGAATTCAAGGTCATTATAACTTAAAGGATATCCCAGAATTATTGTACGTGTGGTGCACATAGCGTGCAATGTACGTTAGCGCTATAAACTTGGTAATAGTATGCACGTAGGACGACTGTGATAAAGATGATAAATACGGGAGTAATTGTGTTTGCTGGGTTCGTGTGGATTCTATTTTATCTTACTAGTATTACAAATGGTATTGTATGAATTTGTATGAAATTTGAAACGCGGATTACTCAAATAATTTCCTTGTTTTAGTTTTATTTTTCGATATTGCTGTATGAATATAGCAATAGCAAAAAGAAATACATATTCCGTTTAGCTACAAAAAACATATTTAGTATTGCAACCGAATGTTAAAAGAATTTTAACAAACACTATTGATGTAACATTTTCGTAGCGTCATGAATTTTTTCAAGCCACGCTATCAACACAATACGATGACTAGATGTAACACGATGTCACCTTCCGTTACGAATTACCTATCAAATAAGAATCCTTTTATTTGATAACCTTTCAGTAATTGATAAAATAAGAACTACACTCATAACATCTTGGTGTAAACATTCTTCTCCGACTTTTATTATGTCTATAATATATCATTACCGTTTGAGTTTATTACTGTGAATTTTCACTACAAAAACCCGTGTAAAACACATCGTTGTCTCAGTTTCTTTAATGAGTGAAAAGGGATAGAGAATTTGTTTATAGATTGTTTCATCAAAGGATAGTTGAAAAACAGTAGTAACAGTATGGTAATTCTGACGGAAATACTTTGGGTTAAATCGCCGGCCAAGAAACATTGAGTGTAGGAACAAACTTTGGCATTTATTGTAAATAATCGTATGTCGTATGCTGAAATTACATTTTTATTTCGGACAAAGGCCGAGATGCTACGATCAGTTCGTTCTCGCGGGCCGGCGGGCGTGACGCAACATCCGGCAAACACTGACACACCGATGATCTGTGGTTCAACGATGCGGCTTAACTTTATTGTTCTACAGTGTAACGTGACCATCACATATTAACATAACACATTACATCTACATGTCCATTACGGTATAAACACCCCATTCTAATAACTCAAGCTAGCACTGGGAAGTTAACGTACGCCGTTCCTTCGCGGTCGAACTATCTTTTTATTAGTCGACAAATTTTTAAACGGATTCTAAAAGAAAACAAAATCCAGCTACAAATGGTTATCACTTTTTTATAATGGAAGGTGGCAATCGAGGGGCGGGATCACAAGTGATCATCGATGCCCATGGACATCTGCAATCCTAGAAGAACCACACACGCGTTGCTGACCTTTGAGAGAAAGGTACGCTCGTTTTTTGAAGGACCCTAAGTCGTATTCGTTAGGAAATACTTTTAGTACTAATCATTTCTAAATCTATTCGCGAAATATGTTTAAAAACAAACTCGCATATGTATACGAATTTCAACCAAATTACGGTCATATTGGAGTTACGAAAAACTATGCCGATACAACTAACACATTGAGGCATATTTTTGTATCCAAATAAAATTGATTACTGAAGTTGTTAAATTAAGGTATTATTTAAAACTGTATATAACCTTCATGGTAAATTTAATTAAATCCTGATTCCATCCCTACAGTAGACGCGTGAGACATAACCTATTTCAGGCTTTTCATTTAGGTGCGACGGGGTCACCTACTTATCGTGCTTTCAATACATTTAAACTGTCGCATATTTCTACCACGCAAGAGTTACGTCATAACTCATAATTACATATATGTATGTACAATGCTTCCTTAAATTGAAAATAAAAAACCGCATCATTGGTCTAATTATTTGAATATAATGTAAGAAACAATTAAAAATCAAAAATAGTAATTATTTAACACTTATCATTAATTTAATACTTACTGCGGGTTTTCATTGCCCTTACTATATATTTAGTTACTATGCTATTATTTTTATATGATTTTTTCAGTAATTAAAACCCATAGTACATAGTCGGCGGTCTACTTTTATTTGTAACTCGTCAAACAATACAATATACTATAGTTTTCATAGTATGGCATTAATTGTGAAGGCGTTGTGTTTCTCGTAGGGATATTTCACGCTGTCAGACTCGACTAGTTCCATGAAAACATCTGTTCAAATGTTAGATTATTCACACGCTAAATTGTTACCAGTGACTATGACTAGTCTATAATCATACGCTATTAATAGAAGCTAAGTTAATTATTACTTTGAGTTCTATAAAATATAGGTAACAATATCATTTTGTTCACATGTTTCGACGAGGAGCCAATAAACTAGGTGATGATAATGAATATCACGACTACAAAAGTAGACGAAGACCGAATAAGGTGTGGATGGATTGTGTGAAAGAGGATATGCTAAGAAGGGCGCGAATTCAGATATGACGGGCGATAGATGTACGATAGAGTATATACTGTGCCGACCCTCCGTAGGGAAAAGTGCTTGATGATCTTTCGGCAGTTGAAAACCCCGACTGAATAGACATAGATGCCTGGACATAAATCTATCACCGCGTTTATTTACGTCATCTTGAAAACAAAATCATAGATCTGCTCATATAAAAATATGTAAAAGGGACACCAATTACTTTCACTATATATTACGCAATAGTAGCCTAACAATACAAATCCAATGCCAAGGCAAAAAATACGATTGTTGACAGTATGTGACAACATCATAAAAATTGTAAAGCGGAATGAAACTATACTATATTCAGTTGAGTCACCACAAAGAATGTGAGTTTGGATAACCTTATTTTAAAAATAACAATTACTGTGTTGTCAGGTACATGTTTTTTTTTTTTGTATTACCAATTTATCTTTGGCCAGTATATTTCTCTAAAGAGTATTATTATAAATTAATTCCAAATTCGTGTATACAAAACAATTTAGTATACAGGAATACTTTAAGATGATCTGTGCCACCAAATAACTTGACACCGTTTATTTCGTATGAAAAAAAAAAACGATTTAACACATTACAGGCCAGTAGCATTTTGAAATATGGATGTAATGCAATCGTATCCATTGGATGAAAGTACAAACTGACAAACAAAGATAACTAATTAGCCAAATGTTATCATTACCATTAAAAGCATATCAGATTTACGTATATGCCTGCCAGCCTTTTGAAATGCAGAATAACAAAACAGGGGAATAACCTACAATCATACATTGGATAAAAAAGAAGTTTGATGAAATAAAAGTAAATTTAAGAGAAACCTAAATTAAACAACGCTGGCAAAAAGCTACACATTTTATTACTTTAAATTTAGGTTAAATAAAAGTTATGGTCTTGTTGTTAAGGTTTTCACTGCAAGATTATCTTTTCTTCTCTCTTATTCTCTTGAAAAAAGAGGGATAGCAATAAATTTTTTCATAAAGTACTTCAATAAAGTTGAGGGCAAAATACTTTTGCAAAGAAAATAATCATATTATCCTTATATGAATTCCTAAAAAGATATACACTTTAATAATTTTAATAGGCAGTATGTAATAATTTACATAAGTGGGTCTGTATTATTTATAAAAACTATTATCCTCTGACACTGACAATGGAATATATAATATTTATATTTTTGTATGAATAATGAAGAAATTTGTTTAATAACTAAATAACCTTGTCACATAATATAAGCAGGCAAATATTTTAAATTTAATAGCCATTTTATTACTGTTCAGTAGTTTGATGGAAATAAACAAAATCCAACTAGCAATGGCCCAGTGACGGTGACACATTAACTTGGTAGGCTCGGAGCCTCTAGGTTTGAATATATAAGTTTACAAATGAACCATCATAATACTCAATCTATATTACTATTTAACAATATAAAAGAAAAAAAAACATGTTACAATAGACCCAGATTCTTTTAAGATAGTCAAACCTTTGCTCAATTACTTCTGGAGATTCCCACCGATATCAAAAAGGTTATAGAAACACATGTATGAAAATATATTGCTGTCTTTCTTTTTGTGATGACAATAAGTTTTGTGTCAATATTTGGTCTGTGGAAACTTATATTTAGATTATTGCAACCTTATATAGTCAATACATACAACAGACTTATTAATTGGAGTATTTATGTACTGAAAAAAAAACTATATTTTTATTTAACTACATCAAGGTTCTATTTATAAATGTTTTATCCAGCACTATACTATTACAATGTTGATATAAAACTAAATAGTGAGGTTAAAGCCAAAACAAATCAATAAACAACCTGCAGCATTGGGTGTTGGAATATTTATAAACATTTGACAATCGGTGGCTGTTTTAGTTCTCAAACTAGAATCAGCTGATAAGGGCGACACCGCTGGCTGGACGTTTATTCGACTAGGCACAGTATGTGCATGCTTTATTGCTAACTCAAATCGCTCGGTTTACACTCGTTTTACGCGAAAATCCACGTCGCTGAGGCAAGCGCGGCGGCAACGCGTGGACCGACTGTGACTAATGAAGTCATCGTGCCGCTACGACGGCTGCGCCACAAAACGATGCACAAAATCGAATACCATTATTTATTAACTCATGCAAGATTACCGTCGTGGTCGGCCTACATGCGCAGACATCGCGCCCCGACCCCAATGGCTACTAACTTACTAACTACCCAGTACTCACCGTCACTTTCCATTGTCGCAGGCACGATGCACAGTATAAACAACGATCAAACCACATAATAAAACAAAATGGAAGTCCGACTCGCCCGCGGCGAGATGAGAAATTTTATTAGCACCACGAACACCTCTCGAGTAGTAAAACGTTGTTACTATCCTATCGTAGTATTTTAGCAGCCCCCCACCAGTACATTATCTGTATCTGCCTTGACCACACTCAAATTGTTCACGATCACAAAGCAATATGTCCACTTAACATCGATATTAAACACAACTAGATTATTCCAATGATAAGTTGCATCAAATTTAACATTCACTTGAAAATAATAATCACCAATGCGTTTGACATCCCGAGACACAACACCCACATCGAAAATTCTACATGGCGACTGGTCTGGCCTGGCTCATAATAATTTCCACTCGAACGTATTCCCATTTCGCTTGTTCACCATTCATTTGATTATTTCTCAATACGAGTAAACGAGATAGAAATATATAAATATTTCCTATGTATGAATAGAATCGGTGTTGTGAAGTGTCCCTCCCCGGCGCTGCCCGAAACTGAGTTGAATGGACCCGAGACGCGCTCGACCATTGGATCGATGATTGTCACGTGACACAAATATGGCTCGCTTCAAAATGTGACCCGCGAATATTTAAAGTTAACCACGTTCTTTGTTCGTGTTACGGTAATGTTATGATCGCTTTTTGTTACTTTTAAAACATCACAATATAACCAAAACATAAGTCATTTTTATTATTTACGTTCATATATTTTGCCATGCCAAGCCAAATGCTTTCTCTTTGTACTAACATATACTATTTCAGATAAAGGTCTAAAGTAATTGTTTTAACTTAACATTTATTTATTGAAAAAAAAACAACAATGTGATCAAAGAAAACTTGATTTGTCATATATAACACAAAAGGAACTTTATGTGCATTCTCGTCATGTACATAGAAAGCCGGTAAATTAATAAAAAAATTAAATTCCATACATACAAATACTAACGACGTCAGAAGAATTAAAAGACGTATTACCTTAGTAAAACATTTTATTTACTTAGCACAAACAGAATATGCTCACAGGGTAACAGGACTACCAGCAGCTTATAAGTGAAACTTTTTTTAATTACCTGTGGTGCATTTATTTGAAGTTTTCTATGTGTTGAATACTTTACAGCAGTGGCAGTTAAGTGAATTATGTGACATCAAAAAAGTGTATTTATTTGAAAAGCTAAAAATTCAAAGGTGGTAACACTGGAAACCATCATTGGCTATTATTTCCTGACGAATGTCTTCATAATATTGTGCCGTGTTCTTGTAACTTACCATAGAGATGTCGATCTACAAATGCAGTTGTATATATATATATATATATATATTTTCTGTATGATGCAATTTAATTGTTGCATGTTAAGCCACTACAGAGACTTCTTTTCTGTGTACAATTTCTATGCTATTCTAAAAAGTAATTTTAGTTGAGATATTAGAGATGGTTCTTGCATTTTTTTTAAATCTTTAATCAGTTTTAATGTGACAAGTGCAATAATTAAAGTGACAACAGAGAAAGAAAGGCCAATGTTTTAAAAATTAAAAATAAAATAAAAATAATTTTGGCTTTGAATATATTTATTGTGTAAGAAAATATATCCTACTTACTTAAAATTATGTAATGACTTTTAAACTTAACTTTCAATTGAGGAAATGAAAATTAGTATAAAGTGACAAATCATTGTTACAATTTAAGTTCGAAATTAGTGAAAAAAATTTAAACAAACATAATTTTTATATCTAAATCCCATTATACGCTATACTGGGTTTTAATTAAATCTATTAATAATTTAAACGATACATATGATGATACATACCCATTATATATTTTTTTAATTGAGCTGTAGTGATATATGCAGCAATTTATGTACAACATGCTATTACTCAAAATCTATGTTTTTAAAAGTTTGTTGTTGTTAATATATAATAAGTGTGCAAAGTAATGTTAAATGCCAAGTCCAAAGACGGAGACGATGCAGTACATGGTCTTGTTCTCCCAACGCACAGTGCAAGATCCATCAGTATTGTTGTCCCAGAAGCACGAAGAGGCTGTGTGAAGGCCAGCACCGTTCTTCTGCATAATTGTACAGGTTACTGTAATAGAAATGAACTATATATCATTTTGAATCTTACCCAAATGTTGTTTTTTACAATTAATACAAGTAGTTTGTTGTAATATTATGAATGCTGTGGCTTGATCGGAAAAATAACAAAATCCAGCAAATCAAGTTTTTTTTTAATACGAGAAGTGAGCAAACAAGCAGTGGGATCTCAAGAGCTCTTGATCAAGTCTCAAGAACAGATGTGTTGCCGGCCTATCCGGCTAAGTTATGTGTATTGACCGTTAGGTGCCTGTAGCCCAATTTTACTCCTATTTCCCGTTTTAGTGGGTAGAAAACCATTTCACTAATTTTAACAAATTAATCATTTACTTCTTTAAAACTGATATCTCTATCATATATAAATTACAAATCTACATTTACAATGACTACATACTTTTTGGTTTTATACTGCATATTATTTTTTTGTCTAAAGTGATAAATCCCTGCTTATGTTTGGTGTGTCTAAATGCCTCTGATTATTACTGAAATTCACAGATACAGCATTGTCAATATTGCCATTTACTTCATCTTGGAAAAAAACAAAAAACTCAACTACCCGAAATCAACATGTTTAAAATAAACTACTACAATTTTATAACCGGTGTTCAAGTATTCGCCAAAATCCAACGGAACTTACCTATATATTTATAAGGTTTTTGTAACTTAGTTAGCTGGCTCAAGCAAGACTCCACCACTGCCGATGTCCACTGATTAACTTTGTTATGTTGATAGGCCGTGCCTCCGATGGAATTTTCAATGGCTTCTTTTATAATTTTACTCACATCGTCAACGATGAATTGATTCTGAAACACGTCATGTCAGCAGAATAACAATCAATACTCACTTTCTCTAATTAAAAACTTATTTTATTTTAACTCACCTCCTCTGTCAAATCACTACATTCCTTAACTTCCATGATTTAATAATAAGTTGTTGTGTGTAATAAAATATTTGGAAACTATAAAAACAACAAAATTTCACGCCACAGGAAGAAATCAAACTTCTAAATAGTTTTTGCTTGACATTTGGTTTTGTTTGGCAAGGACAGATTATGTAAAATTGTCTATAGTTACAACACTTAGTTCATGTACTATTCATTTCATTGTTTTCAATTGTATTATAACTCTATTTGGTTTATTTTTGTCTAAAACGAATCATTACTTTAAAATATTTTTATTTTTATCTTTTGAGTCATTTTTAAATTAACTTTAGTTTTTAAATAAAAAAAAAATTCAAACTGATTTTTCTAGCAGTTTTTGTTAGCTTGTAACACCAATGGTAACTTTCAATTTGAGGTTGTCATTTTCGTACGAGTTGAATAATGGATATTTTCATAATAAATTTGCATTAATGGCTTCATCCGTTCATAATAACAGGTTGTCATCCCCAAGATCTTTTGGATGTTGCAGGACTTGCAACATGTGGTGTTGGAGGGCTTTCAAGTGGCTCCCTGTAATTTTGGTAGTGTCGATCATAACTTGGTCCTACTATGCCTACGTTATCCAATTGTGCATTTGTAAGTAATTTGTCCATTAAAAATAATCGGAAAATACTTTAAACTATTTGCTTAAATTACATTTTCATTTGATTTTTCAGTTACAATTGAAAGTACTATTCAAAAAACTATATATCTGCTAGTTTATCATATTCTTCTCATTATGTTTTGCTGGTCGTATTGGCGGACAATATTTGCAGATATAAAACAGATTCCCGAAAAAGTGAGTATAATTTATACCCGTAAATACATCGGCATATTGTTTATATTTTTTGCAATCAAATGAAGATATCCTTTGTAAGTTTATCTGCAGTTTATAACAAGTAAAAATGAACAGTATCCATGACCTGAATAGTTGCTTGTGATTTTATTTACTTATATTTTGAAAGTATAATAGCTTTCTGTGCAATTTGGATTTAATTTTAACACATTAAGCAATTTTTATATTCCTTTGTTTTGTGGTATATTTAAACTACCATGTTTTTACCTTTAAGTTACTTGAAATAATCAATATTTGGATAGAATCTTCTTAAGTTAATTGAATTCTTACCTAAATTGAATAATTTTGGTTAGATTACCTCATTAGTGATCATTTACATTTATTATTACATCAAAAGGCATTATTATGCCATTATTGTCAGTACAACAATCAACAATGTACAATTGACATTTTTCACATTATTTAACAGCACATTGTGTTTTATATTCAAACTTTAGTTATTTTTTTTAATTATTTTATTAAATTGAACCATTCCATAGTAATTGTAATACAGTATCAGTTATTTTCGATACCTTCAAATGTTGTTTAGATACTGGAATATGAATTGATATATATATTCATTTCAGTACAAATTGCCCGGTGAAGAATTGGAAAAATTGCTTAGCGCTGAATCAGAAGATGCTCAAAGGACAATTCTAGAGAATTTTGCCAAAGATCTACCTATAGTTACTAGGTAATATAACGTTTTGGAATAGAGTATTTGTGGCATTTAGCAATATAAGAGATAACCTTAACTTTATTAGTCAATCAACACATTCTATGCATGTTGTGGAAGTTATGGTTTTGCTAGGCACTCTGGACGAGATTTCTACCATGCCTATGCTGGGGTTGACAGGGTTATGTTGGAGTGTATAATTCTCAGTACTTTGGTTAACCTTTCTGTCCAGCGCTATGTGGAGTGGTATAGACTACATGTAATATGTTTGTGGCAATGTTGGTATTATTGTTAATGACTTGTTTCATTATTCCCGTGTGCTTGCAGAACGATGTCGGGCTCGGTGCGATACTGCAACCGTTGCGTGCTGGTGAAGCCAGACCGCGCGCACCACTGCAGCATCTGTGCCCGTTGCGTGCTCAAGATGGATCACCACTGCCCGTGGGTCAACAACTGTGTCTGCTTCCACAATTACAAGTTCTTCATGCTCTTCCTCGGTTATGCCCTCATCTACTGTCTATTCATCATGTCAACGTGCCTGCCTTACTTCATTAAGTTCTGGAAGGTAGAACACTTCAATCTTACTATCTTTAAAGTTTCCTTCTCTATTGCTCTAGTATTGCATGCTAGAATAAATACAAATGGATGTCAGTGTATTTTATATAGTAGACCGGCTGCTATCGGACAATTATTGTGCCTAAATCAATATATATTTACATTCTCATCCAATAACATAACTAGTTAACACAATGTTGCGATTTCTTACAAGGCACGATTATCGTAGCTCATTCTTCCCTATATAATCTTCTTAAAACACAATATGTTGCAGTAATTTAGATCGCGATAGTTTTAATAAGTTTTGGTAATCTATCTTCTATATATATAAAAATGAATTGCTGTTCGTTAGTCTCGTTATAACTCAAGAACGGCAGAACGGATTTATCTTATCTTGGTCTTGGAATGTTCGTGGAGGTCTAGGGAAGGTTGAAAAGGTGAGAAAAATTAGAAAAACTCCCGTGAAATCCTTAAAAATAGCCCTTTTCTATTTCCCATACAAGCGTTTTTTTCCGAGGAGGAAATGTTTTTTTTTGTTTTTCCTAATAAATTCAAAAATCTGTTTA
>JAODUI010000010.1:2539495-2554391 GCA_027563995.1 Papilio gigon | reverse complement strand
CCAGTTTGTAAATTAAAATTTCATAATTGACTTTTTAAAAGGCCTTACTGAAGGCAATGAATATCACATCCAGTGAATTCCTTACTGTCTTTTGCGGATTGTTGCCCTGCGGCAACTATCCGTAACTATACATTTTTAAAAAGCAAAGACAGTTTTTATTAGTTATTTTTTTCCTTTGCCTTTACTATTTTTTCTTGGTGATCTTTTATTTGGTTTTGCTATAGTTTATCTTAAATAAAATAAATACTCAACAGCAAAATGCCTCGCAAGGATAAACGAAAGCCAGGCGTGGTGCCGCGCCACATCAACTGGACAGAAGATAGTCTAACACTTGCGTTCGAAGAACTAAATAAAAAACAAAAAAGTATCAACGAAATATCCCGGATTTATGGCATATTCTCTCGAACCTTAACAAGACGGTATTAAAAAAGAAACCAGCTGCTGGTAACCCAAGGTATGTCAAGGATTTAAAATTAATCAAATACAGAGGAAACTAATCTAACTAGTTGCCAAATCCCCCTCCCCCTCCCTTCCCACTCCTACCCTCTTCCATATCCCTAATGTTTCCTGACCAATCCTACCCAATAACCCTTTTCATCCAAGATCCCAAGGCTGGCAACGCACATGCACCTCTTCGGAGTTGTGTGTGTCTATGGGCGACGGGATCACTTAACATCAGGTGAACCGTCTGCTCGCGTGCCAACCTTTCCCTATAAAAAAAGTAACATTCAACACTTAAAAAATTGTTTTTAGAAAAAAAGAATTTAAAAAAAAAAAAAAAAAAAATTGTGTACCCGTTTTATATCTGGTTATGATACAACGAAAGTTTCCCTGACGCATGTCAACTAACGTCTCGAAAAAGAAGTGAATGACATTTTAACAAGACACCTTTATGCGTTGGATTTAACAAATCGGATGTTAAATTAAATACAGTTTGAAACTAACTGAGGTATTAGTGTGCTTAGAAACTCTTAGATCATCGACCATTATATATCTATGGTTTTTTTTTATCATATATTTATAATTATGTTCAAGTATGTTTATATAAAAAAAATATGGATTATTGCTTAGCACTCGCTAACAAATTGCAATGTTATTCTGCACTAATGTAACTGACTTTAAATATTTTTAGATATTAAATCTATTTATTATAAAAAAATAACACACACATCTTAATTGTTTACTACTCGTGCACGATAACACGAGACCAGTGGTCAATTGATACCGGTTATTAAATATGTAACCGCGATGACGTAGTATTTGGTCGAATGAATTCGTCACGTTTTCAATGAATCTCATGTTTTTGTGCACGCATAGTACAAATGCGAGAAAAACACAGTTATATATTGTATGCTTTATTTTGGTGTTGAAAAACTATATTTGTTTTTTTTTTTTTTCATTAAACTAACACTAAACCAAACATGTAACTTGTAGCATTAAATTCTAGAAAGATTACGTCTTTCCAACGATAGTAGGATTTAAAACCGGCGCGTAATTAAAAACGTAACTCAGGCTACGTGGTCTTCTAGACTATGTTCTACAATTATTTCAAATTTCGGCGAGAATTGTTTTAGCTGTTTTAAAAATACTTAACAAATATAAATCGAAACTTCCTTAACATTCGTTTTTGCAATATTACTAAGAGTATAGTTTCTAATCCCAAACACATTAATATTTGCGTAACTGTTGACAATCTTTAACGAACTATATGGCGCGAAAGTCGACGCCATTTTAGAAAGGCGGATAACACGTTCATTGCCAAATCGCTATTTTTTATATATCACTTTTTTATATCGGTCCCGAGTGAAATTAAGACGTTTATTAAAAAGACTCGAATAATGCCATCTTACGACGCGGTGTTAATTTAATACATTTGTAAAGACCTTAGATTAAAATCTATAAGGATGCTAGATTAGTCGCTAAAACAAAAGAAGCAAGCATTGGCAGCAATATCGGTCTAGGTCTAGTTTATTTATTACCGTAGGTGTCACCGTCGAAACATCTATATACAAATAATTAATTCTTCTAATTTCCTGTAGAAAATAAATAATAATACGTTTTTAAATATCAGTAGTCCGACAGAGGAGTGTCGTAAAATATCGGATGTATTGGCAATGAACGTGTTAAGAGCAATCGGTGATGGTTTTGTCAGCAACGGCGACGGGTGCGAATTCCCCGTGCGCCGCGAGCACCAGCTGCAGACGTTCGCGCCGCAAGACGCCCATGGCTACGAGTCCATGGGCACTACTCGCTCCAGGTCAGAACTCAGCCATTGCCCGCACATGATCGACGCCCACATACCTTGAGGACACGCCCCTAATTGTATCCTAATCACCCTGTAGCTCAAAATTAGAGTACGTAGGTCATCAAAGTACCCGCAAAATTGTATGTTAAGGTTTAGTAGTTTGTAATAGTTAAATTTATGATAGTGCCAAACTATTGTTGTATAAACATTCCTTTTATACAGATGCATGTAATATATTCAATAAACTACACTACTCCACTGCACTAAGTTACCGATTAGGTAGAAATATTAATTAGAATTTCAATTAATTCGAATTGATGGCAACACAGCTCATAGTTTTATGAGAACAAAATCGAATAAATGCTTTAAAAAGTATGTTGTTGTCTATGAATAGGAATATTGCATAATATTTATTTGAATGGTTGCTTCGATGATTATATCATAATGGTGTTTGGATATTTCTAGTGTACACACGTCTTTATGGCAAACAGGTTTTTTTTAATTAATACATTTTCATATGAACGATTAAATCCTCAAGTTATGTGAGTGTCAGACGTATATCTATAATAATAAAATTTAATATGAACATATATTTTTTTTATAATTAATTAATTTAATTATATTATGAGGTTCGCTTTTGTACGCATTTATTTATTTACGAGCTATATACAACACACAAGACTGAAGCTAGACAATTCTGTTCATAATTTGTAAGTATGATTTTGTGCGAAATAAACTTTTTTGTTGAATTGTTTTGTTTCTTTTATTTTTTATTTTTTAATATGGCAACAAACGCTTTGTTCACCCTGGCAACACAGCGCTTAAATCGCATACGCTTTAGACTAGACTTTTTATTTGTTTGCTGCGCAGTTTTAGCAGGCAAATGGATATTTTATCACAAATTTAACATATTCTTCCGCGAGGTTGTGTGATGTATAAATTATTCATTTATAAAGCTTGCATTCTTTTTTTCACTCTCAGTTGGTGTATTTTTCATTATTAATAGTGTCCATACTTTATTTAATTATTAAAGTAACTACAATTATTATCCATGGAATGTTTGTAAATGTTCGGTTTGTGAATAGGTTCATTCCAAATTTAAATACATTGTAAATGTTGTCGAATTATAATTTATTTATTTTTATATTTCAACATGTCGACCAGCTGAGGGGTCTTTTGTTTATTTAACTATGCACATTCCCGCCTTCCATGCACTCTTCTGTGTAAATAATAAATACTGTGAAGACACTTTTGTTACATAACAGTTTAGTTACATTTTAATTGTTTTTTTTATTATTTATTTTATATTGGAAATAGAAATTGTCGACACAAGCGATCTTCATAACGGCTTTAAAATTAGCTTGTATTGTAGCAGTCAAATTGTAGAATTCGTCGTAATGTAAGATAGCTGGCACCGACACTATTAAAGGACAGCTCGCAAATGTACATTTATTCAAATGAGCATCGTTATATATAATAATAATAATCGAAATTTGACTAAGTTTTTTCTAAGCCGCAAACCTTCACGGACAAGTTTATTTTCTTATAAATACGCTTAGTTATTTTGTATTACGACGGGTTTTAAAAACGACTGCGACGTATCACTTTATTCAAAATTTTCTCTCTAACAAAGTTGGGGCGTACTCAGACCGAAGTTTTGTTGACATTTTAGCGCGGAGGGCGACCACGAGACTGAGCGGTGGAGACTTTGCCCCCGCAGGGCGCGCACCGCCCCGCAAATTGTATAAGGGTGTAAACAATGACCAATTTTTTTTTAATTTACAATACATTTTAATTATTAAAAATTACATTAAATAAATGTTTTTTTCTAATCTAAAAACAATGCTTTTCATTCATTGGCACCAAAATCACACGTCCGGAGTTTCGATTTCAAAATTTTAAGTCATTCACTTCTTTTTTAGTCTGTGTTTTGTTCGGATATCGAGAAGTTTCTAATGTCCTTTTGCATGCTAATTTACGTTTAGCCTAGACGCGGATAGTCGCCATGTGCAGCCTGATAGTGTCATATTCGACATGACGTCATCGTTCGCCATCGCATCATTAGGAATAAGTTTTGAAAATTAATAAAACAATACAGTAGAACGTTGACATAAAACTCACAAATATTTATCTTAAAAAAACATGATTTTGGTTATTTTATAATATTAAATACTTATGCAAATATTCATACAAAAAATACCACACATTTGTGTTACATTTTGAACAATATGCTCCGGGCCCACGTTTACGAAAGTTGCCGCCCACTCTATATGTACTACCCCTAAGCATTTCAATCCCTATGAGATAATAGCCAAGTTAAAAATACTTCGAAATACTTTAAAGTAAGTAAATTGGTCATCAAGAAAGTTACCTAAGTGGCAATAGAAAGCTTGTGATGCCAAAAATTGATGTCTAATGATGCTGAAATCTCTATATCCATAGATTATTTAAACATAAATGTCTTGTTAATAGACTTGGTTCTCCATTCTCCGAAATTCGACCGCTTAGGATTCTGTTAAAAGCTTGAATAATTAAAAATTTTAAGAACAAAAATAACTCACATTAACTTCAACTGTGTCAAAATTCATAATCATTTTATTATGCAATTTCCTTTAAAAAGGGGATGGGGAGTTATCACTTCACGTATTAATATAGACTAAATATTTAGTCAAGGACTGACGAAAATTATATTTGACTTTCGGTTATAAAAAATCCAATGTCCATCCATACAATTTTTGATAATCATTAATAGCTTTACACTTGCTTTTTAATAGACATCATTAAAAGCACGTGCAATATTTACTTGTGTTTAGTAAAAACATCACCTAGTATAGCAACAAAAAAACCCACAGACAATTTTAATAGAGAATAACGCACGAATATATTACCACAAAGAGTTTTATGTACAGACGTAACATTGAATTGGTAAGTCGATTGTATTTTGGTGACATCCATATAGCTATGGAGACGGAATCGTATACCCTCTGCCGCAACCTGACGAAGACACGGAATCCCTACTCAGCTCGGAGCGATGGGACCGCTGGGGCGAGCGCGCGCGGCCCTTCGACGAACGCGAGAGCTCATCGTACGACGAACTCTAAGTGCTGCCATCTATCGGAGTTTACGAATTTAGACGGGTAACAAAGGTCATGTCAACTTTGTAGCTTTTTATATGCTTATAGATTCGTCAAATGATCAAGTTTTATGGGATATTAATTTTCTGTATCGGTGTATATAATTCATCTAGCCGTGGGTTTCAACTAGTGATATAGTCACATATAATCCCTCTTACATCCTCATTGAAAAACCAGAGACAATATTTGTCACTTGAAATGTATGATAGTTGAAACCTACAGCGATATACGAATAGAATGTTCTAGAGTTCATGATGACGTCATAGATTTAAGAAATTATATTAAGCTTATTTTTAATGGACGTAAAAATAGTACCTACATGGCGGAAATGCGAATTTTAAGATGGATGTGTGGGTCCCGGAAGGTTTGGAAAGAAGTTGGTTGCGAGGGTGCCATGATTGAAGTGAGGACGGATGATGGAAGATAGATCGATCTGGAGTACCAGACCCTGGTGATGAGTGGAAAGGATAGGGAGATTAAGCTTACCCTACATTCCCAATCTAAGGATTTCTAGAAATTATTGAAATTTAAATATCGTTCATCAATACGTTCAGAATTGTGTTTAAATCATGTAACAGAAATACAATTATATTTAATTTGTTTTCCAGCCATATTTGGGTCTGTTAAAATATTCTTAATAATGTCTAAAGTACAAGATAAGTTCGAGGTAGGTATTGAAGACTTCACATAGGTCATGGACCATGTTATTACTAATACTAATAGATACGGAATTCATTTCCATACATAAAAAAAATCTAATAAATAATTCCAATGTGCTACTTTGTAAAGAAAATCAAGGCTCTTGCTTTGATTTCTAATGTTTTTTTTATTTTAGTTTTTTTTTTATAAATTTTATAAATCTAGAATTATATAAGGACGCTATTAATATGAAAAGCAAGATAAATTTTAAATATTCATAATATGATATACGTCTTAATTATATTGGAAACACCAAATTAGATATATGTAAATAATTAACAATAATATATAAGATTATCTTAAACTTCCGGGATATAAACTGTTTAAGATCGGATAACAGTAGAATGCAAGGGGCCACGCGACTGCTGACTGCCAAAAGCACTCATGCTGAGGAAGTACTCCGAGTTTCCCCAAAGTAACCGTCACCGGATAAAAGACGTCAGTGTAAACCGATCTTAAATAGTTTAGATTACAATTAATTTCCATATTACTACATTCGTATTTTTTCTTTTCTATAATTTTTATTAAAATATTAATGGTATAGAATATGTAAATAATTTTCGCAATCAATTTGATCCATTTCAATTATAAAATAATAAAGATAATTTATATATTTACTTAATTAAAAATGTACAGGCTTCAAAATAATAAGAGTGATTTTTTTTTAAATACTTTTAACCTAAAACCTAGTCAATAATGTTACAAACTGTATTTTTATTCGAACAAGATTGATATTTTAAAATCGTGGGCTCGATATCTAAGACTCCAAAATTATATAATTCTGTTTAAAATAATATATTTTATGTATAGACCGACAACCTTATCTGACCTTGGGCGAAAGTGACATTACCATAGCACACTAGCGCCATTTGTCAATATCAAGAGAATGTCACAAGATTAAAACTATCTTTTTTTTTTTCTTTGTCAATTTTAATGTCTGCGGAGGTTTTATATATTTTGACGAATAGAACTAATCGCGATTGCAGCGCCCTCACACCCGGTCAGATGTTTTTCGGACTATAGTTACTTTGAACTTATAACTAAAATGAGGATAATGTTTATGAAATGAAATGTCCATTTTTTTTTATTTCGCAGCTTTATCTAAATTTTATAAACAATTTAGTTTTTAATTCCATACGAAGCATTTATTAGTTAATTTACGATTACGTAAAGATATTTTTTCTGTTTTTCTCCATATTTTTGTAAGATATATTTTTTAATTACAAAACCTCTGTATTTGCAGTGTGATATTCCTAATGTTGACTTATTTTGTATTTTTATATAATTATTTGACGTGTGCTTGTAAGTTTTTTTTCAGATGTGGCGGATTTCTTAGAAGCGACTGTGTGTTCACTTTGATGGAATTTGATAAATGTTGTTTGAAATAGTGAAATAAAATAACTCTTTTTATAATTAAATGTTTATTAATACTTATTAAAAGGTGGGAGACATGGCGAATCACATTGATTAAATCACAATAAAATCTAAAAATTAAATCACATTAAAAAAAAAAAACTTTCGGAGACGAAGTTTCATGAGAAAACGGTACTGAATTATTTTTTCTCAAGATTTACGAAAGTTGACTTTATGCCATAGCCATAAATACTAAAAAGTTCAAACATCAAAGTGCGTGAACAAGAATACTGTGGTATTAAAAAGGAACTTGTCTGAATATTTCAACGTAGTGTACGTGTAGTCTCAGATTGGGCATCTATAGGCATATCTATGCTTATAGTTCACTAACTAACTAATCAAAAATAACACGAATAAAGATCTTTCACAGTCTCCTTTTGTTCGAGCAAATCTGTAATTTACAAAACAAAAAGACATTTTGAAAATCGACTCTCGATTGGACGTCAAATTTTCATTCAACACGTATGGCGACAGGTAAGTAAGCCACACACTTAAAAAAACGATACAAAATGATTACAATAAATCTAAAAAACTTGTATTCTACTAATTTCAAAGAGTTACACTCTTAATGTAACTTGAAATAAAGAATATTAACACATTGATGGCTTCCACTGCTTAAAACGTTTTTTTTTCATTTTATAAAAAAAATTACAATACGTTTTCATAGTTTCAGCTGAAAACCCTCCATGAAATCAGTTTCCTGTAACGCAAGAACCTTAAGCATTAATCAATGATATATCCTTATTTAATAACTAATTAATTAGTTCGAGCAGTTAAGCCTTATTCAATTAAAGTAATAATAACATAGTACACAAAGGAAGTAAGCGAAAAAAATAAGCTTAAAAACTTTTTAATGTTTCATCATTATGAATTATAAAAAAAAATTAAGACAACGATTTCGAAAATCATCAACATTAATACTAAAATTTGAATAAAATAGAAAAATGAGGCTTTGAAATATTCAACACGGACTGCCGCACTATGGGAGCCCCGTAGTCGACATTTTTTGTGAAAAAATGTACCGCAAACGACTATCTAACTATAAAACTACAATAAACGAATTAACGAAAAAATATCAAAGGAGCACCAGGACCGACGTTCTGTGGGAATAGTTGATAAAAAGAATTTAAATCCTCCTTCTATTTGAAGTCCGTTATAAACACGCTCGCCCTTAGATAGTCAAAGACGATAAGAGCTCTCTCAAGGCCGCGGCATCAGTACTCTTGAATATATCTCTAAACGCCCGCGCACACGTCGCCTCCTTCTCCAAGTTCTTGGAGATCTTCATAGCTCGTTGCGTGATGTCTCTGGGTATGCCGGCCAGGCGCGCTGCGTTGAACCCGTACGACTTGGGGCACGAGCCCGGAGTCAACTTGTATAGAAATGTTATCGTTTCTTCCGGTACATCCTCCGCTTCTGATGTCTCCTCCGTCTCCACCATACAAGCCTGGAAATATAAATAATTGCTTGGATAACCCCTGATTTCCATCATCTGCTCCTGGACACATGCCAGGCCTTCCTAGTCTTCCTCAGATTTCTTTAATGAAAAAAAGGAAGACAGGAAATTAGAGGAAAGTATAGCAAAAAAACTGGGGGGAGGTTCTCTAGTTAGACAGAAATTGGGTCAGATTTTTTTTTTGTTTCGATATGAACCAAAAATTAGTGTATACTAACCATATGCCCCAGTGCGAGTCCGGGCAGCGCGGCCACGTGCCGCACGAGCGCGTGGTAATGCGTGCTGAACACGCAGCGGCAGCCGCGTTCCGCCAGCGCCGCGCACGCCGCGCACGCCAGCGCCGTGCCGTCGTACGTGGACGTGCCGCGACCTAAACAACGCACTCAGTACTGTAGCTAACGAAGTCCTTTAAAACGTTTACATTACGAAAGACCAACGAATCGGCAGTTAAATACTATTGAAAAAAGACAAAACCGACTAATCTATAGGATATTAGTAAATTCATCGATGTAGTCTGTAAATATTATTATTGTGAACGGAAATACCAACTAATTTTAATTTTGTAGACATATTTTGACAGTGGGTTCATTTTGCACACAACTGACCTATGAATCCGGCTGTAACTCATTTTTTTTAAAGGAAATTCACACTCATAAACATTTGTAATACTAAAGGAACTACAGATGCGTTGCTTCCTAGACAAATGTGCTCGTTTAATTACAGTTTATAGGTCACTCTCTCTGTGTACAATTATCTTCAGCCTCACCTAGCTCATCGAGCAGTACGAGTGAGTGTTGCGTGGCGTGCTTCACGATGGCCGCCGTCTCGTTCATCTCCAGCAGGAAGGTGGACTGCCCGGCCAGGATGTCGTCGGCCGCGCCCAGCCGCGTGAAGATGCGGTCCACCGGGCTCAGCGCGCACTGCGCGGCGGGCACGTAGCTACCCTGAATACAAATATGTAGCATTCCACTGACAAGGTCGTATACAATATATGCAGTTTTTATATATATTCTAGTTATATTTATAAAGTTAGTATTTTTTTATATTTATATAGATATATGACATTTTTATTAAATATTTTTTTTGTATCACTAAATGAGAAAATTTTGGAGTCATGTCCGTTTTATAATTAAAAAAAAAGTTGTTTCCCTAACAGAATGGGAGACCTGAGAATATGTTTTTAAATAACTTTATCGATGGTAGAGAGCTGGTGACAAGTGACGTAATGGAAGCTGTCACTCACCAAATGTGCTAGCACAGTGAGCAAGCCAACTTGGCGCATGAGGGTCGACTTGCCGCCCATGTTGGGTCCTGTCAGCAGCAGCAGGCTGCCCTCAGCTCCTAGAGCTGTGTCGTTGGGGATGAACTCTTCCACGATAGGTATGCACGGGTGACGGCCTTCAACTATCTTTATATATGGCTGAAACACGAAAACATGAAATTTCTTATTTCCTCCGCAAAGATAATGTTTTTAAATGATTAAATGTTACCATTTAAATTACTTTTACTATGTTAAAAACCAAATGGTGTAAAATTTTATTTTATAAATTAACTTTAAAAAAAATATATTAGTATATTGACATAAATCTGTTTATATTTAAAAAAAAAAAACTTAGCCAGTCGGTGGTGATAGCTTAGAGAGTTGCATTTCTTACAAGTTGGTAAACAGATGAAGACAAACTCTTTGCTGGAAAACTTTGCAAATAAGTGTTTCTTTAGTTTTTTTTTATATTTAATGCCGTGTTACATAACTTACCGTAGTATTACCATCAAAAGTGACATCAGGTAGGCATATATTGCCCGTTTGCTGTCGAGCGAACTCAGCCAGTGACAGAATTACGTCCAACGTCGCGAGGCAGTTCACCGCGCCCTCCCACTGCGCATAGTGAGACGAGAACTTCTCAAGTATCCTGCGGCTCAGGTCCCGGAGTATGTTCGCCTTCTGATCCTCGGCGGCAATCATACGGGCAAGGAAGTTCTGGAAATGTATCCAAGACAATTTAATATGGTTCTACACCGCCATCTATTGTACGTCCATCTTTAACAATGAACACAGATTTCCAGTTTCGAAACGATTACAGATACATGACAGGATTAAACAATAATAATAATAATAACATCTATACATAACTAGCACAGTTACCTTGGTCTCGGCAGTGGAAAACCTTTTAAATCCTTTCCTAGCGCCCTCTAGATGATATTCAGAGCCAGCTTTGGCCGCGCTATTCTGCGGCACTTCGAGCTGGTAACGTTTCTTGTCGGTGCCCACGTAGCTCAACTGAAACAATATATATTCAATAAATAATATGTTAAAGCTAATAGTTGGATTTTGTAATTAACATAAAAATGAGTATATAATATAAATAAGTTATATAATAAAAATGACATGGTTAACACGGTTGCTACTCACACGACATTTAAAATACTTCTCTTGTCCAACAAGATATTCTTTTAGTTCGTCTTGTATTTGCTGTATTCCAGCCAACGCCGCGTCGTACTCTTGATCGACACCGCTCCCCGGCAGTATACGACCTTCTTTCTCAGCCTCTTGTTGATTGAATGCCTCCTATACATTGAAATGTATATTCAAATAAAAGAATAAATACATCAGGCGATTTTAGAATTGTAACTAGTGACATCTTGTGTCTTTAAAAATGAGTAACACAACATCGCTGTTTTCTTTAATGGAACATAGATGGCAGTAATATTTATTTCTACGATGGTTCAAAGAGAACTATTTCACTGCCTTTTGTTACGACATTAATTTTATTAAGTGAATATTATTTCGACTTGCCTTAAAGAATTTCAAAGTATCTCTGTAGTCAGGATACCGTCCGTTTGGCGAGAACTGTGTTAATTTCGTCAACAGCTCGGATTCGGTGTCGGAAAATAATTCAATCAGTTTCAAGCCTGCGGTAAATCCTTGCAGTACTGAGATGAAATCTAGAACTTTACGCTTCGAGTACGTTCTCTCCTCGTAGAATATAGCACGAGCGTCCGGATGGTTTTGTGACCGTTTGAGGTTTCCTAATGCATGTACCCTGTAACATTTATGAATAAGAATAGATTCCTCAGCGGCATTATTTAACTAACATACAAATTTACGTATTCATAATATTACCATCATAGGATAAAGAAAAAATTAGTATATTAGAGGAAATTTAAAAGTAGTGCCAGTGTTTGAAAACTTGAGAAGCAAAAGGTTATGCAAAGAGATGAGCACAAAAACAAGAAGGTAATGAGGTGGTAATGAAGGTAGTGAGGTAATGAGATTGAGTGTGGATGGCTGTAATGATAGAAAAAGACAGAAGATGTGGATGGATTGTGTGAAAGAGGATATGTATAGGAAGTGTGTGAGTTCAGATATGACGGCTGAGAGATGTATGGAAGAGCAGTACATACTATGACTATCCTCCGTAGAGGATAGGTTAGGTTGATGATTATTAGCATCATAGAATTCATATTAGTGTTGGTTTTTAATGACGACGTTGGTTTTCCATACATATACTTGAAAAACTTAAAATATACAAACTTTTACGTTTTAATTAATTTACTTACTTGGCCAAAAGTCTTTCTAAATCAGGTAATGTGGTCAGTATGTTCTTAGCATCTTGACAAAGCTCTTGGTTGTCAAGCAACGTCTTGACAGCTTGCTGACGTTGTTCGATGACAGTCAGACTACAGCTGGGCGAGCACACCCATTGGTACAGTAATCTGAAATTATAAGTAGAATTATTTTAATAAAGTTACACGTCTCATGTTTAAAATTGATTCAACCGTTTAGGCTACAGAAACTATTTTAAACAATGCATTAAAAAAAAACAAAGAAGGCCATAGACTCGTTGCAAGATTTTTTAAAAAATAAAAACAACATACCTTTTACCCATAGCAGTTGAACAGAAATTCAATTTATCGTACAAACATCCTTCATCGTTTACAATTCTTAGATTTCTTAGCGTTATGGCGTCTAACACCATAGTATTACCTCCGCGCCATTGATTCTGAGCTTTATCTTCCGGTGTTAAGGTCGTATTTACAACATCCGGCGGACAATATTCAGTGAACTGAGCCATGTCTAATATTTGTATGTCCAGTAAGCACTGCGATAGATACGTCACACAGCCGCCTAGGGCTTTGATGGCTAAATAACAATTCGTCGCTGGAGTCAGACCTAAGGCGTCACCTGGAAAAAACATTTTTATCTATATTTAAAAAAGACAATGTAAGCAGGTTTGTCTATGCGTTTTAAAAGTGGTTAGATTTGGATGAAATTTTAGTAGTATTTAGATATATTCTAGGTGTAATTAATTATACTAAAATGTACTGTTGGTAGTAATTAAAATGTTACTTAAGCTGTCCCCTACTGCAGATGTATTCTAAATAAGAAAAAAAAAGATATATTCAATCCACGTAAGTTTAGCCGTAATCTTTTTTTTTAATACTTAAAATATATTACCTTCATGTAAGAATGTTTTCAGTCCGTCCGGCCAGTGTCCGTCAGCGTTAGTCCTGTAGTATTTCTCGGAGAGAGTTTTGAGTGTGTTGTCAGGCGACCACATGGCCAGCGGCTCGCGCCGCGCGCTGTGACAGTGCGTTGACAGTAACTTGACAGTACGCCCTGTTGTATGTTTACGGTCGTACACTAACTGTAAAAAAACAATAGCAATCGTTTTTAATTTTTTTTTTATCCATCATAATATAAGTCACCTGTCGCCCACTGCTGGCCTTAGGCTACCCCCTAAGATAGTCTTCAGTTTGGAGTTTAATAGTGGGCAGACAAAGGCTGATAATGATGATGAGATTCCAAATCATACCAGTGCCGGTGGGAAGTGAGCGAGCGTGGTGAGGAGCCGGGAGCTGTGCTTGTCGTCCTGGAACTGTCCGAGGTGGAACTGTCCTATGGAAGTGTCCACGAAGCAAACGCCATAGGTACTGCAGCCGCTGCACTCCTGTTGTAGAAAAAAGTTTAGAAGTCCCAAAAGCAATACTTTGAACATGATAACTGCTGATAAATGATGAGATATTTTTTCCTTCTATTAAGTGTAAAAATCCATTTATTTAACTACTGCAAAATTCGTTGAATTTAATTATAAAGCATTTTTTAAATTATAAAGACGTTTTTAGTGCTCGACCACGATGTTATGTAATAGTGTGGTCAAAAGATAGTAGCTCGCTTTAGTAAGTGCCCATTTACTGATATACCTCACTGTATTGCAAAGTCCAAAATTCACAGCGACAGAAGTCCATTGTATCCGGCTTTCGAAGGACCAACATTAAAAAAAAGTAATTCTTTACTACCTCTTCAGCGATAGCGAGCAGGTACACAGCGGTAGCGTCAGCCGGGCCGGGGTCCTGCAGGCCGCACACCTGGGCCCCGCGCACCGTCACCTGGCAGATCTCACGTCGCACCACCTTGTCGCTTTTACTCGTTTGACCCACTGTAATGTATATTTAGTAATAATTATTTTATTAAAAATTTAATTAACATAGTTTTCTATAACATTTTTTTAAATGAAAAATGTCGACATTCCTGATATCTGTTTCATTTTATTAATGAAATTCTGACATGTTTTTTTTTCAATTTACGCGCTCCCTAAGTTTAATAGCGTGATAATATATACATTAAAAACATGCTTTAAAGGCAGGATTTATCTACAAAAATAATTATTTACATCTGACCCAAGTTGCTCAGATGCTACTTAAAAAAAGTTAAAATTTTATGCTTTATATAATGAATAGATTAAAAAAATACTTGGTAATATTTCTATCATATTTTACATAAATTAAAATTCATTCCTTTATTTAAATAGAATTCCTAAGAGTGTTATGTTTTATCATTACTAAATCTAATACATACTCTTTTTGCACCTCTCCTGCATCATCTCCGGGGTCTCTGTCTGCTCCAACCCAGCTCCCACCTCCGCTGCGCCCGGCAGTGTCCTGCGTGAC
>JAODUI010000010.1:2493141-2520224 GCA_027563995.1 Papilio gigon | reverse complement strand
GATTGAGCTCAGAAGTGCTAACAGGCAGCTGGAAGAGAAGTAAGTAATGCACATCATTGTTATGTCATATATCTCCTTAGTGAGGAGCTCAGCGTAACCCTGTAATGGGTGATTAGCTTATAGCCAATGCTTGCCCAACAGAGGTTGCTTGATTCTACACATCATCAACATCACCTATTGTTTGCTAGCTGGATGTAGGCCTTCCCTAATGCCTTCCACAGATGTCACACATTAAATTTGAATTTCATTGTACTAGCTGATCACCATAGAACTATTATAAGCAATGCATAGTGGTGTTTAGGATTGTATAAAGCCAGTTTTTATAATGACTACAACTAGTTTTAATTGGGTTTAACAAATGACGTACTTGATTTCATTATCAAAAAAATTAACCTGACCTTTACCTTATGGAAGATCAGCATAGTATGTACTATTCCTTCTCTATTAGCCATCATATCTGAATTCACTGCCTTCTCTAGCATATCCTCTTTCAATCCATCAACGCTTTCTTCAGTCTACCTTTGCCTTTGCAGTCATCCACATTCTTATAACCTTGTTTACATGCTCATCATTTCTTCATATAACATGTCCATCAATATACTTAATTTTATATTTCATTTATAGATATAAAATATTAAATGAAGAATTAAATACAAAGGAATTAGCTATATCAAAGGTGGAAAATGAACTGAGACATGCACAAGGTGTAATTACAGAGCAACAGGGTTGCATTGAGAAATCTACATTGGAGTGTCATAGATTAGAGAAAGACTGGGAAAGTTATAAATTGAGAGTGAAGAGTATGCTTTTTGCCAAAGATGAAGAAATTAAAAAATTAAGAGAAGGTTCGAATCTTGCTGAGGATACTAAACAGTTGATTGAACAGATGAAAATGCTCAAGTAAGTATTTAAAACTACTAATAATACAAAGAAAAAAAATGTATGTTGTATTAACAAAATCTTAACATTATTTAAAAACCAGTAAATACACTTAGTAACGTATTATTTTTATCGTTTGTAATTAATGGTATTGGAGTGATTTTAGAATTAACTTGCAGTAGTCATTTATATTTTCTAATAATGGTGTCAATCTTTCTCTCTCACCCCGCTATCTCTCTCTTACTTAGATGCAACTTTAGCATGACATTCGTAAGTGCAACCACTTAGATCTAGTCTTTCTTTGTCTTGTATTACAGAGAAGAGCGAGATGAACTATCGGAACAGATTTTCAAAGTGAAGGAAGAAGGTGAAAGGATAAAAACGTCGATGGGTGAGATGGTGTCACGGAATGCTGCTGTGGAGAGGATTGTTATTGCATTGAGAGACGCGCTGAAGGAAGAGCGGTCGTCGAGGACGCGGGCTGAAATGGAATCATCTACCTTAGAGAAGGTGAGTTTATACGATAGTAAAAAGAATGTGTGGGATATAACTAACTGACTAACTACTAGATTATTTTTAAATTTACTCAAATTAACAATATTAACCAGGTTTAAATTTTGTGCTAGGATATACTTAATGGTTGTTTAGCCCACAGCCATGTGATCGGAAGGTACCTGTAACCATTAACATCAGCTCTTGTTCTTGTCTTCATTGATAGAAGTGTTTTGCTTTATTTGGAAGAGATGAAATTTTCAATCGATTTCTATATATTACTTTGTTTTACCCAGGTTACGTATTTTGAATTCAAATATATTTCTTCCTTAACGTTTTTAGGAATTGAAAGCGATGCACGTAGAAATGGGCCAGACCATCGCCAAGCTGCGAGCGTCGTTACAAGCCAAGGAATCGGAACTGACCAGCATGAGGGACAGTCAGAGCGCGCCCACGTCTGACGTCAGCTCGCTCAATGTTGCGGATTATGATGTAGCACAGGTATACCAACTATCGCATTAGTGTCCTTCTCTGTTAGCCTCTTTTCCACTAGCACGACTGTTATTTTTTTTTAATGTTGAATAAGATCGTGTTTTGTATGTTAGTACTGTTTAATAAGAATGTGTTAATTTGTGAAGGCGGCAATGGATAGCGAAAGGGTGCAGAATCTATCGCAGCTGCTGGTGCAGAAGCAAGGAAAAGTGGAAGCTTTACTGGCAGATAACAATACTCTCAGGATACAATTGGATAAATTACAGGTATGGACCAGACAACCATCTTTATGTTTAAAATTTAGCGGGAGATAATTGAGTTGGGCTCCGGGAAATGATTACTGTAAATATTTTGTGTTTTATGAGGTTATATGAGGACTTCTTCCATTAGCCTTTGTCTACTGCTGGTCATAGGCATCGAATTTTGTCAATATTTAAATTACGTTTTTACCTAGAACTGTTGCTCGTTGCAATTGACTATTTCGTGTTTTTTTGTGATTGCTAACTATTTCCTCATACTTAACCTAACATGGTTCTGCCTGGTGTTAGATGGGTTGGCATTATTACCTTTTATGACTATAAAAGTTTTGATTTTACAAGTTTTGTTTTGTTGATATATTTGGAATTCGCAGACGAAGTATAGGACGGAAGTGAGCAGCCGGTCGCAGCTGCACAGCGTGCTGGTGCAGGAGGCGCGGCCGCGCTACTCGCCCGCAGACACGCTCGCCAAGCTGTCGCTGCGGGTCGGCCTCATGAGCAGGCGGTACCCCGTACTGAGAGTGTTCATTATCTTCTATATGGTGAGTTAGATAACTTGAAAACGGTACTAGATATAGGAAGACGTTTCAGTTGATTTAAGAGGAAGAGAAGAAGAGATGGGGGGGGGGAGGAGTCATCATTATCCAGTTCTCGGCATTCTTAAGAAACTTTCTTGCATTTTTTTCCTAAAAGTAGATGAAAAAATTATAATGAGTCCAATCCTTGTTAATTTGGTGCTTATATTCATATAAAACTCACTTTATATTACTTTAAGGATGTGGGGAGGGAGAAAGGGGGAGGGGGTCTTAAAATCATCTAAGTGCCCCTTCCCTTTCATTATTATGTTATTTTTTTATTTTGTTTATACAGATTGGTCTACATCTATGGGTGTTCACTGTCCTATTTACGAGCACCCCTGAAACCTACACAAGACCCAGCAAAACGTAACATCTGTTTATAGTGTACTAACGTTAAGTGGTACTGTTGAATTGTTAGGGATCCATAGCGGTTATCCATTTACTAAGAATACTAGGTATATCCAGGATTCAGTAACATTTTTAACATGTCCTCTGATTGATAAACTTTTTAACCGACTTCAAAAGTCATCGATGTTGTGGTTATAAAATTTGCTCAATTTTTATATTTTTCATATAATGTCATACATTTTCATAGTTCTGTATATGTGTTTAATATTAAAATATAAATTTCTCTTCGCAATGATTTCCTAATAATTCAACATTAACTGATATCTCAATTTGTTTCTAAGCCAAAATCTTTTCATCGTCGCCATAAAACCCATCGACTTACATAATCTGTGCAATAATTTATCTATTCTAATTGTCTCTGTCACAAACTACCTTTAGTTTTACTTTTTAACAAGTTTAAAAAAAACTTCCTTTCATATTTAATCTTTGGTATATATTTAACGTAATTTGACGTTTGGTGCTTTTAACTTTGACAAGTATGACAGTCACGTGACCGCTTGTCAAGAACTGTAATATGTCGCTAACTCCTAGTTACAGTGCCTACTAATAGGGGAAAAGGGGGGTATTAGGTTATTATGTAGAGACCTGTACTCTTTAGTAATATTACTGAAATATAAAAAAAAGTAATATAAAGGTTTTTAAATTCTTATACATTCAAATTCTTGACGGACGCTCATCGCGGTGATGTGCTCCAAATATTATTTAATAATGTATTGAGAATATATCCCTATTTATTTTTAAATACAATTATCATTTAAAGTAACAAACTCTAGTGTTATTTTGAATGATATTTTATAGTGTTGCCACCTTAAAAAAATAATATCACACAAAATGTTAAAGATTTATATAAACATATAAAGTAATATAAATTTGTAATTATCTAAAAATACTCTTTTAATGAAAATTGTAATTATGTATTTTTCTTATGTATAACATTCCAGTTTAGAAATACGAAATTGTTAAAAGGTTACAAATTAATGGTTATTTATTTATTAAAGAATTGTTTATCAAAGTACTATTTTATTTTTATTAAATAAAAAAGTTTTCTGTACACTGTTAATATTATTTTTTTTATTGTATATAACATTATTTACCAGTTTTAAAACAAAATTGACATTTTGCTTTTTTTTAAAATTAAAATAAAATTGCATTTGTTTAGACATGTAAGCTTCACGCAAGTATGACTGCAAAAAAACAGAAAAATATTAATGAAATTCATATTAAGTGTATTATGCAGTTAAAAAATGTTAAAATCTATAGATTTTATTCCTTTCCTATAACGTACTTGTCTAAATGAATTAAAAATGTTTTGTGTTTATTTTTGTAATTATAAAAATTGTAAAATAATATTTTTTCCAACGTAAATAAAGGTCATCTTTATTTTCTTACCACGCATTTTATTCATCGACATACTGCAAATTGGAATTTTGTTTTTCGCCGCAAATCCTCCTTCGAACTACTCAAATTACTTCTAATTTATTATTTAAATAATTACATATACTTGGGATAATTGCAATAAACAATAAAATGTTAAAAATAATCACTATAAACGATCTTTTATTTTAAATACATTACCAGAAATAAAAGTGAGCTTTCAGATAAGTAGTATTTACTTACTAAATGTATGTATGGTTGGTTGTGCCTCCAGTCACATTAATATCAACGAATTAAAAACTTCTAACATTTAGTATTTCTATTAAAGCACTCGGTGACTTAGAAGTTAAACACAACTTTGAAATCTGAAAGTCCTGTGTTCGAATACCGCTAACGTATTTTTTTATTTACGATTTTTATATGTACATTGATGGTAAAGGAAAACGTGATGCAATAATGCTTAAATCTACCAAGAAATTTAAAGATATGTGTGAAGTGAAACAAGCAGCACCAGCAGCGTGGTTAACTATAGCTTAGTTAATACAAAAGACGATGGTAACCCACCGTCAAATAAACATTAACAATGTGATATAAACGTAAACTTAAAAAAAAGTAACGTTAAGTTGAAATATCCGACAAGATGGTCCTTCATTTAGTATCGGAAAACCGCAGTGACGCAGAGTCTGGGTTCAAGGCACAGTCGTGTGTCCAATTCTAGATGTATATGCAAACATATTCAACATATACGTATATTAATGGACGGGACATAACCAAGGCGTACGACAAAAACGACTGAAATGAGAAATTACACATGATACTGACTAACGCCCATTTTTTATTATCTATGGCTTTTCGAACGTTGTAATGTTTTAAATTGAAAAAAAACATGTCTGATACAGTCTTATAAAGATAAAGCGGTTTAGACAGGTTTGTTAAAATTTCTCATTTCAATTGAATTCGGCAATTGATATGAATATCAAGGATTTATTTTTATTATGATTGGCCTTAAGATCTTGATAATGTAAATATTGCCGTCGATTCGCTGAATTGCAAAACAAGAACGAAATTTTAAGGCGAAATTAATATCTATTAAGAACAACATTATTCTAGAAGCTTAAGTTTTAATCTATACGTTTAAATAACCTAGGTAAGATATGAAGGAGTTATTTTCAAGTTTAATAATGTCAACATTGTGTATTATTAACAGGTTTGTGACGAAACGTTTCTACGTTCATGAGCACAGTTTAAATAAGCACATCAGACATCAGTACACTTTAGGTCTCTGAGAGGTGCAGTCGTTTATAACTAGAAAAATGCGGATAGAATAAAACAAAAAGTGTAAAACATTGTATAAATATACGTTAGTGATTAAAATAATAAACCTCCTTTATGTATTGATAGTATCGGTTAAGTAAAACAATTCATCGGTTACTGGCACCTTGAAGAGCGGGTTTTTTTTTTACAATCGTAGGTTTTTCCTTGTTTTGTGTTTGCAAGATGAGTTTGAGTTTTTGTTCCGTAATTTTTTTAGGTAAGTTTCTTTTGAATAATTAATTTTTATTTAAGTAATTAGATAAATGATGAAAGAGAAAGGGGATTTAATTTAATTTTATCCGTAGTAACAACATTTATGAGGTTTTTTTTTATGTTAATAAAATAAAATGAGCACTAATTCAAATTTTATATATTTCAATGATTAATCGTTGTTTTGGAATGAATAAATTTATTTATTTTAACCAAACTAAATGTTTCGTTGAAACTATGTTTTCCTCATTGCTTCTTATGGAGCTTATTTTTATCTCCATCCATTCTAATCATAAATACCTACTCTAACCTATAAATAAATAAAGTTAATAGACTATTCCTAAGAAGATAAATAAATAAGAGACGTTTGGTAAATCGTAAATAAAATAAACCAACACTTAAGATCAGGAATTGGTTTTTTATGAGTCATTCCCAGGATGTTGTACCTTTTCGTATAGACTATGTAAAGAGTAACCCGTTCTACCAGTTGCTCACATTAATTGGTTTTAGACTTCAATAAAATGATACTATACAATTCATAAAATATATAAATAAAAGGTAATTGAAGGTTGAAAACTTATTGAATCTCTAAGCTAACAAAGCTGTGGTCGGTTGAAAGATAATGCCTTGAGAGAAGGATGCCCAGAAATGCATCGCACACGAAATCAGAATAGATTGCGATCCATAGAAATAAAATTTAACAAACTTCTACATTAGATACACGAAAATGAGATTGATATGGTTTCGATAGTTAAGAGTGAGAATCGGTCTTTTCATATTACTCCTAAAGGAACAAAACTTAATAATTTTATTCATAAGTATTGTATTAATAAACTTTAATACTAATAGAATAATTTCGTACATTACATTGAGGCAAAAGTTATGAACCGACAAACTAGTTTGACTGGTTCAAAACAAAAAGCACCAAATCACGCATTAACGATTGCGTTTTGTTTTTAGTGAAGAGAATCATTGAGGTTTGAAGTAAATTTTACAACTTATAAAAAGACAATGCTCTGGGGGAGGCCTACGCGAGCAGTGGGCGACACGTGGCTGATATGCTGATGATGACGATGAAAGAGAAAATTAATTATAAATATAATTTGTTGTATTGTAAACTTGTTGGATGTATAACCTTGTGGTCTAGGTTAACCTATCACTCATTGTAAACTCGTGGAAAGAGATCGAAAATAAAGCACTGAGATAAACAACTGCGGTATCCTTTGACGTCATTGGTTTAAAACTTGTTTTATAAAATGAATCTAATACATGAGGAACTTAGGCTCAATGTTCTTCTGAGAATGTCGATTTACCTGTAATACTTTGTAAAAGTGGGTTTCCACTGATATTGGAAACATTACTACATAAACAAATAGTCATCCTTGCTATTTATCTTGAAAAGCTTAAAATTGCAATCTGTAAGGAACTTCAACAGTGAAAACTCACGTTAAACCAAAATAGACCAGTACAGTTAATCACTAAAAGTATGTCATTATGTTTGTTCTTTGATATTAGGGGAAGCTTTCATGGGATTGCGATAAGATGAACAGATAGCTGCAGACTTCATTATCAGCTTATTGTACATCCCCACTGGAAGGCTCACAGCTTACCCTATTAGGGGTGACTAGCCGTACTCAACAACGCTGGCCCAGTGTGCATTGACTTTACACATATCTTTGAATTTCTTCGCAGATATGTGCAGTTTGCATAACGATATTTTTTCTAGACTTTTTGAACGAATATATTTATGCAATAAATTAAACACCAAGAATAGTTTTATCCAATATTTAAATTGTATAAATCATTAACTTATAATCAGAAATCCAGTTAGGTTACTTCGCGTTATCTTCTGTGAATTCTTAATAAAATATACATTAATATATCGGCTATCGTGAGGTCAATTAAAGGTTGCAGAGGCCGATACTATGTCGAGGAAATTTGTTATCGAAAATAGATTGAGATGTTAAGGTGTAACTGTTTGTCTGTTCCATTGGCTGTTCTGCAACATGTGTACTGAAATAGTTTTTTTTTTTTAAATAAAGTAATATTATCTGTACGCATATAAGTAGATAAAAAAAATCGCGACCGAACACTACCCAACGACACTAACGAGTAAAATAATGTTTTAGTCAGAACATACAAAAACACGGTCATCTCTCTCTTTCTCCTAGCAAAAAACTGAGATAGCAATTAGTTTCTTGGACCGTGTTTTAGGAGTGGACAGTAATAGACAGTGCAATAATAGGTCCAACTTATTCCTACAAAGGCCCTAAAAAAAAAAAAGAAAAAATGCTAAGGCTAAAAGAAGTTGAATAACTATTAAATGAAAAAAATGGAAGACGAATGACATTTGTTAGTGTAATAATTAAATTATCGATGTTTATAAATACGTTTCGGAATTCCCAAGCTATAATATTTATATTTATCAAACGACATGAATATGATAAACGTGGTAATTACATATTTATATCATATTCTCTATAAAAAATGAAGTGGTCTGCACTGTCGGTCTCCGCTGTTAAGGATCTGTTACTGTCTAATATTAGTTGATTTTTGTAAATTTACTAATATGTCTTCTAACCATTCCAGGTTAGCTTTAAAAGTTTGTGCTAAGATATGATTCACGACAATAGTCGAATGGTGGGATACGAACTCGCGACCGCTAGATTGGTAATCCGTACCCATAAACGCCTATTGCGCTTCAAAAATTAAAAGTTACAAATAAAAATATGCTATAATTTTTTTTTCCCGGGGAATACCCGTCTGCTTAAATCACATTTGACAACCGCAAATACATCACACTATCAAAATATGACTGTTTTTTGTAATGTAATTGACAACTACACTTTAATCATTGAAGTGATTGATGCCAACCGGAACATACCAATCTATATTACACTGACCATTTTGACGTGTTATTGGTCACTAATAAATAAAACATCAATAGCCTAATGATGTAGGTTCAAATCCCACCATACGACTATTACAGTGAACTATATCCTAACACAAGCTTTTCCAAGCTTACCTGGAATGGTAGAAACATTAGTAAATTAACAAAAACCTACTAGTATTTAAAAAAAAAGAACACTTCAATCACAGGAACGGTTGATGCCAACCGACTTACCAATCCATATTACTTGGCATATTTTGACATGTTATTGGTCATTTCACTCACAATTCGACTATTGTCTATGTCTCGAAAAGGTCAGAGAAATAGTTTTTTGGACGTCGACAAAACTTGTATGAGAGGTGTAGATATACTTTAAGGGCGGTGCACAAGTTTTGTACAAATGTCGATTTCGATACGAACACTTTCGGCTAGGCCCTAAGCTCTAGGGCTGTAAGCTAGGCTCGCTGTATAGTACAAACTAGATCTATTGCTATTTTTGATTATTGATAAATCATTTAATGCACCGTACTATATCAATTTATATCAGTAGAACATGCATGACGTTACAGGACATTACTTTATGCTATTAAATTGTTATTCGCTTTATCATGTGAAGTAACGTGTTATTAACATTGTGTGACTGGTCGTCCATTTACCTCCCTTGAGGTTGGGAACATCACTTACGTAAATATGTCATTAGCATTATATTTAAGCAATAACAGTGTTCTTACTTATGGTGAGACGCATCTGCTTACGACTCGAATCCCCACACTCAATTGTTTAGTAGTAACGAAGTTATCTTCATTAGTCACCTTATAGGCTTACTTAAACTTTTGACTGCACGAACGCTGTTCAAGTTTCCCTTCAATCAACGCCTCATCTAACTAATCGAATCACCTCTATCTCTTCAAAGAAAATAAACTGTTGTGCAAGGTATAAGATAACAAAGGCAATGTCAAAAGAATTATAATTTTAATAGTATGATAAGTGTGCTTCCTGTAATTAATAGGGTAGGCTCCGAGCCCATCGGTGGGGACGTGTATTGAGCTGATGATGATGAAGTGTGCTTCTTGACACAAATTCTGTTGCGAGTATTGCACGCATGGATATTACCACCAGGAATTTACATTTAGGCAAATCCCAACGTTGAGGAAAACCAGATCATATAACGTCACTATGAATTCTACTAATTAATAACCGCTTTGTTTTTACGATATTTATTAAACATTATATTGGCATTAATTCCCGTTCTTTTGAACTTGTAATTATACTCATTTTATTTAGTACAAGAGGTTTAGTTTGTATAGACTAAATTGTCTTTGTATAACCTCTATGGTAACTTTATAATTAACAATTTAACCTGTACTCATTATTACAATGTTATAAATGATTAATTTTATATGTTTTTTTTTTCAGCGATATTTACTCAGTCAGCGTTATGCCAGACATATTTGACGTCGGATATTATACATGAAATATTCGGTGATGTAAAGAAGCCAACGCAGCCCCAGGGAGGGCAGGTCCCGGCTTTGACGTCGTACAACAACACACTACAAGACACAGACTTTGCTGACACAACAGACAATTATAATCCCGCACCGGCTGACTTTGACAAATTCGATTGGACTCTAACAAAGGTACTAGATATGTATTTCGTATGTACACAATAGTTATTAAGAATAGGGGTCATCATTACTGGAGGTACCATATTGAATACAGGTCAATAAACTAACCGGTATCTTCAAGCAATGCAGGACAAGATTATAATGCGATATTCTATTGTTTCTTCGTACTGAGTAAAATGAAATGTTTCTGTCATTCGTCAAGTCGAATAGAAGTCGTTAAAAATGTAGTTTCCTTCTAAACGCATCTTACAAATATCGAGGTCCTTCGGCGCCAGACGAGTAGCGTTAATGATCTAATGCATTTATTTTTAATCTGATATCTAACACGTAGACATCACAATGTGTCACAAGCTAAGATCTATTTATTTCTTTATGTTTCCAGCGTGTGGCCGCATCTGCAGACAATAACTTCCTTCTATCACCTCTGGGCTTGAAGTTAGCGCTGGCCATTCTGACTGAGGCGGCTACCGGCGCGACGCAAGCGGAACTCGCTTCTGTGCTCGGCTTTGACCTCGACAATGCTCTAGTCCGGAAGAAATTCGCAAGCATATTGGATTCGCTGCAGGTAAACATTTCCTTCTGAAGTCGTAGCCTTCCTAACTGTTGTTAACTTTCTCCATTCCGTTGGTCTTCTGTGAGGACAGAAACAAATTTTAGAAAATTCATACAAATATTGCAAAAATATCGATGTCAACCGATGCTTCCAAAAATACGGCATTAAGCTACGAATCAAATTATATATGTAAAAAACATTAAACATATTTTAAGGATGTAGATCAGGAACCCAGGTTTATTGTTTAGTTGTATAAACTTAATTGTTAAAGGTAATACAACCTCAATGAGATTAGATTGACGTCTTTTGATTACTTCGCGATCTATTCAGACTAACAGGTTTTTCTCATCAATTACTTGTGGTAATAATTATGTAAGCGGTAAATAGATCTTTGTTAGATATAGAGGTATTTGAAGATGAGTACTTTGAAAGTGAAGAAGTAATATTTATGGAAAGAGATCAACTTTAATAACATTTGCTTCCTCATTTAGTAACAACGACTAAACAACTTTAACTTGCCCACTACTGAACGTAGATCTCCCACAATGAACACCATAATCGTTATTGGTGCATTGTCGGCTTCTTATAGCATGCTCTCTCGTTAACGTTACAAATAACTTTTTTCTTTACAGACGAAATCCTCCAAGTATATACTAAATATGGGAAGCAGAATATACATCGGCGAGAATGGTGAACCCCGTCAGAGATTCGCTGCAATCGCCGAGAACTACTACAAAACTGAACTGGTCAAGATTGACTTCAGTAAACCATTGGAGGCGGCCAGTGCTATCAACTCTTGGGTTGCTAATACTACGCAAGGACGTCTACCAAATCTGGTGAATTCAGGTCTGTATGATTTTATTTTAAAAGAACTATATATGGTCTAGAACAGAAACCTCGCTACTTTTGTGCGTATATGATCTTGCAGATATGTTTTGTGGATTCTCGAATGGAATCTGAGTAGGTTTTATTTTCGTGACTCATATTTCCTTGTTTAAATATCATTCATTGATTGTTAATTTCAATGTATACTATATTAGCAGTTGTCCACAGATGACGTAGCAGACATAGCTTTGTTGGTGCTCACTACACTGTACTTCAAGGGCACGTGGGTACATCAGTTCTCGCCCAACGAAACCAGAGCCCACAACTTCTACGTCACGGCGAAGGATACTAAACCACTACAGTTTATGAACGTCAGAAACAAATTCTATTTTGCGGAATCAGCGAAATTCGACGCTAAAATTCTCAGAATGCCGTACTTGGTAAATAATTTTCTAACATAACTAGGACGGTCTTAATCGATGAGCATTTTAGTCCTTTACTGAAACTAAAGACTAAAAAAAAACCTGTATCCTTTTGTTTTTAGGGTAAAAAATTCGCAATGTACATCGTAGTGCCTAACACGCTGACTGGGTTGCCGCGTGTTTACAACGGTCTGAGCGAACTGCGCGCCGAACTGTACCGCCTGCAGAGACATCTCGTGGACGTCTCCTTACCGAAGTTCAAATTCGATTACACCTCCGTCTTAGACGGTATATTGAAAGAGGTAACTTGACATACAATTCAAAGAAGTATCGTATAGAATATATGTGTACAACGTTCAAGACATCTTACCGTTTCGCGCTGTCATTAATTAAGATATGAACTTAATACAGTATTATTCAATAAGATTTTGTTGATTTGTGAAAATTGATTTCAATGCATGAAACTTAAGGTTTTAATTTAAACAACAATAACTTATATTAACACATATCTTCAAATAAATAACTCTCTTGACTGTTGACAGTTGGGTATTCGTCAAGCATTCGAGGATACCGCGTCCTTCCCCGGCATCGCACACGGTCAGCTCGAGCGGATAAAGGTGTCCAAGGTGCTGCAGTGCTCGGGTATTGAGGTCAATGAACTAGGAAGCACTGCTTACTCCGCTACTGGTATGTTAATATATTTTGTTATTACTGACGCTAACAGAATAATGACCCTAAATATTACCCAGTCTAATGTGTCAACTTTATCCCCTCTCTCCATCTGTGGAATGTATTGCTTTGTTCAAATGACTTTAACGGCTAAATAAAATATGGTGGACAACTGTGTTCGCTACTTCTTTAGAACGATGCAGTATTTATTCAATATATAAAGATATAAAATGTCAATATTAAAATTTGATCTTTCAAATACAATGAATCTGAATTGTTTTTGTAGAAATCACTTTGGAGAACAAATTCGGCGAAGAGGAATCCTTCTACGAGTTGGTTGCGAACAGACCCTTCATGTTCTTCATACAAGACGAGGAGACCAGACAACTGCTGTTCACTGGACGTGTCTCCGATCCCAGCAACGCCGAAAGTGCCCTCAAATTTTCTCAGCAGTAAATTAAAATAGTTTAAGAATTACCAATGGACTTTATCAACGAAATAAAATAAATAATGTAATATTTCTCATGTTCAACCTTTTGTTATTCTTTTTTTTTTACAGACAATAAACTGATATTATTAAACCGTACTTTGTTTTGTTTATTTTGCGGCAAAGACAGAAAGGATGATTTTATATGTATTGTAAAACACGTCATGAGAAAAAGTAGACTAATGAAATGACGGTTGATAGAAAAGCGGGAAATTAGGCATATTGTGGCGACATCGTACAAAATGGACACATGCTTGAGTGATTTCGGATTCTTTTCTTAGTTGTACCTAAGCGCTAAGCTTGTTATAACGAGAGTCAAGGTTGCGAGAGGGCACTGGACGCGGGCGGCACAGGACCGGTCATCGGGGGAATCCTACGTTCAGAAGTGGACTACATTATATTATAACTAGGGACATGGTTAACAACAGTTCATTAATAGCAGAATCAAAGTCTCAGGTTTCACAGTCCGTACTTAAAAAGTTAGCGTTAATTAAAGTCGAAATCAGAACTATTCAAAATAATGTTATTGAAAAGATGCCAAGACAAGGAATAAGTCGTGTTATATTAGTTTACTTTCATTCATTATTTTGCTGCTGATAGTAGCAGTTGTTGGAGAAGATTTGAATTTCGAATTCGATAGATATAACTGTCAATGACATTAATAGTTTTATTTAAATCGCAACAAGGGCAAAAGCTGTTATTAGCAGTTATTGGTGTTGTTTTTATAAGATAGGCTATTGACATCGGAGATGTACTGTTTTTGATTAAAAAAGAAAAACAGATTGTATTTATAGAATGTACGGTATCTGAAAAAAAGCTTAGGATAACATTTTCGTGCAAAAAAACATCAATCAGTTCCCCTTAATTTTTAAATCGGTTTTTCCATTGCCTGACTTTTTGTGTTTGAAAATATAAAAAAAACGTTACAACGCCGTCTATAAACAGCTATGAAGTAAAATATTCGTAAAGGTAATTTCATTCGTAAACAAGTTGTCGTGGAACACGCATGTGTTGTGATGTTGTGTTGATATTCCATTTTTAAATAAATCTGAAAATATAATTCTATCTGCCTCATTCTAGTCAAGATGATTTTGATTCCTTTTGTTGGTGAGTACAAAGTATTTAACCTTGAAAAGTTATTACGAATGACCTTTGTTTCTTATGCATTTCCTTTGATATTATATATATTTTATTTAATAAAGTAAAATTAATGTAATTAATAGCTTCCTTTATTATGCTGTTTATTGTATTTCTGACTTTAATAATGATTATTAAGAAACATTAATAAAAAAACCTCAAATGTCTTAGTGTAAACATTTAACCTCCTTGGTGCAAATAAATTGTGTATTTTTTTTATCCTATGACTATCAATGACAAATGAAAGATAAAAAGAGCTTTATTTATTCGTAATCGATAAACGTCAAAATCCTTTAACCGGTTTCGCTGGGTTTTTCACGTAAAACAGCGAAACTACTAGAAAAGAAGAGGGCATTTATGATTCCAGACAAGTTGCTCACTGTCAACTCAACATGGAATTTGAAGCGATCGTACTGTTTTAATAACACACCTTTTTCTCATCCAAACTAAATATCTTATAAAACTCCAAACTACAAATATTGTTATAATCAATTATGTAAACCTCGTGAAGGTTAAATGCATTAATTATCTTTGCCAAAAAAAAATGCGTATTTTCTTAACAAACCTCTTTGCGACTTTTTTGTACTTCAACGAATTCCACAAGAATGTCTGGGACTAAGTAATCAGGCGCTACGTTCGATTCTAATTATAGCACATTTCTTTTTATTACAGTTTTATCGCTGACTTGCTTTCAAAGTCTAGAATGTCTTACTAGAGGCACACCGCAAATATCTCGGTTCAATTTCTTTGATACTGACCTCCTTCGTTACGCCGCTGAAGATAAAAAAACTAATGTAGTCTTATCACCTGCCAGTATTAAATCTGTATTGGCAATGTTATTAGAGGGCGCCGCGGGCGAAACAGCATTAGAAATAAGAAATGCTTTAAGGTTATCCGCAGATAAAGATGAATTTAGAGAACAATTGAATACTTATCTTTCAGTATTAAAGGTGAGACCTTTTTAATTGAATGTCTTCATCAGCTGACTATAAGACCCCACTCGGAGCCTACCCTATATTAAGTGTGACTAGGCCATAATCATAGTTAAAGTCTCTTAATTATTAAACATTTGAACTGGTTAAAAAATACTTTTGAATTTCGAATAACTTCAGCAGACTCAATTTAAAAATAAATCACAATACGTCACGTCATAAATGTAAAGGGTTCATAATTCTAACTATTCCACTTTAAGTTTAGATTTCCGATTCCAGTCACGTCCGAGGTGGGATTTTCTAAGCCACAGTTTCTGGGAAAGTACTAGCAGCTATGTCTAGCTAGATAAGCCACACAAAAGCAAAACAAATGACTAATAAATCGTTTTATCCTTTACAGTCGAATGACTCTGCGGTAACTCTACTGAACTCTAATGGGGTATTTGTAGCACCTAAAGTAAACGTAAGAAAGGAATATATAACAATGCTGTCCAAAGTATATTTGTCCGAAATTAGTATTGTTGATTTTCACGAGCCGGTGCCTACAGCTGATTTGATAAATACCTGGGTCAGTAATAACACTAAAGGTCTGATTAACAGGATAGTGGAGCCAGGTAAGTTCAAATTTACCTTCATCATCATCAGCTCATTATACGTCCCCACCAAGGAGCTCAGAGCCTACCCTATTATTAGGGGTGACTAGGCAATAGTCAATAATGCTGGCCCAATGCGTGTTTAATTTACCTTAGATATTTGGAAATAATATTTTGTTCAATCTGGAAGACGTGACCCACATAGCGTGAATTACGGGTACAGAGATGATGGTGATGGTATTAATATAAGATTTGGTTATGAAGAAATTTATGCAGATTCTCAGATTATTTGATGTAAGTGGTCCTATCAAAGATTTAAATAATCTTCTTGATGTTTTCAGCGCACATCGATATCATGTCAGAGTTGCTATTAGCAAATGCGTTGTACTTCAAGAGCAGTTGGCAGCACGCCTTCAATCCTCAGCTGACGCGGGGCGCTTGTTTCCGAACACTCGGCACCTGTCAGACTGTCGCCATGATGGAAGTCCAGACAGGGCTCAACTACGCGTACGTGGACGATTTGAGAGCGCATGCCATCGAGCTACCTTATGAGGTATTTATTTACGATATTTTCAGACACATTCAAAAGTTACGGATACAAAGGGTTTTACAAATTGCTTAACAAACGGTAATTTGAAACATGATGATTCAATGACGTTTGAAATAGCGTTGCATATATTGATAAAAACTTACCGATGTAAACAAAACGTGTCGGTTGCTTTATAAACATGTCACGGAAGCGCATAAAAGCTTTAAGAGGAAAATAGTAATATAATACGGAACAGGTTATTTCCCATAGTATCCTTCAATAAGGTTTATTTTTAGGATAAGTAAACCAGAAAAGACAATATTGCAATGACGCATATGTTGCGGATTTGGTTTTTATTTACGTATCACATATTTATCACGATAAATAGATCTTATTAATAATTCAGATGATATAGTTTAGATGGATGTTAGTTTGTCGTTGGATGTGGAAGGCGGAAGACCGCATACTGTGAAAGGACTATGTCCACGAGTGGGCAGACAAAGACAAGGACAGACCAATGAGTTTCTTAGAACGTAACTCAGAAATGGCTTAACGGATCTGAAAGAAATTTTACACAGAGTTAGAGTACTATCTGGAGTAGCGTATACCACCTAATTACTATCTAAGCTATTGTTAAGCGAGCATGGTCACGTGTTACTACAATGACTCCACAATAACAAGACATGCTACTTTGCTAGTCTTTTAGTCGCGTGGTCATTGTCACCTTGTGAATCGATGTCATTGTCACGTATGCATAATTTCACGTGCGTTCATTGTCATCTTTTTAAAAGGATTATAAAATGTGACTGCCGACTTGACGGCCTTCTGCTGGGCGAGTTGTAATCGATATTGTGGAAACTATACGGTATCGATGAATAAAAATGACGCACATGAATCCTAGTGATTATTTCCGTTAACAATGAACAAGTAACTTAAGTAAGATTAAGTGGATAAATGGTTACTAGTTATTACACTGTTTGAGAGCATCGGTGACGCAGTTGTGAGACGCTTGATCGGACCGGACCGTATCCGACATTGTGCAGGTTCCATCCTCGTCATATACCAATGTGTCTTTCGAATTTCGGATTATGAAATCCACATATGAATGTACATTATACGACGCTCTTGTGGTGAACGAAAACATTATGATGCAACCTGCTAGGATATTCAAAGATATCTGTGAGGGCACTGGGCGGTATATTGCACTGGGCCAGCATAGTTGTCTATGGCCTAATAACCCCTAATATGGTAGTCCCTAAGTTGGAAAATGTAGTGAGCTGATGATGACATTTGTTTTTGATCATCTCAAGAACTATTAATAGGATCTCTGAAAATTGGCATAGATGGAGAATATAGTCTATAAAAACACATTACAACTTGCGTGGACGCAGTCATCGAACACCTGGTGTGATTATAATTTGTAGTGCAGCGTATATTTTCAACTCAGTAATTTGAAATAACTACTTAGAAATAAGCACTATACGATGTAATTATTAAAATGCAGTTGATGATACGAGTATTATCATTGGTGCTTATTTGTTAATACGTCTGTCCACCAGCGCGACTGGGATTGCAAAATAAATGACGATCGGCTATAAGTGAGATGTTCCAGAAACACGTCCAATGGAAAATTCCAAGCGCCTTCTTATAGTAACAACCGTGAATCGTCTCTATATAAAAACAGAAGCAATTAAATTGATGAAATTGATTTTGATCATTCACATGTTTTTTTTTTGCAAAGACCATTTTTGTAGTCAAAGAATATCTTAATTTTAAATATTTGTTATAGAACCTGTTTTAATATGACGAAACGTGTTCGAATTTATTAAAATGCCATGGAATGTATATCCCACTTATTTTAAGAATAATCAATAAGTAAATATAGAAATTATGACATCGCAACTACAGACATCTATATATATAAAAATGAATTGCTGTTCGTTAGTCTCGCTAAAACTCGAGAACGGCTGAACGGATTTGTCTTATCTTGGTCTTGGAATGTTCATGGAGGTCTAGGGAAGGTTTAAAAGATGAGAAAAATTAAAAAAACTCCCGTGAAAGCCTTAAAAATAGCCTTTTTCCATTTCCCATGCAAACGTTTTTTTCCGTGGAAGAAATGTTTACTTTTGTATTTCCAAATAAATTCAAAAATCTGTTTATTTATTGACTTTAAGGCGAAACAGAGTTCGCGGGGTCAGCTAGTATTATTATAGTTACATTGTAATAGTAAGCAATAGATTCATATTTCATTCGTTGTCCCGACACCCACCCAGACGTCGCAGCGTCCGGTCTCACGAATTTAATTTCATGCTATTAGAATAATTCTCATACCAAAACTCGACTTGAATTACATTTTAAAGACTCTTTATGTAAATATATAGATTAGATGAGGTGATGATGTAAATTATCAGAATGTTCCTAAAGTCTGTTACATAGACTAACTTCAGTTTTAATTGCACAGGCAAACTGTATAGTTGAAACAGTTTGGAAGCGCCAATAGCCTAATAGTTAAGGGTACGGACTATCTAGCGGTCGTGGGTTCAAATCCCACCATTCGACTATCGTCGTGAACCATATCTTAACACAAGCTTTTCAAGCTTACCAGAAATGGTTACGAGAAATATTAGTTAACAAAATCTACTAGGATTGAAATCTGATAACTGTACAGTTTACATTGTACCCGCACTGTTTAGTTAAAACTGGATGTTTGTAGCGGGCTTCATTTTTTTCTCTATTTGATTGTACAAAAATCACCATTCAAATTTGGAATACATTTCATTTCATAAAAAGTATTTTATTACTTCTCTTAATAATGAAATATTCGAATAAAATGTGTTGCCATTTCTAAAAGTGTTGTCCAAATTTCGGTATTGCGAAGGAACAGTCGTGTCTATCGACTTTCCAAATAATTAGCAAGCAACAATTATCAGACAACATTTTAAATATACATTTATTTTTCTTATACTATATTTGGAAACTAATTAATAATAATAATGAATCGTGATAAGGAGTACAAATGATTTTTAACTTCTATTAAAACGCCACACCCCACTTTCACTTACAAGTAACTCCATCTACTGACCAATTATAATATGAATTAACATCAATCAATCGTTATCTGCGGATCAAAATGTATATTTATTTATATAATTATAATGTCGGCTTACAAATAAAAAACGTATTTGTACGCCATAATGACAATGCGTTTATAGCTGTGATATTGCGTGCCTCGTTTATAATATAGGGTAAGTGCTAAGAAAACACAATACGCTATGAACCGCACCCACTTGCCAAGTGAGAGTGTACTGTCGTACACAAAATCGTTACAATATTTGTTAACATTTAGGCAAGTGTTCATAAAATACATTTGTTTTGTGTTTTATTTCTCTCTCATGCTTATTTAAACTTCCTAATAAATTTTAAACTATGTTTTACTATATTTTTTTTTATAAATAACACAAAACAACTAGCATCCTCATATCATCTGTCAAAGCTTCTGTCAAAGCAGCGCCAAAAATAACCTCATCCACGAGTCATTGACTCACGCACAGATTAATAACTTTTAAAGTTATAAAATAAACTAGTGTTTTAAACGGCTTGCTCTAACAAATACAAATAAGTAATGTGATTAAATATTTGTATTAAATTAAGACTGATTTATATCCAAGGATATAATTCAGTCTCGTTAAGGTTGCGGGTCACAATGGAACTGTTATACTTTACCAAAATAAAAATAAACAATACTTTACAAGACTTACGTTAATTTAACCATATTTTTTTTAACTAAGTCTGTTCTTAAATCTTAGTCTGTTCTTTCAGTATTGTTTTTCATGTACCGTAATATGTTGAGTCATGTTATTTACGTATGTGTTGGTTTACAATCTAGTTCATGTAATTAAGTGTTATAATTTTTGAGTTGTTTTCATTGTAAAGCTGTTTTGTGTATTAAATAAATAATTACGAACTTTAAGTATACATTTGCGGATTTTATTCTTTTATTTGTATTTGAGCAACAGGAGAATAGAGCGCCCTCTATCCTGGTAAAATGACAACTTAATGCGGTCAGCGGGAAGTCGTTGGAAATGGACAGAGTGTCAGATACTAAGAAAGGCGCTGAGGAATATGTCTAGTATTATGCAGATATAGTCTGATGATGATTTGTGAGTATGATAAGATATTGTTTCTAATCGACTTCAACCAGGTGGATGTTCTCAATTCGTCTATATGTTTTTTTTTTCAACTTCATTTCATCTCAGTCTTAGTAATTACAATGTAAGCTTGCTTTAATTGGCGCGATCGGTCGCCAATTAAAATAGCTTTACATATAAGTAGCTGCAACTGGTAACACTAATTGCATTGCCTTTAGAAATGAATTCTTTATTACAAGAATTGGATATTAATTTACAATATTACAATAAAGAATTAGGACGAAATACAATGTATGGTTTTTTTAATGGAATATTAAAAAGTTACAGTGATTTCTCAAACACTTGTTTAACTCTACAAAATGAATTGTTGCCAAGTACACTTGTACCCAGTGGCGTATTTTTTACGCCCCGGACCTTTAGGATTTGATGACCCAAAAATGAACTGGAAAGAATTAAAACTCTGCTCCGGCTATGACCAGTTTGTTTGTAAATACGTTAACGTACGCATTGGTATAGAGTTACTGTTGTATTATTATTACAATTAATACATCTGTGAGTGATTGAGACCCTGTACTAAGATGTGATTCTAAGGACTTAGTACAATTCTCTTCTTGTTTTCTTTTTTGTTTATATAATTCTCTTCTAGAGCTCATCTTTAAGACCTAGTTAGTATTATATTATTGAAATGTGACATGTGATCAATGAACCGAATCGAGCACCTCAATTAGGTCTAAAGTCAGTGAAGCGTCTAGATTTTAAATTGTCGTTAAACTTATTTTGAGAAACTTTAATTAGAATTTGGACTGTAAAAAGAACATAATGAAAACAGCAGGGCGCCGCTGTATACAAGAAAAGGCGACGACGATGTAAAACTTTTTAAAAATAAATTATTATTACTTTATTTTCAATCTGAATGACTAACCTGTAAATTGGGACACGGTAAATATTAAATTTTGGTTGTGTTCGTTTCGAATATATCGAAGTCTTCGCTTCTCATTACTCAATAAGTTTTTAGGGAAATCGTTAAATACGGACGGACGGAGGACCGCATATTGTGAAGAGCATGTCCAGCAGTGGGCAGGCGAAGGTTGACTATTATTATTACTTCTTATGGAAACAGTTTCGTAAGCGATGGTATTTTATTTTCTCTGTGCAAATTGTTTGCTCACTTCCCTCATATTGGCGATCGGACTGTGAACATCTCGGAAAGAAATAAGCAACGAAAGCGTACGTAGTCGCTTCTTTGTTGCTTCGCGGTTCAGTGCGACGGCGGTCGATCGCGCCTTCGAGAAGCGTTACAGAATTTATCAGGGCAGCATAGCTGGCGCCACTGATTAATTGACAGACTTTGACCAGATTCGACAGACTGACCAGCTGCAGGTGGTGACCGGGCATCGAGGTGGAAAGTGACTGCATTTATTACAGTATCACGCCCACCCGAACAATGCGTAATTTAAGGGAGGGCGCCGCGGGACCCGATGTTCGGCACAAGTAGTTTTGTATGTTATGTATAAAGGTTACACATTTATTTTAGATGTAGAGCGATATGGTATACCAATGAGAACACTTCAAATGTTTTAAACCTATTTGAGTTAGAAGACTATTTTAGTAAACAACCAATACGCTTTTACGAAAGTATGCGTGAAGCCTGAACATATTAGATACAAGCTGAACGGCTAGTGATAGATTCTTTAACTTTGTATATTTTTTAATTTATCTCTTCATAAGTACCATCATACTTCAAGGAACATTCTATAAGAATTAATTAGCGTAACCGGTTCGACTTTCGAGATTAGCTGTCAACAACACATTAAGCGATTTATTGTTATCTGATAGATATTCAAAGTTTAAATTCTTTATTCAGTACTGAAGAAAGAAATATATTTTTCTTATAGAAAAATAGCGGCTTGTTAAAGTTCTATTTTAATATAAATCAGGACACCGCCGACGAAAGCGTTACAGCAATACAGACCCACCTGATCCCGTAATTTATTTTAACAATTCTTTGAAATCCTTTTTTCATTTCTTTTTATAATAGCATCAACATTTCGTTTGTAATCAAAAACACGATTTCTGCGTATAGCCTCTTGTAATAAATATTTAATTGAAAACAAATCGACATATATTTGTTTAATAATATTACCAGATTTATTCAGATTTAATAAAACCTTGTCTTACATGGTAGGGGACCAGGAGCGTGAGTGTCTCTTCTGGTGGACCAACGACTTAGTATGGATGGCGGGAAGACGTTCAATGCGGAAGGAGGACCGCATACTATGGAAGACTTTGGGGAGATCTAACCCAACAGTCGCTGATGATGATGATGACACACTTTCAGTTTTAACCAAATAGTGTAAAAACTGTGCAGGTAAAACTGAAGATGTGTAGCCAGCTTTAATTCCACACGGTTAACCGCCGTTCGGATAGTTAAGGAACGAAAGTGTTACTAAGAGCCCAAGATAAAATCGAGGGACGACCTTTAAGGGTTAACGTCAAAGGACATTTAATTACGGGTTATTCTAAGCTTGGCACCACGAGCTGACGTAACATGTGTGAATATAAATTGTGCCCAAGTTGCGACTAACTTTATTGAATAATTATTTCATTAAATTAATTTTCGTACGCTTCAAGAGGAAGTTGAAATTGTCGAGTTTACTGCGCATATTAGGCACTTAATCCTTATTTGTTACTTGCTTTTGTCCGCGATATTTTCAACGCGTAATAAAAAAAAAGTTAAGTATTTGAGCCAATTCATCAAGATCAGTTACATTTTAGATATACATTATATCAAAAGTCCATCCATACATTTTTAAATGGATGCATGTACAACTTTAGAAGTGCTAGCATTAAACATATTTGTTTTTTTAAGAATTGGTCGGGAGTCAGTTGAAGAATAATTAGTATATAAACTTTTAATGAACACATCATTGTTCGTCCCACAAGAACCTAAAGCGATACTGGCCGTAAATGATTGTGTCGGTTTTTTTTTCTTTTTGTGTTTTCTTTTTTTGCATTATGACTTATTTTAAACTTAGACTTTTGACATCTACGTCCGATTTTGTAAGATAAAAAAATGTAAACAAAATTGACTTTTGTGTGGTAGTATGAATGTTTATTATCGAAGCAATAACGCTGTGTGAGGGAAGCTCATATTCCGTACTCAATTAAGTTGGGAGTAAATTCGACGCGTCAGAGATTTATCACAAATGGAAGCGTGTCGACGTAATTAACTTTTGTTGTTAAACAAATTTCAACGTAAAATATTTACGAAAACAATTTCGAAATTCTCCTCTTTTCTTTCATTCTTAACATGTAATATAAACAATGTTCATTCGAGTTTCTTTTACTAAAATATTAGTTATTTTTTTTAAATGCGCAGTTTTTGATTAATTCAATAATTATTTTTGTTCCATTCCACCTAATTTCTAGATTTTATTAGGATATGGTTAACGATCATTGTCGAGTAAGGTTCGAACCCTTAACCAAGAGATCGGAAATCCGGACCATTAACAATTAGGCTGTCGACGTTGCGGTTTATTATATGTAGAAAATTCGATGTAAAACGGTTATAAGAATTCTTCATCTCGTCGTAGCAACTGGATAAAAATAAAAAAAAGGTAATTTTTCAACGTTTCTAAGACGGGGCATTTATTCTGACATACATGACAGGTACCTCTATTAATTCTTGCTAGGCTTGTCTTACCCGCATATTCCTTTCAAATTACGATAAATTCAAGAATGCTATCTAAGTTAGTTGATGTTGGAAGAATTCATAATAACGTCTGTGTATGTGTGAAAGGACAATAAATGTTTCTAAATTATTATAGCTTCTTATGAAAGGAATAAATGATTTATCCAGTATACAACATGCATGCCAGTGCGCAGTGAGCGACGGGACACGAACGCTATAGTGCAAATCCTACTCACCCTAAAGCGAACAAGTTAGGCCTTTTATTATCTCGTCATCATCATCACATCAGCCACACGTCACCCACTGCTGAGAGTAGGCCTCCCTCAAAGATCGCCACGACGATCCTCGACCTCCCTCATCCAGGATACTCCCACAATCTTGAACAGATCAACATATTTTATAATCTATTCTAAATACTTTATTGATTGTTTATTCTACTTAATTATGTTCTTCTTCTGTTCTAAATCAGAACTGTCTCAAATCATCAAAATAATAATTTACAAAAATCAAAAGTCAGACAAACTTCGTCTTTGAAGATTAATTAATACCATTGATTCCTTTATCATTTAGTCGGCAATAATCTGGGCAAGAAGTAAATTGGCAACGAAAAGCCAAAGAGAAAATCCATTTAGCTTCGCAAAGGGAATCTAAAATTCATTGGACGTTATCCCCGGACACACTTGAATCTTGTTTGAGGAAAAACTGCTTTTTTACAGTTGCATTGAATTTCAAACTTAATAGATTAAATACTATAATCAAATTAATTACTGCACTGTAATTACGTATTATCTATACATTTACTGGCCAGTACCCAAGTGCTTACTTAAAAAAAAGATTTAATTAATAGACCATATGTTTTTCTAGATTATGTTCTACATGTATGAAAAATTTCAAAGATATCTGTTGAGCTATTTTTGAGATGAATGAAAACAAAAATACATCCAAACCCTTGCATTTATAGTATTAATAAGTTACTAACAAGACATGCGATTTTGTCTTAAAAATTATCTGAATAAGTTAAACTTGTAATAATTTAATTCACAACATATCAACAATATTTAACCAATTTCATTTTAAATTTATATTCGATGTTTTTATATGTAAACATTGATGTATTAAAATCCATTTAATTCTATTCCTACTTAATACGTACAAGAGATAATATAAATTAGAACCGACATTTGAGAGATTAGTGTACTTCAAAGCTAATTAGCCTCATCTTTGGAATTGCACACTCGGTGCAAGCTGGAAGCATTCATACTAATTAAAGACATGAATTTACATAGAGCTGAGAAAATACCATTAACATTAAATAAAAATAAACTCTTGGGTTTCAGTTTGTACCAAACAGATCGTTTCTTGAAAAAGTTATATAAATTCTATTGCATTTATAAAAGAAGGGGGCAAACGAGCGGCGGGATCACAAGGGTGATCGGCGACGCCCATGGAATCTGCAATACTAGAAGAACCACAGATGCGTTGCCGGCCTTTGAGAGAGAGTTAAGATCGCTTCTTGAAGGTTAGTCCCTTAGTCACTTGTAGTGTCACTTAGTCAATGCTAATGCATTAAATGGTTATTTCGCTACACTTTTAATAAATCATGCAGAAGAGTATGCAATCGATAGGAGTAGACCATGGTGGATGCTATAAAAGCTGACGGACGGAGGAGTGACTATAAGAAAAGGAAATTTGGTGTGAACATAGAGTAAGGACAAGGAGGTGATGTCAAATTACCTCCTTTTGGAATTCGATTAAGAAAAGATTTATAAACAGAGTTTTTAATGAAACTTTTTGCGTCATTAATATGATTTTGATTGTGTGTAACTCGTGATGTAATAATTGCAGATTTTCTATATTTAAATAGAGTAATATTCATAGTCGAAGTCAAAGCAAAATCAATTTAGCTTTGCATACGTAACTTGAACGGAGCGGATTAAAATATTGACACGTCACACGGAGAAATGATATCGAGGTCATAGCACGGGCTGATTTTTCATTTTTTTGCAAAACTAACGACGCGATGAATTATAAAGGAGATTGTTTGACAATTATACCTTTAAAGATACAAAAAAAAATCTTAAAATCGTTTACATTATTTCGTAAAAAAAAGTGTTTATTTACATTTAAAAAAATATGTATATCGAATTTTTTTACTATGTTTTATAAAAAGTGATTGAAGTAATTTTCGAATTAAACTGAAGTATCAGGCGGTCTTTCAGTTATTATAGTCGTGAATATGAAACATCATGAGTAAGATTTCGTGTGAATTTCGTTCCCTCGCGCGTGCAATTCAGAGAAATTTGCACCACAAATGCAGCTAATTCCGCTGATGGCAATCCTGCGGCTCACTGGTCTGTGTGTGGACGTGTTCAAACGTTAATGGCCACTTTGCTAAAGTTTAAACTTAAAACTTTGTAGATTACTATTAGCTTAAATAGATATTGATTTCTCTTTATAATCATATCACTTATAAAACGGCTTAACTCACGTGCAACTCGGTTTCAGTACCGACTAGTTTCGAGCCCATCGGGGGCTCATCTTCAGGGTGAGTGGGAACGGTACTATCGCGCGTTCGCGG